>OW052220.1:114556807-115156807 GCA_932526605.1 Nephrotoma flavescens | reverse complement strand
TCTTCTAGATAGCATTAAAAAAGAAAGTTAAACAAAAGAACTCTTGGTTCTAAACTAAATTTTTGGTGGGTGCGTATGCAATTTCACTAAAAACACTAAAAGTGGAATAATTTTTGCACCATCAACAATTCGAAAAAAGTGTACTTAGCTGTTTTTGTTGAAAATGAGTATAACTTTTGGTTCAGATAAGCCCAGTTAATGGTGGGTTCAGATTAGCCCCTCAACCACCCCTCTATGACCCTCCAAATTTTTTGTACTTATGTCGCCCTGTATAAAAATGAATCCCCGCCTGTCTACTTGTTGGTTGGTTCCGAATGAACGTTTCAGACGTAAAACCGAATAAAGCCATAAAATTTTACCATACATTGGTTAATAATTCATGTCCAAAACCAATCTGATCCACACGGACCATTATTACGATATGTTTGAAGGGGCTGTGCACCTGTATTTTACTTTTCTATAAAATTTAATTTTTTTAAATTTTTTGATGGGAATGAGTTAAAAAAGTGGGTTATATGAAATTAGTGACATACTCGAATCTGAAGGGTCCGTTCCCTGAACCATGTGGCGCTCCTTCTAATTTCCACACCATTCATACAATCGGTTTCAAGCTTTTCCCATAAACTTATGCTTTTTATACCAAAATGAGCAGGGTTTCGTTAAAATTTTTGAAAGGGGTCGAAAATGTTGCTTTTGTCTAATTAATCGTAGAAATTCCTTCACCCTTGTCTCCATTTACTCGAATTTATGACGTAAGCATAACATCGATTATACGACGTACGCTGTGACCAGGGCTGACATGTTGTAACTATCACTATTTTCGCTTCGACGAAAAAACCGTGTTACATTGATGAAAATTTAAAAATGTACATGACAGAAAAAATATGTTTACTTCCAAAATATCGTTATTCTATCGAAAATGCATCGAAGCGAAAATAGTGATAGTTACAACATGTCGGCCCAGATGGTTTACATTATTAATTAGTCAAAGCTATCAAGATATTGTATTTTATAGTAATTTAATTTTTCGTCACTCCACTCTTATCTAAAATATGTGGGGTCTATATAAACGATAAAGTATAATATGTGTATGCAAACATGTAATCAAAGAGAGTACATCAAACCATTGTAGATCAAAACATTGATTATAACATGCATTCCAATCTTTCAATTGGGCGAATATATAACATTTCTTTGCATTGGCATGGCTTAAATGTTCACAATGAATCGACTGAAAAAATCTGTTCGAATGGAAATGTCAATTTGCTACTTCTAATTAATCCACCTAAATATCCTCTAGCCGCTAGCATGCATCTCCAGAACTACTGAGATTTTCAAACGGTTTCTACAAAACATTTGAAAGTATACAACTCTTGTTTTCAAGTGGCATACATATTTTGGAGCAACAACTATTACTAAAGATGGAGGTGCCACGTGGGGTCACTTCTTCCTCTCCCTGCTTTTAGTCCAGGAACAAAACGGGAAGTAATACCATGCTCCAATTATCAAATACAACGTGCTACTGAAACACACATCTTTTTTTCAAGAGGAAGACATATCCTTTTAACATGATGCAAACCTATTCAATAACAGGTACGGCGATGGCGAATACGATTCTCTATATAAATTTCAATGAGTATCGTATTAAGATTCGAGCCCATCAATTAAAGTACCAGGGGACCAAACTTGCTCGGTGAAAAGAAAGACAGTTTAATCTCTTTCGCAAAACAACTTTAATTTCATTTTATTTTATTCGACTGAGACATTAAAATCGATGTTGTCAAGGTAACCGTCGTCGCTGTCACTATCAATACTTAATAGAAACTTCATCAGGAGTGCGACGTTCATTTTCAGGTGGTAACAGAACTTTCAAGCTATTTTGTCGTTTAACACGGGAAACTGCTACGTACAACATGCCGTGATTAAAGACAGGCTTACGAATGTCGACGCCAACAAATTCGGACGTTTGCCCTTGAGATTTATGCACGGTTATCCCAAACGCTGGTCCAAGCGGAAATTGATGTCGTTGTATTGTACATCAAAGTTGACCTTTACTGTCTTTTGAGGAATGTATACTTCTTGTCCAAGTTTTTCCCAGTAATTATGTTTGCTTTAACTATGTTGTTACATAATTCGGTCACAATCAGGCGTGTTCCATTGCACACACCTTCCGAAATATCTAAATTACGCATTTGCAAAGTTTTCTTTATTTTAAATTTAAGTTATTTTATCGCGATTTTTATTACTTTGGAAAATTATTATTTATTTTTATTTCACAAAAGTTATTATTTTTAGTTTTTGATGCAATAATTTCCGGTGAAAAAGTAAATCTCAAATTTAGTGCAAGAAATATTTTGTCTTCATGTTTTTTACAATAGAACTTTTATTTTAATATGACAGACCTTGATTTTCATATATGCAAGATTTTGACCAGCTTTCGGAGACCCACAATTTTGAATCTGCGGAGAATAATATTGATATAAGACGGGATTGAAATCTTTTTGCATATTTATACCTACAAATTATTCTATACTATCGACAATCAAATTAAATTGTAATGTGCTTTTTAAAATATTTAGCACAGACACTCATCTTCAACAAAATTTATCTTATAACTATATTCCAAGTATTTGTGACGTCATTCATATCAAAAATGTTTTTCCAAGCCCTAAACGAATTTTCCCAACGTCGTGACCTATCTAGATTGTTTTTTCACACCGGTGGTAGTATGCCAATTTTCAGAAAAAATTGTAGTGCCGTTTTAGAGATAAAATTTACAGATACACACATATATTGTTCGTTTAATAAAAAAGATAAATAACATCCTGGGATGCCGCTAATCTTTTCACTAATTCAAAGTTGATAATATGTACGACCCTAAAATCGAAAGTGAACGACTTCTTTAGGGTAAAATTATTCTAAAATAAATAAAAGTAAAAGTTTATAGAAAATATTGTAAATAAATTAATAATGAAGCTTTGTAAGAAGTAGGGAGACCTCAAGTTCTCTCCTGTAAGGGAACATTTACAATAAAGGCAAATACCTTCCACTCCTCTAAAATAATGTGAAAGTGATGCACCATTATTGAATTCAGCTCCTTATGAATTCTTATGGCCATAATGATTGCAACTAAAGCGAAGACGAGAGGTTTTCTACAAAATATCCAAAGTTAAAAATGATTCCAGTTTCTCCCGTATAATGCTGGGGTAATTCAGCTAGTATTTGATTGTGTTTATTGTTTAGATAGCTCTGGGCCACCATTGCATGAATTTGTTGATTATATTTGAACGGGGAAAGTTTAGAAACCATAAAAATGACTCAAACGAAGCATTTTTCTGGTCCGTGACTAAAAACTACGTACTACAAGTTTAGTCAAAATCTATTTAATATCTAAAGCGAACTCACCTTCTGGAGCAAATAAGATAAGATAAGATTCCACGGAATTGAATTTTATAATTAAAAGAAATATATACAACTACCTGGGTGCTATTTTTAACTCGCTCTTGTATCTATCTTTCCATGTGCCGGAGTAATAAAAGAAAATGGTTACTGGTCTACATAAATATAATCAAGTTTTTGCTAAAGCTTGTTCACCAAATAAAACGAAATTATGAAATTTTCCATTCTCTCTAAACATTTTTGATTGGTTCGGCGCACACACAAAACCAACCAACCTAATTTTATGGGTAACACAATCATTGAAAGAACATATAAATCATTTGGGACCAATATCATTGTGTAAGGATAATAATTACAATTCGTCTAGACATAGAAATGTTCCAAGCAAATGATTATTTTTCTCTTAGTTCGGTAACTTTTGTGTGTGAAATTTTCAATCAAAACTTTCTTAGACAGCAACAACCATTTTCAAAATAATTTATCTTTCGTTGATAACAAAATACAAGCTATGATAATAGAATCTTAATTTTGGTGTACATATATACGTTTGTCTCCTATTACGTCTTATCTCGCTGAATATTAAAACTAAAATATGAACAATATTTTGTGTGCGTAAGATATTGTATTATCCATGACCCTTTCTTTTGTACTTTTATGTTTCATCCCTAAAACTAAATATCAAATTTGGGAAAATATCATATTTAAATGATATTATTTTATGATAAAAAAATAATATCAAAATATGTATAAAATAAAACGGAAAATGTCAAACAAATCGCATCGGCATGCCACCGTTAATAAAATTCGAATACGTATACAAAACAAAAACAAAAACTCGAAAATGTTGAGATATAAACGGAAAAATGGTAAATTTGCATATAATATGGAATAATATATGAAGCAGGGAAAACATTTTTTCTTTGGTACGTAATACGTATTTATATACGATTTATACAATAGAAATTCAGATCGAGACCAAAAGAATATATTTATGTATTCACGGTATTTTCATCTCAAAAATAAAATAAATGTATATAAATAGAAAATCACAATTGGATTGGGGAAGAAAATGCAAAGTAAAAAAAATGGTATAAAGGAAAGATGATGGTGGCAGATGGAAGAAAATTTTCCTTTTCCTTACTCGGTAATACAATCAGAATTTTTTTTTTGCAAAACTCATTTGAATTTATATTGGGCAAATTCTAAACTGTTTTGTAAATACGTACTCGTGTATATACAGTTTGAAGAAAATCTTTTGATCGTTATAAATTGCAAAATATTATATATAAAAACTAATTTAACTTTTTTGTTTGTTTTTTTTTGCAGGTAAATTTTTCACCAGTACACATTTTCGGAGAGATGGTATGTGATTAGAATTATTTTGTACATATTAGCATGTTTACGAATTAAAATATGATAAAATATAGTACCGAATCTTTTATATACGATAACAATCTTTAAGCCTAAATTTTCGTGTATGTATGTGGTATCGTATATAAGATTAGAACGACACATAAAATAAAACCATCCCAAAAAAAATTGTACACGATTCTTCCGAATATGAGAATCATGTATACGTACGTATATGACATGTAATATTAATATTAAAGCACCAAAAATTATTTCGATTAAATTTATTTAAATTAAAGCCACAATCAAACAATAAATTTAATGAAGTTTTCTTGTTGACAACATTTTTTTTGTCTAATTCAATTTGATTTGGACTGAAACAAAAAAAAAGTTTTACATCCACATATGTATATATCTACCTATTATTGCCGTTCAAGTTAAACATGTGTAAAGAGGTACTGTATAAATACAATTTGTATTTTTTTTAGGGGTAGAATTTAGAGAGGCAAAAAATGTCAAAAAATTAAATTAAAGTTTTCCATTTTGAACACAAAATATGTATAGTTTTTTTTACTCGGTGCCGTTTCATTTTGGTATCATCATCAAAAAAAAAGGGATGCTGATTTTGAATATTTTTTACACAAAACGTGAACTATTTTAGAAGACAAAATTTTGTATTTATATTCTCATATATGTTTTGTATATATATACATGGTGAAAGGGTGGTAAATGAGTTTTTAATAATAATCTATTTTTTGTTTTCGTATTATATTTTGTTACACACTGGGATTATGTACAATCATTATACATAATATATATATAAATATAATGTCTCTAACAGGAGGGCTTCATATTAAATTGTAAATTATAAATCGAAATTACAAAAACATCTGGTTATAGTTTTTTATTAAATTTCTGCAAGTGCGAGTATAAAATCAAATATTTTCTTTGCCGGGAGGCAACAAATCGATTCCACTACAAAAGTTTGTGTTATAAATATTCTGTGGAAGAAAAAAATTATCTTTCTACCTATGTGTAGCAATTTATTTAATTATTATGTTAATTGTTTATTACTGTGGATTGAACAACACATCAAGATTACTGGTTAGGTTAATTAGAGTTACACTAGAGCAAAAACGATTATTTTATGTAGACTCTATAATAAAAATTTACGGTTCACACAAAACTGTATGTAATATTCTTAAATCTGGGAATTGCAGACCAAATTTGAACATATTCCTGTTGATTACAAATTGCCACTGTAATTCTAACATAAATTATTTTAATTGCTTAATGAAATACTAAAATATTTCATTCTGTAACATGTGAATATACATGATTCTATTGCTCAAGTCATTAAATATAATATATTTATCTAAGAATGCCTATATGTAAGAAAATAAAATTGGAATTACGTTTGGCTTGAATTGGCCTTTGACAAGAATACCAAGATTGACTTTTAATTTGTCAAAAAATAATTTTAAGGCTACTGCACTACTGTGACATTATACCCGCACACGCAGTCTAAAGTTAGGAACCAATGATTTTTGCTCAATAAAATTCATCTACATTTATTGACATTTCCTTCATCCGATTGAAATTCTTGTCAATATTTTTTATTATCATCAAAAGACTTCGTCCGTATTTTTATTAATATTTAACAATTATTCTAGATATGTTAAATTCCGATCTGTGGCACTATTCTGGTAATTCCTCAGGAATAGGTAACAGCGGAAAAAATTTATAGGGTAGATACTCGATCGGCTACCAAGCAAGCCGAAATCCTGGCTACTCAATCAAATTAACGACTTCAAAAATTAAACAGCAAATTTTTATATTGTAATGCTGGAAACACATGTGCAGAATTCTGCATGCATCAAAATCAGAATACACTAGTGTATCTGGGTTGAAATACATGTACGACGCATGCCATGCAGAATTCCGCACATCACTATTTCTAATTTCACTGCGCATTCGTCGGTGTTGACAACATGAAAAAAAATAAAACTAAAAATCTTCGGCCACTTCATGCGACATTGTTTGATATTTTCCACTTTTGACACTAAATTTTGTCAAAATGGAGGAGAAAATTACAGAATTTATAAAAGAAAACAAATTTTTATATGATACAAGACATTTCAATTGCAAAAATATTTATCTGTGTGACAAAAAGTCGATAGCTTGCTTTAATTCTAAATAAAAAATGTCGCACACAAGTATTCAAAAAATTATGCTTATGTTTTTTACGTGCAGATCTGCATGCGGTGCTGCATCTGTCTTCAGTGCTGGGATGTTCTAACATCAAATTTTGCGATATTTTATCGAAGTCTACGTCTCTTTCAGCTAGAATTAATTTGACTTCTGTTTCAATTAGCAATTATTTCTTCTTTATTGCTATTACAGCCTACTAGAATATATTTAAACAATATCTATTTCACTTATTTTCGTTCTATACTCGAAAAAAAAATTATTTTGTGATAGAAACACAGTAGAAACATCACAATGTTGCAATCTAGCAGGCTGGTAAATGATATAAAAATTAAAACAGAGATAAATTTTGTTCTAAAAGATGGTGATGTTAGAACATCCCAGCCCTGCAGCATTAGACTGTGCACTCGCAAAAAAGAACAAACAGCTTATTGAAATTTAAATTTCCTTGGTAAATTTAATTAAGTAGTCAGGATTTCGGCTAGCAAATTTCTTGCTTGCTAACCAATCGAATATCTACCTCTATATGCAATTCGGTTCAAATATTTTTTTCCGGCATACTGAGGTGAAAATCTGCTGTAAAATTTTTTGAAAACCAGATTAAATTGGGAATAATTTTCCGTGCCAATTTAGATATTATGTAAAACTTATTACCAATTTATAAATATTTACATCAACCTTTTCTCCTCAGTAGACCGGAAAAAGTATTTGAACAGAAATTTCATATAAATTCTTTCGCGAAAGAACATAAACCTCAAAACATATGTATTCATTTATTTCAAACTATTTTGGAATTTTGGAATCCTACGATTGAGATCCCTGTTACTCTGGCTGGGAAAACATGAAGATTCAAAAGGGGTTGCCCGTATATATTGGTATGTGAATTTTGAACATTTCTACCAAGAGTTTCAGGACTTCATTGTGATAACAGGGATCGAGTGAAAAATCAACTCTTATGTTGGCGAATGCTTCAAATAATTTTAAAAGAGATGCACAAAAGGGCCTTGGCAAATCGTAAGTATACATCGAGAAAAATCTAGATAATTTTAACCGGATTTTTTCGTCTTATAGTAATCAAATTAAATTCCATACGTAGTAATTAATGTGTGATAAAAAATTTAAAAATGCTAATATTATTAGAAAACCTGGATCAGTACGAGTACACATCGATTATTATGAAACCCTCCGTTGAATTTTATTGATAAAACTGGAGATAGTACAAAAGTTGCTCGTATCTTTCGAGTTAAGCTATTAAGGTCCCAACTGTTGAAAGACAACTTTAACTTTATAATTTTTAGTATACATTGCAAATAGTACAAACGGTCAAATATTAGAAAAATTTCGACTGCGCGTTAACAATTTGTACAATATATGACGTCAATACCATACAATATTTTTATTACAATAGTTTCTTTTCCAAGCCATCAATAAATAAGATTTCTAAACCAAATTATTACTACCAAATTATTTATGAAAATGTGGGGAACACAAGCCAAACAGAAAAAAATTGAATAAAATAGCTATACTTACCAAAAAATAGTAAGAAGGTTGCCCATTTACTTTTTTTAAGCAAAATTTTTTATATCTATAGGTTGGTCGTCTGAGGGTCGAGTAGCGCAAGATTAAAATATTCTAACTCTCAGGGGAATTTTTATTTGGAAATAATGGGGGAGAAATATTTTCAACCGTTTCGATTTGTTTAGCGTGCGGATCAAAGATTATTAATATTCGCTCGCACTCATGCAGTCGGCTTTATTGTGACAGAATAGAAGAACATTATATCCTGACAACTAATATGATGGTCTTCTGAATTAAAAAAAAAAAATAAATTTTCTTGTGTCAATAGAACATGGTAAGGAAATTTGATGAATTTTTCCTTATGGTAGTAATTTGGTTGTGTTTTGTTCAATCAGATTACTTAGAAATGTCACACGTCTATTTCTACAAATAGAAAAAACTTAAACAATAAAAATTTAAAATTTTCATTTGTCGGTATTAGTACGGAGCGGAAAAATTTCTGAAAAACTTGCTATTTCCAAAAATTTGTGTGCATCAAACAAAACTTGAATATTCTTTGGTCAAAGGAACAATGAAACGTCGATTTTTTTATGCAAATCAAAAATACATTGATTTTCGGGTCAAAATAACATCACATTTATATCTCAACGAGAAACATAAAGCTCACTGGAAACCAAATTATTTTGGTAAATTATTAATGACCGTAAGTCAATTTTCGATTGAATAAACTTTTAAATCGAACAAACAAAAATCGACGATGACAGATTTTGTAATTTGAATGAATTACACAAGTGGTTGGTGAACAAAGAGCTAGTCAGTTGCCAGAAGAGCTCCAGGAAAACTTAAGACAACGTCAAACTCAACGACAAGAAATAGAAGCATCGATCAGTCAGGCAGTCCAAAACGAAGGTCTTAATTTCCATAAAATCTGTTTAAATCAACACGTAATTGAATGAACTTCGTGTGTAAGCACTGCAATCCACAAAACTTCCTCTTTGAGATGCCCTCCGATGGCTTATTCACACAGTGATGTTGTAAAGGAAACTTTAAAATTCCCAAGTTTATTTGCGTTGCTAATGGCAACAAACTAGCATTATGCAGGATCTTATTAGTAATCCTAAAAATCCTCAATGTATAGGCTTAAATAGTAAAGTAGTCTTTTATTAGGTCAGATTAATCGACAATACAGCCATTTGCTTATCTTTGTGCTAAAATTGTGTAAATTTAAAAAAAAACCAAAACAATTGAGTTTGAAAGTAATATACCATCCATTTGTTTCTTCGTTAATGCTTCATACTTTTCAAAATATTTGCAAAATCGAAAAAAATCTGTTGGTGTACCAAATATTATTGGGATTTCCCCTTAAGGTGGGAAAAAGCTTAAGTAAAAAAATTTCATCATAATCAATCAATCCGTCTGGGCCCTACGGGTATCGAATTTTGTATTAAAAATAGTTTTTGTTGTCCAAAACCGTCATTTATTTGAAAACTGATATTATTTTCAAAATTTTGCTTTTCAAATCTTCCACTTCCGGAGGACCAATTTCGACCAAAAATCACTGGAATCTCCCAATAAAAAAAAATACGTAAGAATTACTCCGAACAGACCAACTATCTGCGTTTTGTGCCATTTAAATTGGTACAACATGGTACAGGCCCCATGGGCTGGTCTATGGGCCCCGGCACGAATTTTTTATATAATTTATTTTTATAATAGTTTTCCATTTTTATAATACATGCTCGAATTGGAGAGGTCCGTCCCCTGGATCAAGGCGACTCTTCTTATAATTTTCTAGACCATTTATTAAATCGGGTCTAAATGTTGCATAGATATTTTATATCAAAAAAAACTAGGCTTTAGTAATATTCTTGAAGGCGTCGGCCCCTTGGTTTTAGGTGTTCTCATATTTTTTTCTCTCGCAAGAATGCCTGTTTGTTCCCAAATATGTGACATGCTGGATTCTGAGTAGTCCATCCCTTGAACCAAGGGATCGTTTCCTATAAATTTACTCATGATCCACGATTTTCGTAATATTTTTGAAGTTATTGATTTCATGGGTCTAGGTGCCTTACGGTATTTTTGAAGGAGTTGGTCCCTGGGGTCTAGAACCGCGGTGCAAATTTTTTTTTTTTTTTTAATTGAATCTTGGGAAGAATTTAGGACAGGTGGTTATATTAAACAAGTGACATGTTCAAAACCGAAGAGTTTCCCTATCAAGGGGTACTTCTTATAAGTTCTACACCTACCATCCAATCGGATTCTAATTTTGCAACGTGATTTTATATCAAAAATGAGAAAGTTTCGTAATATTTATTCGCCCATGGGTCTAGGTGGTTCCATACAGGTTCCATTAAATTTTTTTAAAGATTCCATACAAATGCATCATCTTTTGAGCAGCATCATCAGTTTGAGGATTATACAACTACATATGGAAAATGTTAAAGTAGTTTGATGCGAGATCTGGCAATGTGCAGAATATTGAAACATTTGTACAAAAAATCCTACGCTGTGAAATGTAAAGTAGGTAGGTTGTCATGTCTGTTTCGGAAGGTACTATCATTATGGAGGTGGTCAAAATTTCACAGTGCTGAAACTAACATTGCGTATCCGTCAAGTTAAATCAAAAATATGTAAAACGTAGTAGTACTGAGAGGAATTCACTACGAAACATGGTAGTTAGAACCGTGAGCCTTCATGTACAAATTCAATGCAGGAAAACTGAAAAACGTTGATGTACTTAGTATATTGGTAGATCGTTGTGGTCAGGCCACAACATGTCATCTGATGATTGTGAGGAAACAGACACAAGTGAGCAAACAGTAAACCGTGCGCAAAGTTAACTTCACCAAACAGGAATCGAGTAGAAAACTTTAACAGTGAAGAGGCCACGATTGTCGTCATGTCCATGAAAAAATGTAAAGCGCCAGGCTTACACAACATCTAATAATCAGAATCAACATCGGATAATAGTCCGGATAGTAATATTCATAAAAAATGACATTGATAAAGAACACATTGATCCCAAAGCACACAGATCAATCATTATGCTGCTGTTTTTAGATAAACTACTTGAGAAATTTATTACCAGCAGATTGTTGAACATATTCCAGAGTAAAAGTATATCTTAGGAGTATTTCTGCATGAATCTAAAGCTGTTGATAATCTGTGGTAGCATACTATAATGAAAGAGTTGAGAAGAATAAACTGTCCATTTAATTTTTATCCGATCATTAACAGCTACCACTTTGACAGATCTGCTACCGTTGTGTGAAACCATGACGCGTTTTCCATAACTGTAAATAAAGGTTTTCCACAATTCTCAATCATGGGTCCAGACCTCTGAAATTTTTAACAGTATGCAGGACTGATATAGGAGTGAGTAGTATGCAGGGTGATGTTCAAGGAACAGCATTCGCGGACGAGGATGTCATGCTAATTTTGATGAAAGGCACGTCAAAAAAGTTGCAGAAAGTATAATGAAACACTTTTTTTGTGTTGAAGAGGTTAACTAGAGAAAGGCGGAGTTTGAAACAAAATTCCTTTGGCTAGGATACACAAAGACTAGCATGAATGCTACCAATCCATAACTAACAGCTGAGCTGGATGGGCAGATAGTATCAACTGTCACGATCAAAGAACACTAATAAGTACAAATGGCTATTATACTCGGTATCACTAAAGTGTATAGGGCAGTCTGAGCCGATGCTGTTGCTGTGTTAGGGATGACGTAAGTTCCACTCGATACAAACAATCAGCTAGTTACAAAATAAAGAAGCGGCAAGATTTACGGAGGGGTATTCTGAAAATGCACATAGCAGCTTGGCAAGATAGATGGAAACAATCGAGTGGCAGTATGGAACTACGTATAGTAACGTGCATAATATACAAGAAAGACTTGCAAATAAAGTTTACTTAAGCTCCTTGTTTATGCAAATTCTATTGGGTCACGGAAAATTTGCAGTCTACAAGCAGTTGCGAATGTGGTTATAGCTCAGAAACGGCTAACCCTATACTATTCGATTGTGATCTCGCGGGCACTGTATCAAATTTAGTCTAGCTAGCTAGCATGATGGTATTTATATGATGCCTGTCGCGCCAGTGCATTCTAAAAATTATGTGACAATATTTAAGCGCGAGACGGACCGACCGATATCAATTTTAAGGTAAACTCCGGCTTAAATCACGTATAATCACAGAAATTTTAAAAGTTTTTATTTTATAACGCCAGGTTTGTATCCAACAGAAATTTTAATTCATTTTAAATATTTAACCATTTTAAAATGGGCCCCTAAACCATTTCTAAATCACCCTAAAGAGGCTAGGAGAGTGAAAAGTCTGGGTTAAACCGCAAACCCTTATACTCATTCAACTAAATCTTAGACGGAGAACGAATAAGAAGATACTAGACGAGTATTTGCAACTCCAAGCGGAACAAACGGAAACAAAATATGCAACAATTTGTGATTCATTTTGTGCCTTTTAATTTTGTCGATTCCTCAAAATGGAAAATCAACAAAAGTCAAGCCAAAAATATTTTGTTAAATCGGAAAGCTTAAAGAATTTTTATTATTTTGTGGCTTGTCGACACCACAAATTATGTTAGATTTTTCTTTCCTTTTCGTAGTATTTTATACAACCCCCTACTGTTTTTCTTATCATAGAAACTTTACACTTTTCCTGTTGGTGATATATCTTAATGGGTTATGCATCGTTTAGAGAGAGCGATTCTATAATAAAACCAACGTCCTTTGTTTCGTTCGAGATTTCAATTTTAATTGATTTTCCTAGTTTCTCGGTATTATTTTTCTGTATCCAATACGCACATACGAGTATGTACATAATGTACATTACATTCCTGCTGGTGCTGTATTCCTATATGGTACATTTTTTTTAGCACATTTTATGTTCTTTTAGTTACACTATATTAATGTATTCTTAATTTCGACTTTAAAAATAAGACGCACACAAGAGAGAAACGTACTAACTTATTCAGAAAATTACCTTTCCACCCTAATTTATTAGAAATGTCATTGTGTAAATATATAAAGCAATATACACCGACAGGCAGGAAAAAAAAATAAGGAAGACAGACAATTACGGTTATTGAAACCACAAAATTTGTCTAGAAATGATAAGAAGTTATCAGAAGCAAAAAAAAAAAAAGTTAATTTAATTTTTTTCTTCATGTGTTTTCCAAATTATTTTTCTCGGTACACACACACACACACACCCACAGCAAATATTTTAGTTTTTCCGTTCCTTCATCTTGTTCAGATTTAATTTTTGATGTTGTTTGGTACACAGTTAACTGGAATTAATTCAAGGTGGGAAGGTTAAATTTAGATTTTCTGTATTTTGTTGTACCTATACTTTGTTCACGTTCAGTTTAGCACACAGGTTTAATGAAAAACAAAAAAAAATACCATTAAAAGTTTTTTGTTTTGTTCTTAGTTGTTGGCTTTCCTCTGTACATATACGAAAATTAATTTTTCGGTATTCATGTTGGTTGTAAAATATTGATAAAGTTTTCCGATTTTATTTGATTAAATTTTATGTACCTACTAAAAACGGATACGTCTACCGAACATTACATCTCATATTATACAGAATACAAACTTCCGCGAAACTTCTTACCTTAATAATCAGTATCTTCAACTAAAAACAAACAAAATAAATAATCTTATATTTTATAGTTTTTACTTTCAAATCTTTATTTTAAATATTTAATTCCAATTTATGTTCCATTGCATACGTAAGATACAAAATATGTGTGGCATCACATAACTTATATAAAAATATGTTGTAGGCTGGACTTGTCACTCGCTTGCACGACAAAAATAATTCCATATGTCACCATAAAATTAAATTTGTAAAATTTTTTTGGATACTTATAGCAAAAAAAAAATTAATTCAATAATATCATAATTTTATTTAATTTAATAAAAAAAAATGTAATAGTTATGGAGGTATATGGCCATCTTGCTCATATATGTAATGTACACTTGAATAATAAAAATTAATTTTTTATCGGTATTTGCGTAATTAAGATTATTTTTAAGATTGTACCATAAAGTTGTTAAATTTATTTCATCGCGCATATTGGTTCATCTATAATTAACTTATCTATATAGCTGGATGTGGAAGATTATTTATTAAGATATTTATCGATTTTAATATATTTAAATTCCTTTTTATAAAAGTGTACCTAATATTCAAGGCTTATATGCAAATAAAGTCATTCGCAAGTATATCATTTTAAGACGGTACAGTTTTATCAGTTGATACTATCGAATGGTACATAAACTAAAACATAGGACGTTCGTATGCGGTTACGTTTTATCTAGCGACTAGTTTATGACCACATCGTTAAGTAATGCATATCTTAATGGAGTAGACATACCACAGTAAATTATCGGAAACAGCATGATAAAAACAAGATTTTTACTAATTGACAAAATTAATTAGTAATTACTTTTTAATAAACATATTTCTGTACATATATATACACGTAATTTAAATTCTTGTTAAAATTTTATTTATGGGATAATTTTAGCAACCTTGAAAAACGGTTGATCTGAAAACCAGTATGCAAATGAATCTTTAATTAAAATCCCGCGTCACATAGTCGAATCAACCCGAAATTATTTATATAGTACATTTCTAATAACTTTAACAATACCGACAAAACAGCACAGTGGATAAAGTTTTTGCATTTGGATCGGCAGCTACCGGGTTGTAATCACGATAAGGGCATAGAATGAAAATAGGATTTATCATCATCTGATTACGATCGGTAATGAAAACGAACACAACTATGACCCCTTGTTTGAGTGCAGAACTCATGGGCGGACTTCCATGTCATTACTTTAATAGGCTGGCATGTGCAGATGGTTCTATGTTAATCGGAACTGTACGTCCTCGATTTGGCTACTGCGTAAGATAGGGCGGGAAAAGTGAAAAACAAATAAACAAACAACTTCATAATAATTCACTTTATTACTCCAAATATTTTGTAGCAGTCCACCATAATTCGAATATATGTTATCAATCTTTAGAAATTTGTATAATACATGTCTGACCATTTCGATTGCCGAGTGTTTATGAACATTGAATGTTATAATTTACGATTCTTTAATTTCCATCCGAGAGACCGTTATGTTCTCGTGATTTTGTTCAATTTGATATTATTATAGCATTTAATGTCCTTTTTAGTAAAGTTCTTAAATTATTTATCGTCAAATAAGCAATTTTAGCCATATCTTGCTTTCGAACTTATCTTTGTTAAGGGACGCTTAAACTGCGAATTTATAAATTTGTGTTGAGTTGGAAGCATTTCTGTACCATCTCCTAGAATATCACGCAAGCTCAGGTTCTCGTAATAAAAATTCATATTTACGTACCTGTAGGAGTTTTTCATTGCATTGAAAGGAGAGATACACCAGACGAATATTTTTGGAAAATGTGTACTAAAATGTTTACTTCAAAATAAAAATGACGAACAAATATATTTGAAAAAGTAAACATTGATCTTTTTCGTTGAATTTATTATAGAAGATCGATTAAAAAGTTAGATTGTAAATTGCTATTTTAATTGTAATACACTTTTAATAATTTTTTGATTTAATATTCAAATGAAAACTCACGTCTTACGGAATCGTCCCATTTTACCGAACAAAAACTTCGATTGGTAAAAACATCGAGTTTATTTGTCGAAAAATTTACTATTATCTTCAGTTTTGATAAAGATTATCTACGATTATATTCAGATAGATACAATAAATGAAAATGTTTTGATTCAAAAAAAAATATTGCAAAATAAAACACCCAACTTTTTTAATCGAATTCAAAGCGATTTATGATTTTTTTAAATCATTTTTTGACATTCCTGCGCAGTGGCCAATCCATCGATTTCAAAAAGTTCTTGAGCAAAGTAAGCCAATGTTAAGCGGGACGTTCTTCATTTTTGTATGACGATTGTAGAAATTCAGATTCGATCGGAATAATAAATTATTGACGCTGAAAAACTATAGTGAAGACAAACTAAAAATCACAAAAAACTTTACAACAGCCCAAAACGTGTTATGGAAAACGAAATAAATTGTTAAAAAAAATAAATTCACAATGGCAAGCCAATTTAGCCATAACCATTCTTTATGTTTTCTAGAAGCAAACATATTTATGCGGAGTCATATATTTTATTTAATTTTAAGTTTTTGCTATAGAAGAAGGTGTAGTGTTGCTTTGAACGCCGATCACAAGGCATCGTAGAAATGTCTAAATAAATCGAAGTATGCTATCGATGTAGTACTGACCCTTTTAGTAGAATCCAACATAATTATGAGTGCCGTCGAATCATAAATTTTCTATTTTTTAAATTACGGCTGCATATTCAACCATGTATGATTCATCATCCAACCAACCACATGCATTCATCATCCAACCGCTACGAGGCCTTGTCAATGCCCTTCCAATGGTTGAATTTTTGTATTTTCATGATTTTAACACAGAAAATTTATACGGCACAACGTATATTTACAACGGCACTCATAAGTATGTTGGCTTCAAGATGCAATAGGATCATAGTACACAACGATAGCATACTTCGATTTACTTAGACATCTCTACGATGCCTTGTCAATGGCCTTCGAATGGTTAAATTTTTATGAATCATAACATAATTATATATTTTGTTAGTTTTGATTTTAATGACGAAAAATATATTTAAATAAAAATATTTTCAAATATTTTCGTTAATTATCTTGTTGTTCTTAATTACAAATTATGTTTAAAACGTGTACCATTCTTAATTTGAAGTGTACATTTCTTTTACACTTTTTGGCTGTTATAAGGTTTTTTTGACAATTTGTCAGAAACTTCACATTGCCCGCTGACAACCACTATTTTGTATTTAAATATTAATTATTTCTCAAAAAATATTTTATATTTCTCAAAATTCTGAAAATTGAAAAAGCGCAATCTGGGAACTTCAACTTGCATTATCTAAGGTAAATTTTATCGTTTAACATTTGGGATCCGATGTTTTCTAAATCGGCCTTTTATTTCAGACACAATTTTTTTCAAATACATATATGTTTTTCAAATTTATAAAAAATTAAAACGGTAGTTTGAGGGTATTATTGTAAACTAATAAAACTAACTTGATCATAAATTGGGTCTGGATTGAATGACCGATCCTGAAAATATCAAAATGAAAATGTTGAATAATAAAATCATGGGAAATTTGTTTTCGAAAATATAAATTTCGGCTTCGTCTTTATAACCGAATTTCGATTTAGTTGGTACATACTATTCAAGATACTTTAATTCTTTTTTAAACTTAGGTTATAAGTTGCCCAAGCACGATAAAATACTTTAGAATGGACCGTTTAACTGTGCCAGAGAAAATTGAAATGGTTCTGGTTTATGGAGAAGCTGGCAGAAATCTTGAAAATGCTGTTGCTATTTACGCTCAACGTTTTCCGGATAGGATTCGTTCACGTGCTTCATTTGGCCGTACTATCAAACAATTTATTACTGATGGAAATGTTCAACCGAAAAAGAGGACCCGTAGATTCTGCTATCAGCCCCGAAAAAGTTTTCTGTTATGACAGCTAAATCTATTATGACACAAACATTTTTCTGGGCTGAGAGTAAAATATTGCATTTTGGTGAAGGAGGAAGATTCAAAGTAATTTTTGATTTTCACTGTCGGTATATGTTTTGGAGAGTAGAATTTAGTTGTTTTCTTGTTTATTTACACGTTTTACCAGAACTTTTTGTTGCTTTTATTAAACTAATAACATTTTTATTTATTATTGAGCTGTTATTCGGAAATATTTATATCCGAATTTAGATTTACTGCTCTCTCTCTCTCTCTCTCTCTCTGGCATTATATCCCATCAAGGGATTTGGCCGCCTCAAATGAGGTTTCATAATCATATTTTCATTTCGGATAATGAGTGATTAATTCATTGATCCTAAACCAGCCGTGAAATTTTTTCCTTGTCACCACCGGGAATCGAACCCGGGACCTCCGGTCGCTGGAGCAAGCATGCTAACCACTTTGCCACCGGGGCGGCGATTTACTGCTATAATTGCTAATTAAATATCGCAATAGCATACATAAACTTGTATAGTATTGCCAAAAGCAACTTTTTCAATTTTCGTGGATAGAAATTTGGGCTATTTTCACAAAGGTGACATTGACAATGATGTGCCGTATTGTTTACTTCATGTATGTAGATAATGTGCGTAGACAATTTGAAAATGGTGTTTTTGACAGCAATCAGTAAAATTCCATGGTTTCCTTGTTGATGCATCTTCATTTTTACTCCACATTTGATAAAGCGTTTGGACAATTGTTGAGTTTTGTTTTAGGGCAATTTCGAAGAAATAGAAAATCTAAAAACTTCTGTGTTAAAATGAAGAACTGAATAAAAGTTAAATTTTTATATCAAAGAAAGAGCTATCAAGCTGCTCATGATCTACAATGAAGAACATCGTTATAAAAGCGTTTTTCAGACAAAGATACACTAAATTATCAAACAAGTTCATCGATTAATAATCCGTAAAAATGTAACAGTTTGCCCGAAGGATCGCTGGGTATTTCAGGTAATATAACACCTTATTATATTTGGGGAGTATAATAAAAAATATTTAAAACAAAATTGGAATAATGAGTCCCTCGATTAAATGTAGATCTCAGATGGCCAGAAGAAAATAAGTATCACCGACATTAAATGAATTATGGCAACTATCCTTATATTAATTACCATATCACACTGTATACTAAATTTTAATCTATAGGTAAACCATGCAAATAAATATTAAGGACTTGTGCTTGGCACTAGAAGCTTGATTAAAAGGGGCACAACCATTAAAACTCAACTTCGATGTGTGGCTGCTGTATCTGTATGCCGTTTGTGTTGGATGAATGCTAGATTCATTCTGAAGATGTATATATAACAGACACCATATATTGTACAGGAAATTTTTCTTTTATCCAGATTTAGCATAGCCTGTAAGAATTATGATAATCAACGAAATCCGCACGAAGAGATATTAAATACAATCATTTTATATGGTTTCGTTAAAGATGAAACTCGCCTCAAATCAGAACTGAAATTAATATTTTCTGTAGCATTATACCGGTTGTAGAAAAATTGTAGTATCGACACAAATAATATGTCAGGAAATGTTACCGGATTATGCTAAACACCGTGAGTTAAGTTCAAAGTTGCGAGAGCTAGTGAAGAATTTACATATAAATTGTATTTAAATATTTTTCTGGCATACTACGGTAAAAAGTTAGTGGTAGTTTAGAAAACAAAAAAAACTTGGGAATAACTTTCCCTGGTAATTTCGCCACGAAAAAATTATTCCCAATTTACAAAAATTTACATCAAAATTTTGTCCGCAGTAGCCCTGAGAAAACTGATTTATAGATAAAAGCTATGTAAAATCTTCCACAGTTCCCTATTTATAATGATAAAACAAGTATGAACAACTATAGACCAATCTCTCTACTTTCGGTCTTCTCGAAAATATTTGAAAAAGCCATAAAAAGTAGAATTGTTTTCTTCCTAGAAAAAAGAGACTTTTTCTCTCCTGACCAATATGGTATTAGGAAAAATAAAAATACTGAACAAGCTATTGTATCTTTCCTAGAACAAGTAACTGAACATATTGATAAAGGGTTCAAGGTATCTACTCTAGATAGACTTAACAAAGGCTTTTGACAGAGTTCAACATAGCACATTGTTAAAAAAGCTATATTGTTGTGGATTCAGAGGGATAACCCGGGATCGGTTGTCCTCGTATTTGAATGGGCGAACGCAATTGGTTAGAGTAATTGGACAATTAAGTAAAGAGTTACCGATAAATGTGGGAGTCCCACAGGATTCTGTCTTAGGACCTTTATTATTTTTAGTGTATGTAAACGGTATTTTTCGACAACAATTTCGAGGGTCTCCAACTGCTTTTGCTGACGATTTCTCGTTTACATATGCTAGTCCAAGTTATCAAGATAATATCATGCTCATAGATCATGATTTAAAAAGTTTGTCAATTTGGTTGGAAGCACATAATTTTGTTTTGAGTCACAAAACGAAATTATTACATTTTAGGGATACCTCATCGTTGTATCTTGAGACAACGTATCATACTTTCAAATGCAGCAGAAACAATAACACGCAATGCCCTCCTAATGACTGCTTCTTAGTGAAGACTGTTGATGAATTTCGATATCTAGGTATTATTATTGATCGAGATTTAAATTGGAAAGCGCACACTCAAGGGCTGAAAACTAGACTATCATTGGTCTCCAGAAAAATGTATGTTTTACGGCTATTTTGTCCGCAATATTTACTAAGGACGATTTACTTTGCATTAGCGGACTCAATACTGCAATATGGTTTATCATGTTGGGGTAGTGCTTGCAATGCTACACTACGTCCTATCTACGTGCGACAAAAGCAGTTAATCAGAATAATGTGCTTTAAACCATCTTTTTCGCCTTCGTGGCCATTATTTGAAAATCTCAGCATACTTCCTCTACGTCACATATTCGTCTTCAAGGTACTTAGAATATTCTATGTTAAAAGTGGGAATAATTTTGTGACACATGCCGGGTATAATCTCAGATCAAATCATACCTTCTTGAAACATATTCCTAAGTTTAGACTAGATCTACGGAGAAACTTTATTAATATCGTTGCACCAATCATTTTTAATAATTTACCGTTCTATATTCGTAAGTGCGGCAACTTCTCTAGTTTTTCAATATACCTTAAAGAATGGCTTCATTAAACTAAAAATATTGACCATCTTTTTCAACTATTAGTTTAAAATATTATTGTTTTTGTTTTTATTGGTTTTAAAATTATATATGTTAAAATTAAATGGTGTAGTTTAAGAGGTTTTAATATATTCATGTGTAGTAATTAAGATGTAGTTATAAGTTTATTATACAATTTTTGTTTCTTTCAATTTTAACTGTAAATTAAATTGATTTTAAATTGATTTTAATTTTGTAAATATAATTCAAATATTTTTTTGTGGTTTAGAATCAGGGAACCAGTCACGTGATCTATTTGATCCAATGGTTCTCTTATCTTACCTTCTTAATCTTGTTAGTTTTAATAATGTTTTACACACAATGTATTTTATTTATAATGATTAAGCTAGTAATGAAATAAAATAAAAAAAAAATAAAAAAAAAAAATTTCCAGGGAATGACCAGAATAGAACAACAGGGGTGTGGAAACTTATGTTGCGCGCGAAAAAATCGATTATATTATTGCTCTCGGATTTGAAAATATAATAATTGAATTTAGTAAATGGTTGTCCTAAAATTGGTTAGCAAAATGGCCGAACGAACCGAAGGACTTATTTTATAAACGGTTTAGGTTGTACACTACTGCATTAACTTAATATAATTCTGGAATTTTACCGGAGAAGCTTACGCAATGCATTCTTTTTAAACTCACCATTAATCTTGGGCAGTCGAATATTACTTGGCAAATTACGTAAATCATATAAACGGTGACCATTTCAACTTGTTGAAGGTGTACAATCAACGGGCGTAATCAAATTTTACTGTTCAGTTGACCTATAAAAATTTCATTCATCGTATCCTGTGATTTTCTACGAAGTCGAAAGTAATTTATTAAAGAAAGAAGCGCGATACTATTTTAAGAAAAACATTTGGATGACATATAATTACTAATTCTATAATGGAAAAGCAACCACTTTTCCATATAAAAACTGCATGACAACATCTTCTCGTTAAAGTTTGAAAAATGGAGATTAAGGTAAGTTTCTAAAGATGGCATACTAATCTTTTTTGACGAAAAATTTGCAGCCATTTCTTTTTGTTGTTGGTTTCTAAATGTCAACAGCCACACATAATTTGGCCCCGCGTAAACTTCTTTGCTCATCGTAATATCTTTTGATGACTCCATCTCCACACCCAACAAATATCTGGTTTAATTTCGGATCAACCCGTTTGATTACACCAAGATTACGTACGAACAAGGTATCATCGAAGGATACAACACGGCCACCTTGGCCACTTACTATGGGCAAGTTGGGTCGACGTGATTTACCCGGATCGAAACGACTTTTTTCCATTTCTTGCGTAGCGATCGTTCCTGTCGGAACATTGGAAGTGGATGAGGCGTAATCACTTGAGCTGAACCGACAACTTATACTTGCATTTTTTACGGTAACCTTTCACCACACATAATTTGGCCCCGCGTAAACTTCTCTGCTCATCGTAATGTCCTTTGATGGCTCCATCTCCACACCCAATAAATATCTGGTTTAATTTCGGATACTGGGAACTTTTGATGATATGTGAATTTGGAACTGGTAAAGAATTTACCAATTGATACACTTTTGTACTGTAGAATAGTATATTAGCATTATCTGGTTTTTTGCCGAGGCTTTCACCTGTCACAATTATTGCATCGTCTAGTAAACAGCAACAATTGGTCGTATCATAGCGGCAAAATAAATCCGTAAAAGCTTATAGTGGTTTTTTGAGCAGTGGCATATGCCATAATTTCATGGTTTCGTCACACATTTTTTTGCATACCCCATACATTTTTATCGATCTATCTAAGCAACCAGCCGCGACTATTGTGCCTTTCCGATTATCAGTGCATGATGAAGGCGATGTTCTGAGCCCACCTTCCACTCGAGTTTTAATTACATTTCCTTGTAAATTTTGTGTTTACGTATCCCATAACCGTATAGTCGAATCGAGTGAACTGATGTTTAAAAATTCACCTTTTTTGGATAATTTTGGTGTTTGCCATGTAAATGATGCATTGATCGCCTTTAACTTATTTCACATATTTTACATTATTTTCACATATTTAGTAATTATATGCTTGTTCAATGCGAAAATTTAAGCTATTTTGGGGCTTCGCCGAAGAAGAAGTCGCTTACTCAACGCACTTATCAAATGTTCCAAAACCTAAAATATATAAGTCCGTATTAAGTTTTTGGGGCAAAAAAGTATATAATAATATTTGGTTACCGTTTGATTTACTATGGTTACCGTTTGATTTACTACTTTATTTAGTAAAACTTTATTAGTAATTATATGTTTTTTTAAGAAATATTTTAAATTAAAATTAAAAAAATATTCGCCATGTTGTTTGATGGGCTGTCATTTTTAATTGAAATATTTTGGCCATTTTGTTTCGTTAAACCTTCGTTGACAAAAAAATTCTTCAATAAACGTAAAAAAAATTGAAAATTGCTTATAATGCCATCTAACAATTTTTGCCTATGTTGTCACGATTTTTTATGACCGTTTGTCTTATAAAGTAAGTAATTATATGTTGGATTATTGAATACATAAGAAAAGGTTAAAATTCTAAACAGATCTAAGCCAACCTAAGATTTTTTATATTCTAGGGAACCATAAAATTATATTTGCCGAGATTTTTGTCAGGTTACAGATGTTTAACGGTGAATTAACTTTTTAACACATTTTAGTTTGAAAATATTTTTTGAAATAAATATTTTTTCCAAATAAATGATCGAATAGTGACTTCTGAGGCAAAAAATGTAAAAAAAAGTTACTTATTTATTCATTAATACTGTGTAGTACTGAAGTTTTTGATGACAGCTGAAATTGCGAATAAAACAATATATTTGTTGACCATATTTGTCATATTTTGACGTATTAGTTTCACTCATTTGTTTTGTAAAAAGTGAAGGTTAACTTCTAAAATTTTAGAAAACGCCAAACTGAACTGGAAAAGAATTGAAACTTGTGTCACTGCACTCGCGCAAAACAATTTGTTCGGCCAGATTTGTACATAAAATGTGATTTTGGGAGGTTTAATATTATTTTTATATTGTATTAGAATATAATCAGAATCACTATAAATTTATTAATTATTATCAATTTAAAAATGGAAAAATTGTTTTGGGTCTGAAGCGATTTTAATTTTTTGTCACTGTTATGGCATTTGCTATATACTCGTACTAAAAAACAGTGAAAAAATAGAAGATACAATATTCTACATTTTCTTCGAAGTGTCTACATTATCATCACGTAAAGTGTCTGTAATATCATTATCACGTAAAATGATGTGCAAGATCCTACTCTTTTGCCATTATACCATAAGCATCTAATATTAAAATTACGGGATTTTGAATTACGAGATTTTTGACCGATAGCAGTATTGATTTGTAAAATATCTAATGCCGTGTGCGTGTCTGACCCCTTTACATAATGATAATGAAACAAAATTATTAAGAAATTATACTGTTAAATTTGTTATTTTTCCAATTTATTTTCAAAAGTGAATTATAAAATTGAGCTCGATTCGAATATCTAGGAATATGTACAGATTCTTGCTGATATTTCTGGGATAGAGAAATAAGCAAAATATATTTTTTAAGATTCAGTTTATTAAAAATTTAATTTAAAATATGAGCAATTTGACGTGTTTCAAATATTCCAGCGAATTCTGTAGATGTCCACGCAGGGTCTCAATAACATTTTCAAGTAGATCATCCAATCTGCTTGGTCTATAGTGAATCGGATAAAATTATGATGGATTTTTCCGTGTTTTTTAAATGCTATAAACTTTACTACTATGATGAATATTTGAAGTTTTATAACGAATGAGCATTTACTATACTCACAGGTCCAAGACAGTGTTTACAAATAGATCAAACAAACCACTACTCTCGAGGTGAACAATACAAATGTACAATTTTTTTTACCGCGGATTCTAGAGTGTCATTGATATTACACATATATTTCGAGATAGCTCAAAATATTATCAAAATGTGTATAAACTGGATTTAGTTGTTTATGGCATTTGCTATGTATTTCAGAATTTGTACATTAAACGGAATTTGAGTGGTTTTATATAATATATTTGCGGGAGAATTTGTAACATAGTTTTACAAGTTTCTCTGTAAAAATAACGGAGTGTACCTGATTCATACCGGACAAGTGGTGCAGTGGTTAAAGTTTCGGCACTTGGACCGGGAGGTACTGGGTTCGAATCCCATCAAAGGCAGGATGCAAATCGAATTTTCATCATCGATTACAATCGGCGATGTTAATAAACATAACTTAGACCCTCTGATGGAGTGCAGAATTCAACGCCGACCCACCGTCCATGTCAATGTACAGGTTAATGATGTGGCGTGAATGCGTGGTATCACAATGGGCCAAAAATGGCCTAAGTGTCAACCACTGAAACCTACCTGATTCGTTTTTTCGCGTTATAAATAATTGTGGTATTTTTCCAAACTTTGCATCGTAAAAATTTTTTTTTTTTTACTTTTAACCCAGTTGTTGCCGAATTAAATTTTTTCCTTCAAATTTAGTTGTAAGCTAACAAAGGCTTCTTCGGGTTTGATATCTGCGTTTCGATTATGTGATGCAGCCAGCGTATAAATTTGAGTAGTGTAGAATTATGCCAATCACTTCATTGTTAAAAACAATATGGAACTTGTCAACAGGTGATAAAATCCTCTGTGTACAGCCACTTAAATCTGTTCATTTGGTAATGTATAAGTCAGATCTTTCTTCTCCCATTTTGTAAAGTTATTACTTGTCTGTGAAATAGATTTACGATGTTGCTTTGATAAGATAAATATAATGAAATATCGTCATCACTATCGTAAATGCTATCGTTGTATTTGAGTTCCGTGTCAGCTCTTAGATGACCTCCAGCTTCGTCTGGTATCTGTATCATCATTTTCCAATTCGTCTATATTATTTTGTTGAGCGTCAATGGTGTGTCCATATACCTAAAATTAAATACGCGTAAATATAGCAGTATAAATAGCCGTAGACCTTTATAAAGGACACTGCACTTCCGCGACTGATTTATATACCAAAAATTGGTTTCCGAAAAAATGAATTTATCAAGATTTATATTGAATATTTTTCAATAAAATTAAATGAAGAAAATTTAAACAAATTATTTATTTATTAAAATAAACGTACTACCAATTATACATTTTTTATTCAAATGACGTCACTTAATTTTAATTCACTCTAGTTGTTCCACAAAACACAAACACTTCAATACTAAAAAACGTTGGATCGAATCAATCCTACATATAGTAAATAGGCCTAATGGGACTTTCGAAAAAAATATTTCAACAAGTTGTGTATGCGGCGAATATGAATCAATTGTAATGAGTTTTTTAGAATTTTTAAGTTCCATGATTTTAATAAAAATATTATTATTTCATTCTACAAAATTTTAGCAATATCTCAAATTTTATGCATCAAAACAAATAGAATTTTATAAATATTTCTAAATGTTGTAAAAACTGCAAAATCCGTCAGAGTTTTGCACACTTTTGCAACTTACCACAATTTACATAACCATTCCATAATACTGGTCAGATTATCTACAAGCTACAACGTCTATAGTCTTTCAGATATTCAATTAAATCGATCAAAACGGGTTGCTCGTTTCTTTAGGAATGTCAATTTAAAATCCAATTTGAAATATTGTTAAAATCAGGTGTATTACGAAATCTCAGTTTTAAAAATCTCGGTTTTCGAAACCTTGGTTTTCGAAACCTTGGTTTTCAAAATCCCGGTTTCAAAATATCGGTTTTCAAAATATCGGTTTACAAAATCTCGGTTTTCGAAATTTCGGTTTTCAAAATCCTGTGTATCAATTTTGTACGCAAAACGACACCGCGAGTTAACGAGGTGAGCAAAATTTTTGTGTATACAGTGTATAATACACAATTTTGTATTTGTATTGTGTGTTTTGCTCTCTTGTATATGTGCATTCTATTTGTCATTTTTGCGATGGTAGGTACCAAAATAAATGGTTCCGGTTGAATCGGTTTATTTTTCTTGATACTGACGTCTACTCACCTCTTCTATTCGTTTGCTTTTGAGCGGTGAAATGAAGTAATATTTTATGTTTTAGGATTTTTAATATTCAAATGTGTGAATTATGTTCAATTTAATTCAGAAATATGAAGATAATTTGAATTAGTTCTAAAATTGGGAAATGTTTATACAAACAAGATGCTCAATACTATATTTGTACGGTTTGCTCACCTCGCGCTTATTGCTTTTCGTACAAAATTGACACTTGTTTTCAAAATCCCGGTTTTCTTTTCTTCTAGTTCTAATTGCACAAAATAATTAATAAAGTTTTTTGATTGCAAGATTTTTATATTTGCAAGATTAATAAAAAAAGCAATATTTTGTTAATGCAACATTTTGAAATGCAATAAATGTAATGGCGGTTTCGATAACTCTCACGGGCACTTAGCCCTCCATCCAAATTCCATCCCTATTAGCCATTTTCTAGAACTTTATCACAAACTTATTTTTGGATTTTGTAAAAAAATCATTTAAGTCGCATTTCCCCACATGCCAAATTTTAAAAATTCAAACTGGGATTTCCTAAACAACGGGTTTGTTTTTATATATCCAAAACCGGGATTTTGAAAACCGAGATTTTGAAAACCGAGATTTAGAAAACCGAGATTGGGAAAAACCGAGATTTTGAAAAACCGAGATTTTGAAAAGCGAGATTTCGTTACACACCCGTTAAAATCTTGTATAAGGAAAAATAATATTTGTTTAAAAATCACGGAACTTCAAAATTCCAAAACATATTTTAGGACTCATATTACAATTGGCCCCTATTTGCTCCTAGAACAGGCCCATATTCAATCTAGGCAAGATTCCGTGAACATCTCTGGTAATGGCAGTACAAATGAAAACATGAATTGTACCATATAGACAGAGCAAAGTCCATTTGAATTGGATTCAATTATTGTGTAATCTTTCGAAAATGTTGATTACAGCCTGTGGATATCTCCCGGATCGGCGGTATAATAAGTAAATTTTTTAAAAAATTAAAATTTTATTTAGTTAATGCGAAGTTTGTTAAAATCGAGTAACGTTCACTATTTTAAAAATGAAATTGCTGAAATTCCGTTTAATGTATATCAAATTGTCATATATATATATATATGTATATATATATATATATATATATATATATATATATATATATATATATATATATATATATATATATATATATATATATATATATATATATATATATATATATATATATATATATATATATATATATATATATATATATATATATATATATATATATATGTGTAGCAAATTCATGAGGAATTGAATCGAGTTTACACACGTTTTGAAAATTTGTTGAGATATCTAAGAATAAAAGTGTATGACGTGGATATCTTTATAGCATCCGCGGTAAAAAAAATTGTACAAGTTCTTGTAAACCATCAGTAGATAGGATGATCTATTGACAAATGATAATAAGACGCTGTGGACTTCAGAATTAGCCGAAATTTTGTTTGAATCCCGTCAAAAATGTTCAATTTCTAAATATATTTTTGAATAAAACGAATCTCAAAAATATACTTTGCCTAAATCTTAGAAATAAGTTTAGCTTTACGTTCCAAAAAATTTCAGCTATAGAATCTATATAGATAGTTTTTTAGATTCGGCGACAGAACATTTAGAATCGTGTTCAATGTTATAATTTTCTTTTGAAAATATTTTCCATTTGGAAACATAACAAATCTAACTGTGTGACTTCTTAATAATTTTTTTAGCACCAACTTCATTACATATATGATTTCAAAGCTTTCATTTGATTATCGTCTTATTTCTGAATATTACAGTCTGCTTATTTTTCCAGACAAAGCAACAACAATAAACAAAATCGAATCAAATCTGCTAGAAATTTCGAATCTTATACGAATTGACTACCACAGCAATGTATAAGCATCGATAATATAAAGGTGCCTTTACCTAATATTATTGTATTTCGATTTAATGCGCGCATTTTCGTAAAATACAAAACATTTTTTTGAATACAAAACGGTGAGATCATTGAATCGTTTATTGTCGAAACTTACTAGAATAAAATAATACGAATGTGTAATTTATGGAAACTTATATGAAATTGTATAATTGCTTTTGCTTAGACAGCGTAACAACAATATCCATATTATGAGTATATGACAAATCAAAACTAAGCGACAATAATAATAATCATAAATTCATAACTTCATGATAATTTACTTATCGATTTTATATTTCAATAATTTTCTTTTCATGCGTTTGCACAATGCTATATGCTTACGAGTATTAATATAAGAAATAAACCCAACTCTTAAATATTATGTAGCAGTAAAGAGTCATTCCTAAAAATAAAATAATTTGTCAATTCTTAAAAAAATTGTTTTCGTATATCTTGAAGCCGAAACGAAAACAGTATTCAGATATAAAATTTTTATTGAATTTTTGAGCAGCACCATCAAATTCATTAAAACGATATCCTTTTATTAATGAGGTATATTCACAACCGACAGAGCACAACAATTAATTATAATTTTAAATGTTTTTTTTTTTTGTTTACCAGGACATATTTTTTGGTTACGGATGAATCCGTACAATTTCGTTACAATATTAAGACAAACAAAATAAACGAAACAACAAAAACACTATGTGTACATAATTATACGAGTAATAATTATCTGTACTGGGCACAATTGTTTAAATTTTTCGTATTTTATTTTTAATTATACTTTAGTTCCACTTTTGTGTTATTTCTGTTATCCTTAATTGCTGTAATTATGTAGGTTTTGGCAACAAAACTGGATGGAGCTTTGTCTATATACTTTTTGTAATGTTTTTGTGCGATGTCTAGAAATTGTTCGTGCGCTTTTTTACAAAATGAGGTTCAGTGTAAAATGTTGTGTTTTTGCCAAATATTAAATATTAAATTAAGCTCTAGATAGTTTTATTTCAGTTGCTTCGTTGTAGAATATAGCGGTGCACTCGATTCTAGAAGATGAACATGTATTTAAGGAAATGTACATTGTACATAGAATAATTTAAATTTTATCTTTAAAATTTGCATTTGCATAGTTAAACCCAGAGGTATACTCGTACATACCAGTTGTATATATATTGCCGTATAAAGAAAATAAGCTGTGAGGCCTATAATATCATGTTGTGTTTAGTTATTGTTTTAGAACTTACAAAGTCAACTGAAACCATTATTTCCAATTAAAACCATCTGTATATAGCTTTTACTATATGTAATGTTTTACTATCAATGACGTCTCCAGAAACTCATTAATATCCTAATTCATTTATGCCTTACTAGTAGAAAAAGTAAGAATATGATTATTGAATAAGTAAATCTATTTTACACCTTGCACTAAGTCACCTATACATTGTGCTCTCTTCATATCGAAATGAATTTTCCAGAATTGGAGCCAAAAAATAGTTCATCTTATTTGCTGTTTCATGATAATGACTCCCGTATATAACCTAAACCGACAATTAATTTTCCGTACAAATGAATAAAATCCATTATGATGTGGGTGGCGTTTTGTTAAACTTATATATTCCCATTCTTTTATTTTATTTTTAAAAGCTTTGTATATTTATTTTAAAAAAAATGACGCTTTATTTTAAAAAAATATTAAAAAACATTTATTTTAAACTTTCATTATAACAAATTAAAATTTTTTAATATTTAGGAAACCCAGTTTCGGAATTTTTCCTGTGAAAAAAGGAACTAACTATTTTTACTACTCCGAGTAGTAAAAATAGGAACTGAATAAGGAAGAATTCCGAAACCGGTTTTCCTTAATATTAAAAAATTTTAATTTGTTATAATGAAAGTTTAAAACAACTGATTTTTAATAATTATTTAAAATAAAGCGTCATTTTTTTAAATATAAATATACAAAGTTTTTAAAAATAAAAAAAATAAATTGTAATAAAAGATATTGATAATTAGAATTGATGTAACACAAGAGTAGAAATTGAAAGTGATGAGAACGTTACCGCCCCGGCAAGATTGAATATGCCGTTTTCAGAAGCTCTGACATCCAGCTATGTTGCAACAGGCTAATTATTCGTCCATCCAAAAAATCACATCATTACAGAAATCTCAAGTCAAGCTCCACCAAAAGGAATAATAAAACTTTGTTTGATTTCAGAAATTCACGGTGAATTTCAAATATTCATGTCCAACTACTGAGATGTTGAGAGATTATTTTTATTCAGTTTGAGTAAAATCGAAAATATACAGGATGTCCCAGATTTGGACGATTAAACAAAACAGGGTGATAGGGCGCTCATTTCCAGCAACAACAGCCAAGTAAAGTTTTTTCGAATTGTTGATTGTGTAGAAGTTATTCCACTTATACTGTTTTTTAGAGAAATCTCATGAGCACTCACCAAAAAATTGATTTAAAAAAACTAAGAGTTCTTTTGTTTAACTTTCTCTATCTAGAAGAGTGTGACTTTCCAATAAAATTTATTTTATAAGCTGTATTATCTTCTGTCAAATAAAAACAATGGTTTTGTAAAGTCTTTTTGTTTAAAACAGTGTACTACATAGAAAGTTGACCCACGATTAGAAAAATGGTCGACATTAATGCAGATTTTAAAATGGTGTTATCATTTTTTTCACAAAACATATCGTGTTTATTAAAAAATGCACTGAACAAAATTTCGAGCTCTAAAATAGCTGCTTTGTCAGAAATAAAACAAAATGATGAACACAATGGTAAACGGAAGTACCAATATTGGAAGACCAATAGTGGAAACAAATCTGTAGTATAGCCCTTTTTCTACCAAAAAAAAAAACTGGGACAATTAAAGTCCGAACCACACAATTGTTTGAGTAAAAAAGCATTGTATGTAATGCGTTGTTGATAAAAAGTTTTGCTTCATTTGAAGTACAACTAACACAACCGTGTGTATAGTTGTAGTGTTTTTTTGGACGAAAATAAGTGTGAAAGGAAACACAAATGTGTTTTCCAGGAAAAGGGATAAAAAACATATTGTTTTGCATATTAGTTGTTTCCTACATTCTCGAACGTTTATAATTAAATAGTCAATAAGCTATGCGGCTTAGTCTCACCGCAAGTATGCAGATACACATTTCATTTATGGTTTATGTATAGTTGCATTTCTCGGACTGCAGCAAGAAAATACCAGAGACGGCATAAAAAACGGGAACGCTTTCGCGATTACAGAATATTTCAAAACGTACATCAAATGTACAGCGAAGGCGACGTCCCTAGTCCGAGAACAGAGAAACAGCCGGTCAATTCGATATAGACGAAGACAGTAATTGGAATGGTGACAGACGACCCATCTGTAAGTGTTCGTTGTTTATCAAGACGTTCGAGAGTGCCACGGTCCCCGTCAAGAAATCCTACGTCGATACCAAGAAAATTCGCAATTTTTTAACAACATTTTATGGAGTAGCGAAATATGTTTTAACAGCGAACGGATAACATCAATAAGTTGCACTGTTGAGCCAGCTTAAATCCAAAAGTAGTGCGGCGTAGTCAGTGTCAACACCAATTTGGAGTGAACATATGGGCGGGAATAGTCACGGAAAATTGATTGGCCAACGGGGAAGCCTATCTAAGTTTTCAACAAAACGACTTTGATGAATTACATGATGCCGCGTATCTACAAACACGTAAAAATATGTGGCTTCAGTGCACGGCCGCGACATCCTGATCTAATTCTTTAGACTTTTTTCTGTCGGGTTGGTAGTATTGTATGGTTTATGAACAAGTAAAGAAGAGTAGAAAAAAATTGGGTGCAGTTCACACGCAGCAGAAGTAAAACTTTCCCGAATCTAAGCAGAGAGAGAATGAGACGAATGAAAGAAAGTTTATTCATCATAATACAAAACAACAAACAAAATTTCGAATTTTTTTTTAAATTATAATTCCGACTCCATGTTTTCTATTTCGAGAAATGACACGAGTGGTTTATGGTAACTAAAACATGACACGAATGCTCTAGTTTGAATTCTATCAACATATCGTTGAAAGACTGGGTCGATAACCGTTTTTGATCGCGTTGTTTATTCAATACGACTGCTGCACATTTTTAAATTTAATTCCGCGACACTTTTGGCGTAAACTTTATCAAATTCTCGTTGCTAAATTGAATAATATTTTCCATCGATTGGTTGGGAGAAATGTAAATCGCCGCAATAATTACAAATGTGCGTCATGGTCTAATCTGCTTTCACAAATACATATTTCTCCCACATTTAATACGCCCACTAGGAAATCATCACGATGCTTGTATTCACTATTTTGTACAGCGGACACAATAGAAATATTATTTTGCACATTTAATAATACCTTTCGGCGTACACGAAATTGACGTATCCGTTCCGTTAAGGTCTTTTTGATTAAGTGATTTTTCTCACGATATTCGCGACACATTTTGACATTTGTTTCCGGCATATCTATAATTAATAAAATGGTTTCCCGAAAATTCTGCGACAAACAATTTTGTCACAAACAATTCATCGAAAAACAAATATCAAAACTACAACTTTACAATAACCAAGTGTGCGTGAAAACAATTGTTTAAACAACAATTCATCGAAACAAAATTTTTTACTGTAATGCACCGGATTATTGTAATGAGGTGCATAATTTATTTTTCAGCTAATTTTTTGCCATCTTTTTTTATTTTTATTAATAATAATTGCTTCGTCAATCTTGCAGACACAGATTAAATAGTTTTCATCGCTCTTATCGCTTCTTCTGATAGTGCCACAAACATTAAAGAAATCAACTTTTGTAAATATACACTTTTTAAGCATTTTTGTTAAAAAAAATGCTATATGGTTTCGGTTTGCCGTCTGTCCGTCTGTGTGCACGATAACTTGAGAACGGATGGAGATATTAACTTAATTTTTTCACTAAAAGTTCAAGCAATTCATGGGAATGATCCCTATTGATTTGGACATTTCTGTGTTTAGGGTGTTCGGAGATAGGTGGGGTTTTGTCAACCCCCCTCCTTAAAATTGATAGATTTTTATTTTATTTTCTATTCTATTTTGGTTTCATTGAGCATGTGAATGTGGAATAATACTATATCTCGTCTGGATGTGGGTTTGTGTGGATGGTGTGGTTATGGGGGTGGTAGGAGTGGTGGTATGGAATGTGGAGGGGGTGGGATGAGGCGTTTTGGGTTTGGTATCGGAATTTTGATTTGGTGGATGAGGTTTGTGTGGGTGGTGTGTGGATGTGTGTGTGGAAGTGGGTATGTAGGTTTTAAAGGGTGATAATATGGGTGGTGAAGTATAGGGTGGTGCGGGTGAGATGGATTTTTGGGTTTGAATTGGATAGTTTGGTAATAATGGGATCGGGTGGGGTGGGTGTAGGTGGGGTTAGGTGGGTGTGGGAGTGGGTGGTTGTAGTATTTGAAATACGCAAATCACACTGCATAGAAGTACTTTATAGGCAACAAAAATGCTTATAGAGTTCGGCTCCGAACCTTTCCCGTCTTTTTTTAATTTCATTTTAATTCGTTGTTTACTTTAGAGAATGGGGCTACCCCCAGGCTACCCTTGTTTTTCCAGAATTTATACAATTAATCAAGTGTCATTAATGAATATGTTCTACTTTGCTTTCCGACCCACACAATTGAACAATTAAGAGAAAATTGATCAATATTTTTTAATTGCATTACGAGTCTTTTCGATGAATTGTTCAGTGTAGAATTGTTTCCGAGTAAAATTGTTTGTATTACAATTACGAGTCTTTTCGATGAATTGTTCAGTGTAGAATTATTTCCGTGTAAAATTATTTGTATTACAATTATCCTTCTCTGAATTCATTTCTAACAATTGTTTGTCGCACTTTCGGGGTTGTGTTAAATTGTATTGCGCATAATTTTCGGGTTGCCAATTTTTCGTTTGTTTCATCGATTTTAAAATCACCCCGGTACTAAAGAAGTTTCACTTCAATAAGAACAGGTTTATGAAAGAGTAAACCACACCGAACAGGAGATGCAGTAACGTATAATCAAAGCAAAGCGACCAATATTATTAAAAATAACGAACGTGCGGTTCGACGGGCTAAGTAAAATTGTATACGGTGATGCATTATGTATTTTGGCAAATGGTGGACACTTCGAACACTTATTATAATATTTAAAATTAATAAAAACAATTATTTTATTCATTTTGTTTTATTTCTGACATTTTGTTCAGAATAGCCCGGTGTATGATACCATTTTAAAATCTGCATTAGTGTCGCATATATTTCTTATAAAGAGTCAACATTCTGTATTACATTGCTTTCCCGCTGGTGTCACTTAATCATCAACAACAATTTTTTGGGATACCAGAAGACTTTACTAAACCATTACTTTTATTTGACAGAAGATAATACAGCTTATAAAAATAATTTATTTCGAAAGGCACACTCTTCTAAATCGTATTAAAAAAGAAAGTTAAACAAAAGAACTCTTGGTTTTTTAATTTATTTTTTGATGGGTGCGCATCCGATTTCCCTAAAAAACCCTAAAAGTGGAATAACTTTTGCACCATAAACAATTTTAAAAACATTTTCTTAGGTGTTTTTGCTGGAAAAAGGCTCACATTTCACCTTTTGTCGTTTGATCGTCCAATTTTGGGACACCCTGTATATAAAGATGACAATAGATTCGGTAAGTAACCAAGGTTCTTCCGTAAAATAAATCACTTTGAATTTCACTCATAACTTAAAAACTATCACTCACAAATTTCTCAAATAATCGTTTTGTTATCGCAAATTAATTAATTTATCAAACACAGGGCCAATAATAAAGTAAATTGATTATAAGTACACTCCACACTAAAAAAGGTTTAAACATCTTTAATTTTTCAATATTTCTTTAAAAAATGCATTATTAACGAAATCTTTTTTGTATATTTTCAAAATATTTGGAAAATTGGCTGTAATTTTAAGGTATTAGTCCATGGCACTATTCTGGCTTTCCCTGGGGAATAGGGAATCCGAAAAATATTTTCATAGAATTTTTGTCTAAATTATATTTTTCTGGCCTACTGTTGGAATTAGTTTGGTGTAAATAAAATCGAAACAAAGTTGATTTGGGAACTTTTGTTCCACAAAATTTTTATAGGGAAAAATAATTCCCAATATTTTTCGGATTCCCTATTTCCCAGGGAAAGCCAGAATAGTGCCACAGTGTTTGACAAACTTATTAGTTTGCGATAAGAAATCTTTTATTTGAGAAATATGTGGCTGACATATAATTTTTGTCCTCCATCATCTCCCGAATTTATCGTTCTTACTAAGACTGTGTCCGAATTATGCTATAAATATTTTTTAGTACTAAATTTGGGAAAATAGCGAACGCACTCAAATTATCACAGGCTTTAAGTATAACAATTTTGACATTGATGTGAATCGGATAAAAATTGTCGTATATATTAATATGATTAGATTAGTTTATTGAATTAATATGATTAGAAGCCGTTTAAAGTAAAAGAACTGGACTGAAGGATTTAATACTCAATAGCAATATAATATATTTTTTATAAAATTACCATAATTCCATAACAAGTCAAACTAAAATAAATAAAAAGCTATAAATTACGGATCTTAAATCTTTAAATGATAACTATCTCAATTTTTAACTCAAAATTAATCTAACGGCACGAAATAAAAAATTATCACAAGATTTCTGGCAGCAAAACTAGAAAAAGTTTACAAAACGAATTTTTTTTAGTACATTTGATTAACAAATCATCTACGAGAGCAATTTATCTTACATAATTTAGATTCTTGATTGGACGGTGGTAGCCAATTGACTAGTTTCCTTTTCAGTTCATTTAGTAGCGTATTCAGTTCATTTAGTATCCCAAGATACATTTCTTAATGTTTAATTTGTAGTAATTTGCATAATTTTTATAGAGAATTCATGACATTTCATTTAGAGGGCTTGCTGATCTAACTTGTTGCTTAGAGCTACAAAGCATTTCTTCTAAGCATAACTTTCATGCTTCTAAGTATTTCTTGGAGCGCTGTTGTGTCTTCAGTATTGTTCTTTGAAATAACTGGTTTTGGCATTGCTATACTTCCTAGTAGTGTCGGCTCTTGGTTGGTGAAAGTTTGTTTAATTTCTTCCGGTATTCCAGCAATTGTTTTTGCGATTTGTTTCTTCATCTTTGTAGTTCCTTGGATATTTGTATCTCCTCAATTTTGACGGACGTACCTTCTTGTAATTAACACAACTTGCAACAATACTGACCGGGCATACATGCGCGTAATACTTTCTGGCACGTTTTACGCATCTAGTACCAGTTTTGAAATATTTTTGTGTATGATTAAAACATTGACAATTTTTGCAATGGTATTAGACCCCTGTTTTTTTAATTGTGTCTATTTTAACTTTTACGTCTTTCACTTTTTCTTTGTTTAAAAATGAGCATACATAGTGGAAGTCTCTTTTGTTGATTTGAACTCCTTGTTCAGTTCCGATTTTTTCTTTCTTAATGATGCTCGCAGCCGAAGACCGTTAATCATTACTTTATTCTGATTGGAGATTGATTTTTGTCCTCCCTGCAACATTGATTTTCCACTTAATAAACACATTTTGTTAAACACTTGTTTATTATTTCGCAAAATTAGATTTTTGAATATTTTAATTAAAAAATTTGTACAAAAAGTTTAAAAAACCATTCGATCGATTTCGACTTGTTAGATCATCATCAGGAGTATCTACTCGTAGATACTTTTGATGATGACCTAACAAGTCGAAATCGATCGAGTGATTTTTTAAAGTTTTTGAATAAATTTTTTAATTAAAATATTCAAAAATCTAATTTTGCGAAATAAAAAACAAGTGTTTAATAAAATGCTTTTATTAAGTGTAAGTGTACTTCACCAAGTGCCTACGGCAACTAGTGTAAAAAGTATTAATTTTCCACACACCCTTTTGGAAATACGAGTTTATAATCGGCTTCCGTTACCAATTTCAAAATAGATTTGTGTTTTTCATTTTGGTTTAGCTAGTTGTTGTTCCGCAACTATAGTTATTCCTTGATGTCTAGCTGGTTTCAGAAATCTCTTTTGAAGTTGATGTTAGAGTTTCTGCTATTTCTGGAAACTCTTGAACTTATATTTTTTTGCTTGAACTTTTATTCCGGTTCAAGATCCATTTGTTTCTCTCTCTAATTCTACTTTATCCGTATGGAATAGATTAATGTCATCATTGCTCGCAGGTTGAGCTGTCGTCTACAGTGATGTTCGTGTTTGAACTGTTTTTTAAGTTTTTTAATTTCCTTCATTAAATTGTATAAGTCTTTTAACATTATTTAAGAAATCGGAAAATTTTCATTGTATTTCATTTTCGTTATAGTAACACATTATCGAATTTTAATAAAGCGACGTTCATTGTTTATTATTCTGAAATTATTCTGTCTCGTGGGTCCTTGACTAAAACTTGAACGCACATTTTACAGAACCGATTCGTTTTTTTATGTTATTTTCTCTTTCTTCGCTGACAAACGACTAATGTTAACAGAACATACTGTACATTTGCTTATGTTTCCAAACATTTAAATAAAATTCTCATTTCAAAAAGTAATATTCTTCTTGAACCTAGACTGTTTGGAAATGTGACTTGATGTTTCAACATTCTGTACTCGACATCTCTCATAAAAATTGTATAACAAATATTATTTTGCGGATGAGTGTCAGTGAAAAACTTTATGAACACCAGCTCTGTAGGCTCGTGTGCATTAAGCCTTAGCCTTACTTATAATTAAAGAAAATACTAAATTCGAAAATTAATAATTCTGATATGACTGGATAATTTGATTTAACGTACTTCAACTTTTAACACATTATGACCTTCTAAAATTTGCCGGATTTGTAAAGGAGGAAGGGGGGTTGGTGAGTTTGAGCTCCCTAGACTGGTCTAGAGAAATTCTAAATCGCGACTAAATTATAAATTCTGGTCATGGTAGGTAGACTTCATTATAAAAGTGCTTGCCAGATGCTTTCCGGTCAAGCCGTCTTCTGGCAGTCAAGTGTCCTATGAAGCAAATATTTCGTAAATATAAGGACAATTTGCATTTCTCATGGTTCCTTCAAATTATTGGCTTTGTAGAAATATCTTGACAAAGCTTGTGAAAGATGTTGTGTTTAAAATCTTTGAGTATGGAATGAAAATAGCATTGCCCGATGGAACAGGCAAAACTAGGCGCTTGAGAGACGCTTGTTTACAGGCGTTTACATATGGTCTTTCCTAGGCCAAATTATTATTTTATTAACTAGACAACATTATGATGATTATGCTTAGCAAGGATGCTGCTCGCTGTTGATTGGTTGATTTTTAATTTGACTTCTGTTGATGGCAAAATCTTTTATAACAGCTCCGGCGTTAAACCTTCAGCTTGTATTTTTATTTCAGCTATTCGTATTACTCTAAACTTGCTTTGATTTAGAGCTTTTTGCTGGTCGTATCATCATTTTATTTCCCGCGTCAACGCCATTTTCATTCCATCTTCAGAAAAGCTCTCTCATTTAGTATATCGTAGTGCAAGAAATTGACATTTCTTTGTTGATTAGTTGTGATGCAAATCAGCGCAATTTTTTGTATAAAAGTTCTGACTGCAATAATAAAACATTATTTCACTTTTATAATTTAAGGTTAGGAGGTATTATATTGGCTTAAAGCCAAATTTTGTTAATTCTGTAATGCAGGAGGTGATTAACATCAGTACCCACTAATTCAGATGCTTAAGACAATTAGTTCCCTACAATCTCACTCGGGAAATGAAGCCAGCTAACAGAGTTTGTAAATCATGGTCTATATGAACTTTCTGCATGATGGAAAAATCACACAATGTGAAAGAGTTTTCGGTTCGTACTTTTTTGATATAGTAGAAGATTTGACAGTATTTCGTTCTTTACACACTGAAAAAAATAATCGGTGATATTCACAAAAAAGCGGAGTAATATTTAATGAAAACTGATTAAAAATTCAGCCACACAAGCGCTTTGTATTTACTGCGATTTTAGCAAATCAATTATTACAACATGCTGAGTAAATTTTATTGTTTTTATTTCACGGTGGGTAAGCAATATTTGCTATTGCTTTGATATATTTACTCTGCAGTTTGTAAAATAATTTAGAAATTCTTTACATAGCGCATGGTAAATATTGACACTAAGGTGGATAATGGTTTCCAATGCATTTTAAAATTTGCGGATCGAGAAAATTGCAGCGCATTAATATTTACTCTGCACAGAAGCAAACACTCGAAAGTTCTAGAATGGAGGAGACAGAATTTAATATTTAACATATTAAAAACCAATTTTAATAAAACACATTTTTATAATTAATTTTTTTTTATTCACTTTTCATAAAGGGCCATCGATTTTTCTTAAAATAAAGACTATAATTAATTACATCTCGGGATTGACACTGAACTTACGTATTAATTTTGATCAAACAAATTTATCCTTTACAGCCTTGAAAGATATTGAATTGTTGTAATGTTGCTAATAATTAAATTCTCCTCCTATAAGAAACCATTTAGTGTTCAGGGAACTGAGTTGGTCTTTTCCTCTTAAATTGCTTTATAAAATTCTGAAATTAAAATAAGAAAGCACCAAATATAAGTTAATGCACATAAAGTTTTGTAAATTTAATTTGTGTTTACCGTACATCGTTTCCGCACTTTCATGGTTTAATCCTCAAGGCTATAGCTGCCATTTGTTGCGACGCGAGGAAATTTATTTTAATTTATTTTGAAATAATTACCAATTTTCCCAACAATTCCGGAAACTAGACGAACTGGCATTTTTGTGGCAATTTGTGTACTGCTTATATAAAATTCACTTTAAGACTAATTTTTGTTTGAAATTTTAAATAACATTTGGAGAACAAAATGCAAAGTCGGATAGAATAAGTGATTTGATTGGTTATAATCTCCCCGAAAAAATTGTTTTACAAAGTGCAAAGTAAATTTTGAAAAGTATTTGAACATTTTAAAAACACTTTGTAATTTATTCTCAACGAAAAAAACAATTTTTTTTTCATTTTTAGTATGTTTGCATTGAAAAGGACGTATTCAAATTGCGCGGCTCAAATTTACCTAGCAGCATTGCAATATGATTAATCTAATTCGTCATCAGACACTGCTCAGCAATAATTTTAATATTTAAAAATGCACTGTAAATATTGCAGTGCAAACTTTACAAGGCTCGTACTTTATAAAAACGTTATTGGTAATAATTGCAAATTTGGGTTTACACAGCAAAATGTGTAAATATCTCCGCGCGATTTTTTTCAGTGCAGATACTATACCGCTTGAACTAGATTTACATAGTGCTGTCTTAAGAGAATGAGTTATTTGTTGGTATATATATATATATATATATATATATATATATATATATATATATATATATATATATATATATATATACAACATATAAATCAGATCGATGTGAAACCTATACGCTTTGATTGTGTGGTGGCCTGTGAATAATTCAAATTTCATCATTACAAAACATTACAGCATATAACTGCATCTTGAAAATTATTCTGCTATTTTTTCAACGCCTATCGGTTTACTCTCACCTAACCATTTTTTCTTTCCTCCTTTGCAATCCTTCACAATAGGAAAGTCGTGGTCCGCTGTTTTTCGATGTTGGGGCTATATCGATAGTTTATCCTTCATCACAGCTTTAGTTTTATGAAAACTTTACTAATCAACATTCAAGGTCAACTTTATTTTACATTGATTGATTTTACTGAAGTTCTAGTACGCAGTTCCACCATTAAATAATTTACGGAAATTTTGATGTTTATTATAAGCTGTACAATAAACATCAAAATTTCCATAAAATATGATATGATATAATAAAAGTGATTGACTCAAAAATATTCAGTATTGATCTTTGTGCATCTGATGCTTCTAATCATTTCTACTTGGGCGGAGACATTATGCCGTATACTAATACAGAACCTGTAGTTAATTTAGAAAAACATATTCAGACCATTTTAGCTGTCGAAGACTGTAAACACTTTTTAAACCATAAATCCTGTGGCTATCAGCTTATTGTGATATGGAGAACAATGAGAATATATAGCGACTAAGTTTGTTAAAAAATTCATTGGTAGTGATGCAAAGCAAACATGGTTTATATCCTCGTCCGACTTGTCACAAGGCGAAATATTTCATCTCTGAATCGAACCTAATATTGTACAAGTATACTCTTTGATGATTGGAGATAGTTTAGAAATTTGGTCTCGATTATCGTAGTTCATGGCCACTTCAAAGACTTAAAGCATAGGATAGTCATATAGTTACGATTCTTTATATCAGGAATTCTTCGACTGCATTCACTTCATATCGATAATGATAATTGTTGACAGTTGGTATCTTTATTATATTCCATATCGCATATAATCATAATTCACGCATTTGAACATAATACTCGTACACGCTTACTCGTGCTGAGTTGACTCATCATATTTTCAGCTTCCATAATTATTTGATCAGTGCTTGGTGCCTCCATATGTCTCACATAATCTGAAATTCTTTCAATTATGATTCTACCTTCTGCCACATATCGGTATACAATCAGCTAGAATAATGGCGTATGTTTTTTAACTCATTTTTATTTTCCTTATTTTAATAGCACCGTGTTTCGTAAATCGATTTTATTTAATCCTTGATCAGAAATGAAAATATATTTTTTTTCAACCATTTGTCGGGTCTAATTTCGTACTCCGATTTGAAGATCACTTGAGATAGTGATCGGTTCAACGCAATACTACAAGAACTTTGGTAAAACTTCGTAACTTATTAATATTGGCAGTTATAATTCGTTAATATTCGTATTACCCAGCAACTTTCGTTTTAGTGACACAACGGTCACCACGTTACAGTCGAGAAGTATAGGTACTAAACGTCTTTACGTTTAAGATCCGCATATATGCATTGACATTTATCTGTTAACTTGAAACTTTGTTGGTTAGCTTTGAATTTGCCATGTTCAAAGATTAGCTAGCTCATCGAGCTCGTTAGTTGTAATTTCAATAAGTTTTTCTTTGATATTAGGAACATGTACAAATTCACTTAATTCGTTTAGATCACTTTTTTTAGGTTGTGCGCTCTCTTTTTGATTAAAATATTCACAGCACAACGCCAGGTAAAACCTCAATAGTACCTTAAGAAAGCACTTTCTAAGGATCTGAAGTTGTGACTATTTAGTCTTGCATATAGTACCCAGGCATGGCTTACGTAAATAGAGCCTCTACCATATCTTTGTAAAAAATTTCTAGTGCGTTTGATGAATCAGTCCCCACCCGGCGATGAAATTCTAGTCTCGCGTTGCCTTGCACCAGAATGACTTTGTCGTCCGCGAATGCAACTTCATCGATGTCATTAATCAAGCTTGTGTTAAACAAGATATTTCAGACCAGAGGTCCTAGAATAGTGCCTTGAGGACATTCTTTGGTGATTTGTTTATTGACCGAGTCATATGTCTCTTACTGCTGCGGATCGATTGTTGAAGTAGCTATAAGGACTGTTGAATGCTCTGGTGATATCCAGGAATAAACGAATCAAATATTCAGAAATTTGGGTTTTGATATTAATTTGGTGAACTATCGCATCTTCAGTAGACTATGTCGGAATTCAAATTACTTGTCCGAAAATAGTTCGCACTGTTCACAGGTAGCAACATAGGGATAGAAATCCAATTTCCTCAAAACCTTTGAGGAAATTTGAGCTTACACTCTATGTTTCCTGAAAACACTCATTTTACCTGATTTCCACACTTCAGGAAAGTAGTCAAATTTGAAGCAGCTAATAATTGTATTATGCTGGGTCCTATGAAAGGCCATGCGAGTTTAGTTATTTCAGTATTCAAGTTGTCAAGTCCTGATGACTTCTTTCGATAAAACATTTTAGAGCACTGTGGCACTATTCTGGTTTTCCCTGGGAATAGGGAATTGGGAAAAATATTTTCATAGTATTTTTGTCTAAATTGTATTTTTCTGGCCTACTGAGGAAATAAGTTTGGTGTAAATATTTTCGAAACAAAGTTAAATGGGAAAATATTTTTCCCTATAAAAATTTTGTGGAACAAAAGTTTCCCAATACACATTGTTTTGAAATTTTTTGCACCAAACTTATTTTCTCAGTAGGCCAGAAAAACACAATTTAGACAAAAATACTATGAAAATATTTTTCCCAATTCCCTATTCCCAGGGAAAACCAGAATAGTGCCACTGGTAGCTTCTTCCCATGTGAATGGCTGTGTGTTCAGCAACTGTGGATGTCCATCATAGTGTTGACAGCGACCTTACGCTTATATAGCTATTTGTGACTCAGTTTCATCTGATGTTTCGTCCGGTATATAAGTAACACGTATCTGTAACGACTCCAGTTGTCTTCTAGACAAGATAAATGGAATAGTCACCTATATCTTAATGGGAAATTCTATAATTATTAATTTTCTCAGTAGAATTTTTTCCTAGAAGATATAGGGATGAGCCCTTTTCAAGCTTTGCTACTAGATTATCCAGTTAACCTAGAGGATAGTTACATCAATGATCGGTGCTTAAAATATCATTCTTTATCCATCAATTTAGAACTTAATAGATGAAAGATATGGGAAAACCAACTAATATCAATTACTTCACGATGGTTGAAAATTGTAATAGTGCACAGCACAGACACAGAGTGCTAAGAGTGAAAGTTAATAAAAAAAGTATCGCTACTGCTGAAAGTTGTGTGAATTAATATCACACTTATAAGATGTAAGGCGTATAAGGAGCTATGCAGTATAGATTAGCGGAAGCTGTAATAATCATATTGAGAATTTTGTTATTGTTAGTAACTTTAATAGGGTGCTATATAACGCTAGTTTTACCTTCGTTTGAAAAAATTTAATTCAGTAAGAAAATGTTATCAATATGACCTCGTGTCTAAGTTCATTCTTATTCCGACCTTTTTAAACTGCCCGATCGAATAAAATCGAAAAAATTAAAACTTGGTTTGCGACCATATTCTCAATAACAAACAGATGCAAGAAAATCATGTCACATATGAGTATAATCGTATATATCGATAAAGAACAAATTTCGTGTAAAACTGGAAATGGTTATTGTAAAGGTTAATGTACTAAGTCTAATTCAAGTTATATTCTATTTTTCTCCTTCAGGGTTGAAATCTCTCGAAACTCTAAAATTGGTATATGCAGTGAGAACGAACGACTCTGCATTAGTAATTTTTAATAATTTCCATCCGAGAAGTGCTACTTGGCAAAATCTATATCGTTTAGTCAAAATACAATATTTTAGAAAATCCTTACGAGAAGCAGAAGAAACATCATATTGAGACGTGTTTTTTATTTCAGTTATAATGCTATACTATAGAGAAGAATATTATATTTTTACTTTTGTCTGTCTTGATAAAAAGAACAAATTCTTTGGTTGGTTTAATTTTATCAGAAACCTTCATACACCGCATATATACCCATATGGGTGTAAGGAGAGGTATATATCTTTATATACATATAACCAGCAAAATGGTTGTTATAGATATAGCTACACAATATACGAGTATATAGAAAAACAACAACAACACATAAAATAGAAAAAGAAAAATGTTAAATAAAATGCAATAACCATTCAATACGATATTTTATTTGGCAGTTCAGAAATCGAAATATTTTTATTTTAGTCTCATACCCGTAATTCCAAAAAAAGACTCATTTTCCCCATTCCAAAATTTTCCCAAAACATTTTTCCATTTTCAATATCACCGTGATGTCTTTCCATATTTTTTGTGTTTTCGTTTTTTTTTAGAATTACAAGAACAACAACAAAACATATAAACGTAAAATATGTATTTAATGGAAAATAGCAATAGACATTTTTTATATTATTTTATGATTTTTGATATGAAAACTGAGACTAAACTAAAATATAATACTTATATATACACATAATACATATATACATAGAACTTCTTGTATATGTATAACATTAGAAAAGCATAATAATTTTGGTTAAAGACGAAAATATGTTTTTGTGTGTAATTATGTGTACATATAACGGTTCTAGACATATAGTATAATATATATAATATGATAATATTTTTAATTGAATTGTGTAAGCATATAAATTTGTACTATATGGGTTATATACGCGATAAGATAAAAAGCTTTCATAATTTGGAAACATCATAATTTACAAACTAAATGTGTATACCCCACACGAGAGAGATATTGTATGTAAACCACCAAATATCATATCAAAATATTATAATAAAATGCAAATCGAATTTCCAATTGATATTTCATGTTTTTGGTGTCCATGAGGAAATCGTCGTTCACATAATTCACAATAAAATATTTTACATGAACATCGCACATATATAATACATATAGAATCGATTTTATCAGTTTTATCTTAATTACGATCAATATTTTTAAAAAAATTTCGATTTATTTTGTTTTTGTATTAATAGAACAATAACATTAATATTGACGGTTTGTAATGAAATGATCAAATTTATCGACAATATATTATGCTTTTGTTGTTTTCGATTTTTATCAATGTTAATAAATAAAGAATTTAATATTTAATTTATTTCCAAATGATTATGATTTAATCTAATTTTTTTTTTGTTTAATTTAATTGAAGCTCATTTTATCTTATTGTTATCTCAAAATAAAATGTTTTCGGGTCAAATTTAACACCCAACTGAGCACCATTTTCTAGGAAATAGAAATTTTTTGATACTCTTGTTAAAAAAGGGTTAACACACCAAAAATATTATTACATTATTTATTTCGTGTTCAATTGAATCAATCATGCAACCATGACAATTGCAATTTTGGTTCGGAAAAAGTATAGATAAAAAAAGTATTAGAAAGTTTTATTGCATGAATATTATATAACCCTTTCTAACAAAAAGCAAATTATTAAAAACACGAACCCGGAACACAGTTGCTGCATGTAAACAAAATTTATTTTTGTTTTATCTAAATATTACCCTTTTTTTGGAGAAAAAAAAATATTCAACCAAGGCGAAAAAGGATTATTTTATAATCATTCCATGTCACCTGATGTGAAATGTTAAAAGTACCTTATACCATCACCATGGTATTGTACACAAAACTTTCACTTTAATTTTATTTTGTTTATATTTTAGCTCGTCCTTTCTTTATTTTATTATTTTAAATGATAAGAAAAATACTAAATTTGAAAGGGTTATGTTGGCTGACTTTATATTTGTTGGATTTACTTATGTATACATTTGTACATATTACACACCGAGAATACAAAATAAATATTTACATCTATGATATTAGAAAAAAATGTCCGATTCTGATTTGGTTGAATAGACAAAATTGTACATGCACGCCAGGTTGCGACACCCTCGGGAAATGTTTTTTTAATTAAAATATTTGGAATTTTTGGAACAGTAAGGTGTTTACTGATTCGCATACCGAGAGCCATTTAACTGTTTAGTAAACAACTACATCATATTTGATATAACTACTTCAGTATTTATTTTTAATCAGATAATTTAAAAAGGCCAAAAATAAATTGGAAATAAATCAACCATTTTGGGGTAATTTAATCGAACTAATAAATAGAGAACGGTGTTTATGAGTGACTGAATCACTCTAACATTTTTTTTATTGACGTCTTTAATTAATTTACGAATTGTTACTTCACAGTGGAATTAAACCGAAAGATGCTGTCTGTCTGTATATGTTGGTCCATCCGCACCAGTTTTGATGTCCGGCTTTCATGCTAAAACCACGGCACTAATTTTAGCTGTTAATCACGAGAAGAATGTGCAAACTATTTTTTATTTCAATATCTCAATCTGTTTTAAAGTTATAAGATAAAACATAAATATACAGTGCTGGGGAAAAAATTGGGCAAACATATTTTATTGCAAATTGGGGTCTTTTTTTGATACAATTACAAAACTTTTGAAAGCAATTGGCTTATTGTTACATTTTAAATACATTTATGACGTAATTTTTTGAAAAAAAATGTACCTGCAGTTTTTGGGCAAAATTCCGATCAAAATGACAAAATTTTCAAAATACGTTGATTGGAATAAATTAAACACTTATTTATCCAGTGATGGAATAAATTAAACACCTATTTTTATCCCTGCAGCTGATGTACTATGTAAAATTAGTCAAGCAATTATTTTATTTTACGCCTACCGTTCTTGGCCGTCAGTAGGGTGCAGATGTTTTATTGCCTGTAGTTTTTTTTTGAGTATAAACAGTGTATATTTTGTAAGATTAAGTTATTATGTTGTTAAAGCTGGTTAGAGAGCACTTAAACCAGTCCAGAAGCCTGAGTTTACATTATTAGTGAAAAAAACAACGTTTGCTATGGGCCCAGGAGCATGTTTCTTGGACTCCAGAGATGTGAAATGATGTGATTTTTTCCGATGAACAAAAATTCAAGCGGCATGTTGGAGATGGAAAAATTCTCATAAGAAGAAAACCGAGCAAGAGGCTTTGCAACGAATGTCTTTTAAGACTCTTAGCCGGTCGATTGTGCTTCCTTAGTTCCAGCATTACAGCCGCTGTTGACAGGACAACGCTCCGTGCCATATCGCCAAAGTTGTGAGTTATTAACTTTGAATTGTAGATTGAAAAATTGACTTTCGGATAAACATAAATAATTTGTTAAAAACTTGTTTTTTTCTTATCTCTTCATTTAACGGTAAAAAGGTACTTCGAAGAAACAAGACTTAAATCTTATTGAAAATATTTGGGCTATAATGAAGCCAGAAGTAGCAAGAAAGCGCGTAGAATCGATTCAAGCTTTAAAAAGTTGGTTAATGACGATTTGGGAATCCATACCTCCTACGGCTTTGAAAAATTTATCAAATTCAATAAATTGGAGGTGTATCGCATGTAATAAAAGCAAATGGCGGTCCAACAAAATATTAATATTAAAGATAGAACTTCTATAAATCAATAAAAAACAAAATAAACTAAAAAATAAGTGTTTAATTTATTCCATTAGTTTAATTTCAATCAACGTATTTTGATTATTTTGGCATTTTTCGGGGTTCTGCCCCTAAATTGGAAGTATTTTTTTTGTCAAAAAATTACGTCATACATGTGATTAAAATGAAACAATAAACCAATTGCTTTCAAAAGTTTTGTAATTGTAGCAAAAAAAGACTCCAATATGCAATAAAACATGTTTGCCCAATTTTTTTTTTCCTAACACTGTAAGTTAGTACTTGCCAACCAAAGCGTTTTCTCAGTTAATTTTTGAGTTGTTTTTTATAGAAAAACAAAATATCAAGTTTATGCAAAGTGTACTTGTCATCGCCTTCTGAGACTAACGCATTTATTGATGGCATTACTAATTGAAATAACTTTTTTTGTAGTTTTATACTTTGCAGTAAATTTGGAAAAATGGTTGATGATTTTTTGTGATTAAATTCGGTGTCGGATTTGTGAACGATGTTTTTAACGTTGCTTTCTGTGCATATAAGGAGCTAATAAACGTTGGTCGTGGTTTATAAAAAATAAAACTAACTAAATTGTGGTCTTATACTTTAAATTGAAAGCATTCTACAGCGGAAACAATAAAAATTCGAGCATATCAGAAGTTATCACTTTGGACGGCAGTCCAAACGAGTGACGAAAGCACCTACTGTGCTGGAAGTCGAACGAAGTATATTATACAGCAAGTTTCGAACTTTTTCCCTTTGAGGCCGCCAGGATCATGTTATATACCATTGGAAAGGTTTTGAAAAATAAACCTAAATAATGTATAAAAGCATGAATTTCTACCAACATTGAGTGGAGATATGACCTTCCGAAAATTGCCCCAAAAAATCAGTTTTTCGGGTATAACTGCCCCAAACAATGCCCCAATTATTTTCTTACTAGCAAATTATGATTGTAGACGTCAATGCCAATTCAACGACACCTCAAACGTCCAAAACGGATGAATTTGACCAAAGTTATGACAATTTTAAATTTTTCTATGACGTCACCATATAATCTTGCTTTGGTATATATGTTTGTTTGTCCGTACCTCTTTTATTTGATCTCATATTTTCAGGAGTTGTAGTACTTAAAAAACTAAACAACTTTTGTTCTACAACTTTTTGATTTGGCCGCCATGTTGGCCGCGGCCGGCCTTTGAACGGCCATTTTTGGCCATTTTGCCACGTCCACAGTGCTGAATCTATTCGACATACCCTGCACATATGCATATCGTTGGAAAGGTATTGACGCCAGCTATCAAATAGCAAAAAAAAGAATTCAAAAAATTAGGTTGGAGGGTCGTTTTGGCCAAAAAACTGAAAAATGCGAAATCGGCCGGCCACATTCGGCCAAATTGCTAAAAAATGAGCCCAAGACTTTTGGTTCATATTTTCAGGATTATTAGCCACAAATCTCACCTACAATATGACATCAACGGTTTGTCCCAGAAAACTCGTATATTTTAGATATTGACCTCCATAACTTAAAAGCCACCTTATTTTTTTGCAAAATTTCATTTTTTGGCTCAAATACACCCTAATATCGGTCCGTTGCGGTTCATAATGATAGTGAATCAACGTATTACAATGAAACAAATATAAATACATCATATTATTATCATTGCTAAGAGAAGTTTTACCAGTGACTCTTTTTTCATAACAAAAAAAAATTAAAAAACTGACAAATTGATGTGATCGAAAAAATCACCAAAAACATTGAACAATCTCCTTGCATAAAATCGATACTTTTTTAATCTTTATGATGATTTCTTTAAAAAAATAAATCTTACCACTCCTCCCATCGCATCAAGATGGAATATCAGCGAGAGGGTAGCTACCATTAATTTTTGTTTCCAACTAACAAACTAAAATATGTATATTTTATTGTATTGTTTAAGGGATCAAAAATGCATGCGGTTAGTGACAAAACAGCAAGAAACATGCAAAAAAATTGTTGAATTACTCAATCGAATTTCTGCCAAAAACAGATGCATCTGATCTAAATTTTTACTACTCTGTAACATGCACTACAACCTAAACTACATATGTTCAGCCGATAGCCTACGAGAACCGGTTGTGTAATAAGATCACACCCGGCATGACCTGTTTGTGGCATGTGGTAAAGGATTCTGAAATAAAATCTACTAAAATACTACAAAATGAAGACTGAAAAAATGCATGCAAAATAAAGAAATAGAATCGTCTACCACACACCAGAAACCGTACACCAGACCGTAGGTTACTATATAGGCAACAAAAATGCTTATAGAGTTCGGTTCCGACCTTTCCCGTCTTTTTTATTTCATTTTTGTTTGTGTTAATGTGATTTCACCGAAAATTTGTTTAAGCCGCAATTAAAATCAGTATCATAGGTAAACGGGGAAAGAATAGAAGAAAGTTATGATTTCTGTGAGATCAAGTGTGGAATAGAGCATTGTGCCTCATACACAGACGCACGCCACTGGAGTGACGAATATCGAGAGAAGAAGAACGAATCATGCACGAACGAATCCGTAACACATAGCTGACAGCTGTGTGAAAGTATGCGTAATTCGTTCTTCGCCTCTCGCTATTCGTAATTTCAATGCCACGCGTCTGTGTATGAAGTCGTATTCATACGATGGATAAAAAACTCGGACTTTTCTATCCCAGATTTTTTTTTCAACTTTTTTGTATGAAAAAAGCGTGTCTGTTGTATAATTTACGTGATGTAATTGATTAGAACGATGGAATAGAAAAATCCCGGATTTTTATCCGTCGTATGAATATGACTTAAGGCACAATAACACGTAGCGGCCACTTGTGAGCTATCGAGTGTGTATGAACTGTTTTGACTGACAACAATAAAACGAATCGCAATTCAATTCATTTTCAATTTGCCGTGCCAAAATCATTGATATCAAATAAAAAACCTCTTAACGAGGTAAATGTTCGAGTGACGAAAGCCGAATTCAATTCACAAAATTTCTGATATCAAATTTGTGCCGAAAAAAACAATTGCATTCGATTTGTCAACGATTTTTCGGAATGTTAGTGCATTCGGCGCGTTTGTTTACATTTTGCTTTCTAGCTGTCAAGAATAACGGTTGCTAACGATTTTTCGGAATGTTCAACAACAACGCGCTGAATGCATTAACATTCCGAAAAATCGTTGACAAATCGAATGCAATTGTTTTTTTCGGCACAAATTTGATATCAGAAATTTTGTGAATTGAATTCGGCTTTCGTCACTCGAACATTTACCTCGTTAAGAGGTTTTTTATTTGATTTAAAGATTACGGTAATTAATTTTAATTTTACCGTTCAATAATTAATTTCAGTATTCTATAAAACATTTGGAATTGTCGTTCGATAATCAAAAATATAATGGTTAAATGTTAACTTCTTCGACATCGACTATTTGGCCATTTTTTGAAATGAAATTTTTAGGCTTTATCAAATTGAGTCAGGTTCTTTGACAAATCATTACTTGTGCGATATATTTACCAGTTTGAAGCTTAAACGATTAACAATTGATGGTTGGATTACAAAATAAATCTTAAAGAAGCGTAATATGAAATCCTACCTAAAAGAATAGGTCAATAAGCGAAAGTTCTACGTTAGGGATACTAAATATCCATATGTCAAGTAAAACCGTGTAAGCTGGTGGGATCATCAAACTCAGCGATCACTCTTACCGTGATATAACACATAGTTGTTTTTATTTGTTTGCCTATATTGGATGGCATGTACTTTCACAACAAATAGTGGCTTGATAAGAAAAGTCTATGCCAAGAAGCTCAATCCGATTGTAGATCTGAAGGACGAAATCAATGCTTAAATTTTATCCAGCTCGAACTGTGTCAAAAATTTATGGAAAATATTGACAGGTACGGAGAAGATCCAGGTTATAATAAGGTTTTAATTTTTGAAAAAAATATTTTTTACAATGGATTTTAAGGGGCAATCTACTAAGGTGGTTGGTTCTTCGGTTGTTGCTGGCATGTATTTAACTCAATTGATTGCGATTAATATTCATAATTAAGCTGTTAATACTACAACACCCATGCTTCTATCCCAGAGGTATATTTCCTGTTGAAACAGCACTCTGAATGTGACAGTTTTAACAATAAAGAGACGACATTTTGGACTGGTAAAATTGATTGGGTTGGAACTAAATTTTAATTGAAGTTTTTAAATTACAACCAAAGCTTAATGGTGAAAATCCACCCTGAATTGATAAATTTTTGCAAATAGACAGCTTTAATGATCGAGAGGAAAATTGTTGTTTAAGCTTTTACAGAAATTGAGGTCAATGAACTATGACAATGAATCCTAACATTTTTAGTCTAATTTTTGAAAAACTGTGTCCAAATTACACCATAGATCTCTAAAATGCTTCCGTTATTTTGGACGAAAAAAAATTGTCAGTTGTTAATAACACATAACGTTGAGTAATCTAAATTGAATACCAGTTAGAATGCAATTTTGATGAGTTAATATTGTAGGGTTGCTATTCATTAATATATCCAAATTAGTTGCTGAACTTTTTAATGTGTACAGCTTTTCAAGATACTAAACCTATAAACTAAACAAATTCCGATATGAAACAGTCATAACTATACTCATGTAACATGTACCTAAGTGCAAGATTCTCTCGATCATATTCCAAGCACTAACTGCGTGTTTTCTATTTAACGTGTCCTTGCAATACCTTAAATACAAGATCTGGGATAATTCCCATGAGACTTCGATCGCAAAGTCTGAATTGGGACAAGTACAATTGGGGAACGTAGAGCAGTTAGGGATATCTGGATAAAATGCGGACATTGAGAAACAATTTTTTAAATTTTATTGTTTTATTGCCCACTCGGTATTTGTGATGTTTGTGCATGAAATACTTTTCAGGTTAAACAGGACGCTCTGCGATAACCTCAAATTACTTTTTTGATGTGTTACTTTAAATGCATTGTAATTATGTAAACACACTAATTATTAATTCACTCACCTCTCTAATTTACAACAACAATACATTTTCTCATAGTTCTATAATTATCGATTCCTCTCGAACATTGATTATGTTTGGATTTCGTCATGACATGTAGGCCCTTTAGTTAAAATAGCGATATTATGATTAATTGAATTAATTAATTGTGTCATTGAAATTTTAAATTATTCTGGGTGAAAGCCAGATGTTATTATTACTTCAAGGTGCGGCTACCAAGAAGATGGGAGTTTGGTTTTGGAGCAAATTTTTTATATTGAATATTGAAACCCAACATAATGAGAGCTCCGCTTTCATGGGCATCTTCATTGAGCAGATGCCCATGAAAGCGGAGCTTATTGAAAATTAATCGAACAACATAATTGTAACAGGTTGAACCTAAGAAGAATATATTTCAAAAATCTGGAAGTGATTTTTAAACGACTTGCTGCTGTCATCTTGAAATGTAGGGCATATTTTGGATAATTCTGAACTGCGGGCACAATCCGAAAGAGTTTGAAGGGATGTCCCGACCCACAAACTTGACATAGTTGCAGGCTTTCATCATTGGTAAGGTTAATTATTATAATCGTTTTGTGGCCAAGATTTTTTTTGTCACATTCCGTTGTGAAAACGGTTTAGCTTGTTCACTACCAAGTGACTGTCTACTCTTGTTAGCGATAGATGCCTCAAGTTGCGGAGTAGGGCTAGTGTCTTGTCATATTTACCCTAGGAAAGGAGTACCCGATAACTTTTTCATTGATGACACTTTTCTTCAACGGAAGAAAAACTTTCAATCGCCTACTTCTCATTTGATGCGAAGTGGATTGAGGAAGAGTTTAGCAGGTACTTTGCAAGGTGATGTATATTGTAGTTAAATATAATGGTTTGGTGTGACGTTATCAAAAAGAAACGCGAGCTCGAATACCTGATCCGTTTGTGCCGTTGAAATTTTGAACAGTCAAAATCAACGGACAATCCAGTCAGTATATATGTTACGGTAACAGTGTATAATCCGGTGTTTATATATAATTAAGGGTCATTAATCCCCAGTTTGGTACATTTGTGAAATATCAATGATTTTCCTTTAATTTATCATTTTAACGGGTTATTATATATAATTACCAAACCCCTTTGGTTAAAGTGAATAATATAAAAGTTTTTTTACTTAGATTAAAATTATAAATAAAATTTGGCACTTGAAGAATTATATGAATTCTGGAATAGCGGAGGCAGCCCCCATCCTCTAAGGTATACAACGAATTAAAATTACAATAAAAAAAATTTATATTTACAAAAGTTGATGTTTTTAACATTTGTGGCACTATCAGAAGAAGCGATAAGTGCGATAAAAACTCTTTGATCTGTGTCTGCAAGGTTGAGGAAGCAATTATTATTATTCAAAAAATAAATAGAAACAGTACTTTATCAATTCAAAATTTCAATTTTAATTTATTCAAAATTGAATTTGGCGTCAATTTGTTCTTCATCTTCATTTTCATTTGTATTAAGGTTGTGGTTCTCCCAGGATATAGAATGCCCGCATGTTTCATGAAAATTGAGTAAACACGATTTTTATAAAAAAAAAAATGTAAAACAAAAATTATTGAGGAAATTGAGATAATATAATTTCTAAAAATTAACGATACGCAATCCTAACTTCAAAAATTATCAAAAAATTAACATCTTACCTTATTTTGAAAAAATAAAAAAAGTGAAAAATTTTCCAGGATATCAAAAAATTTACCGGAAAAATTTAGCATCCCCTCCAAAAAACTGTTGATAAACAATCCTACATTTAAAAATTTCTATTATTATTTAAAACTTTTATTAACACTTTAACCAAAGGGGCTTGGTAATTATGTATTTATATAATCACCGGTAAAAGTGAATAATTCTAAAAAAAATTGCATAACCGACGCAGTTGGTAATTATATATAATAACCGGTAACTATATATAATAACCAATTATACATTTAACCGTAATTTAATTTGTTGTATAAGCGACGAGGTGTCTTTCAGATTTGTTGTTAGTTTTGTCTAACGCCAAATTTTGGTTTTTTTAAACTAATAATGCAGCATAAGGAAAATTACGGGCTGTTTTATTTAGAATCTGCAAGCCATTTTTTTGGATTGCTATTGGTTGCTGAGATATCGAGCATTTATTTGTTCTATGCCCATATTTTTAAGAATTTTTTAATTTTCATTTGAGAGATATCCAATTTTTTGTCATATGGAACAAAAATTTTGTGTATATTTGAAGGAAGGATTATTGTTAAAATTAGTTTAGGTCAAACGTCCAAACAAATATTTTTATACGGGTTTAAAGCAATTAGGAATGGAAAATTTAGACATAACGTTTGCTCCATATCCATATAGTTCTTTACAAATAAAAACATATTGTCGAGGGGGGCTCCATGAACGACTTTTGCCAAGGTATAATATGGTGGGTATTCTTTTTTTCTTAAGCGCTAAGAAACTGAAGACTTGTCTCACATTATTTTTCGCGATATATTTCTAAGTTAGTAAAATTTTATAAAAATTGGCCATACCCTATACAATATGGATCAAAGAAGTAAAAATAGAGACTACCTTAAAGGTTTCCTTGTATTCTATACACATCTTCTCTGATCCTCTTTATAATTTTATAGCGACCCATATATTGAGTTTTGCATCTTTACTTCTGCCAAGATAGACCGAAACACCTAGTCATAGGTTGTATACCTCTTACGCTGCTCATGTTTCGTCTCCCATTTATCCCTGTTGCTCGTGCTTTCCCTTTTCCGGATCGAGCGGTATGCATGCTTCGTCTGCGTATTGCATTTTTGGCCTCTTACTAGCTGGCGCATCCGTTGATTGAACTCGGTTTGATTGCCCTTCCCGTCTGACTCCCTAAAGCTATAGAAACATTTTAAGTTAAAAAGTAAAAATTTACCATTAACTCCTGAATATTATTTTGGAATTTATTTTAATATATGCGAAGGGAAATTATCGTATACGAGTAGCTAACCGTATGCCAAATAAAAAAAAACTTTTGAACTGAAACGAACTTCTAGTTTTTGGGTGATATAGAACTGAATCATTTTCATATTACCCCATAGTGATCTTAGTTAGCTCAGTTGGAATGAAAGTCCATGAAATAACTTCAAAATAAAATTAAAAAGTGCATGGTCACCTAAATTTCTTTCCTTAAAATTCAAAGGGGTGCCATGAGAGTAAAACGGATCAAAAATACGCTGTTGACGAGAGCCTAAGATTGATTTTAAAACCATCATTAATTTGAATTGAAATTCTTTTTGAAAGTTTATGCTATACAGTTTAAACTACATATAGCAGTAGTATGGTAATTGAGGTGCGAGGAGTAGATAGATAAATGCGCTTTAATTGGCTGTACACGGATAACCGGCATTTAAGGTCTTGCAAACTCTTTTCGCATTGCAAAAAGTTGAGCGAACTGTGTCCGCCTAACAAATTACAAGGACGAACGACTTTGTACTAATAATGAAATTCTTAGAAAAAATTATGAGAAGACCATCATTGACATTTTCGGGTCAGCAAGAACTGCACCAGAAAGATCCAGGATGTAAAAAATCGAATGAGATGATGCAGACGAGAGTAAGTTAGGCAGTTATTGCTAAAAAGAGTGCATTTCAGAAACAGAAAGATTAATCATTTTAAGGTTGTGCGCATTTGAATTGAGGCACAGCGAAAATGCATGAATCTAAGGAGCGCAAGTAAAAATAATAAACGACATATGTGTCGGTAACAATGAGCATCACTCAAATTCAAGTTAATATACTCGAACTATAGCAAAAATATTTATCAAAAATAAAACGGACTGAGTTAATTAATCAATTTTGCAAGTGATAAAATTTAAACACAAAACGGTCTCCGCAGGAGATTAAAGGGGTTTTTCGCAAAAACAACATCCAGATCACGAGAGGTACATGCCATATTGTTACTAATTCTTAGTAGTGTTAAGGTAATAAAAATTGGAGCTATTGTACATCAAGCTGATTTATTTTGGATCTAATTAATCAGAATTCTCTGTTTGGAACGATAGAATTCTAGGACAATGTAAATGTTCATGTTCTTCCTGAGGATTAACCCGAATAGACAAATTACACCTTCTACGGCTATCTTCAAAGTGTGTTTAAAAAATACTTCAGCCTGACGTTAATATCATTTTGGACGACTTAAACTTTCAAATTCTAAGTGATAGCAAAAAAACAGATTAACAACGATCAGTCATTTACTCTAAAGATTGAAAAATGTATCGAAAAGCATGTCCCTGCTCACACTTTATTTTTAGACTATGAAAATACTAAACAGCCGGCAACACACAGAGGAACACGCTGTGGGAAGTTTTGTCTGATAGAGGTATTTCTTTAAAATTTACACGTTCAAATTATATTGATTAACGAATAATATTGCGAATCAAAAAGTAATACTTTTTCTTAACCCAGTATGGGTGAATAAAAAAAAATAAATGCTTAAGCTTGCGTTTTTTTCAAGCTTAAGCTTGTAAGCATGTGAATAACATTTAAGTACTTACTTGGTCGACTTACTTGGCCTTCCATAAATACTTGTTGATTTATAAGGTTGCAAACAAGCAGATTTGAATTTAGTTTCGAAATATATTTTGATCAGCTGAGGCGTCATGTTGTACCATCACTATTTTTGACTTTCGACTTAGTTTAAATCTCATTTTTCACGAGTAAAATAGCAGCCTATTTCACTTCAAAAATCACGCATTTGTGTTCTCAGCTTGCTCTAGTAAAAGATCACTACGTGCTACGTTTATGGAAATGTTGAAAAGAGAGAAAGCTCAAAATTATATCAAGAGTTTGAAATCGCGATATAAAACAAATAATGGTTTACGCGAAATAGAATGTTAATTGATTCCTGAAAGTTGAGATATAAACAAAGTCAAAAGTCGAAAATCGTGATAGTACAACATGCCGCCCCAGAATGCCAGGAATTGTAAATATGTATTCGTAAAACAAAAAATTACGTGAACGCCGGGAAATAAATCCAACCAAAAGTAAACAACTTTTAAGATTCGACATTGCAAACCTTAAGTTTATGGCGGATTATTTTTTGGTTGAACATTTCGAGAGTATAGAGGTGCATATCAAAAAATGACAATTTTTTACGGTACCTAAATGAGCCAGGATATCAAAGTGGCGTTGCTGTAGATATGGGAGTAGATAGAACTACCGCTTGTAAAACCATTTCGGATGTCACCGAGGAAATAATTAAAAAAGGTCACGAATGGAAAAAATTTCCTAGAATGCAAGGAGAGTTCGAGGAAGCTGTGACAAAATGGCAAACGCGTGTCAAAATCCCGACAGTTGGGGCTTTGGATTGTACGCATGTGGAAATAATGAAGCTGAAACATTTTGGCGACAACTATATCAACCAATCAATGACCACCAAATTATATTATTTTTACGTTTTTACGAAAATTTCCCAGTTAAGTAAAAGGTAGTTATTATTCATATCAAAATAGGAGAAAACTTATGCTTAAAAGTAATTTCTTTTACGGAAAGGTAACTCCTATCAGTACTTACTTTTTTTTATTAACTTCGCTCAATGTCAGGAGCATTGCTAGGAAATCCAATATACTTTTTAAATCACCATTATTAGAATTTGCCGTCCATCAGCCCAATATTATGCGCAGAGCAGTTGTCTATATTTTAAATGAATCCAGCTACCATTTGAAACAAGTCCTCTTTACGTTAGAATCAAAAGCATATACAGGGAAACTGTATTTCGTAAGATACACAATATGAGAAAGTACACTGAAAAAAAATGGGAGAAATTCTACAAAAAATGTAACTAAATTTAACTTAAAATCTCTGTTTGAATTGAGCATAAGTAGCGCAAAGTGAAGATCACAAATTTTGAAATGTGAAATTACCTTCATGCTACATAAGAATATTTTATAAAAAAATTATATCGTTGCATGTAATATTTACTACGCATTCTGTTGATTGAAGTCATCAGATCATATAAATTGAAAATACAGTCAAACCTGTTTTTGTGGGGTAATAGTAATAGTGCGGTAAAACTTCACGAGTATATAGGTTTAAAAAAATAGTTTTCGCAACACATTTAAAAAGTTTTTTTTTTTATGCGATGAATACCGGTGGACCGCATAAAAAAAGTTTCATGTAGACAAGAAACTCAAAACACTTCGCCACATGACGCAATACTAACTTTCTTACGCAATGTGATGAAATATCAAAAATCGAAAAACAAAATGGCCAACGACAATTAACTAGATGGATTAATCACATTCAATTATGTTCTAATTTGATTGAAATTTTGAACGAACTTAAGTAGATTGTCCTGAATAAATTTGGCGTAATTTTACTTTACGTACACATCGAGAAAATCGGGCAAGGAGTATACATTTTGGAAATTTTTAAATGCACGATTGTTTACTATCAGTCTTTAGGAGGGAGAAGCCAAATTTTTCCGGAAAAATTTTTGATTTTCCGGAAAAAATTTCTAAAGCTTTTTAATTTTATTTTTTCAATTATTTGTTTATTTTTATTAATAATAATTGTTCGTCAACCCCCCCGCTTTTACAGAATTTATACAATTCTTTAAGTGTCAATTTTTATTTATAAATTTAAACTAAGTAAAAAAAAATTGAAAAAATTCCCAAAATTTTCCTGAAAAAATTTTAAAATTTTCCCGAAAAATTTACTTGTACTGTCGAAAAACTGTTAAGATACAATCCTAATATCAAAATTTTGTATAAAAATTATACACTTGTAAGTATTTTGAATACAATAATACGCATTTTTTTTTATAAGTGAAAATTTTCCCGTTAAATGGGGTAATTCTCCGAAAAAATTTAACTTAACCCTCCTAAAAACTGTTGATAAAGAATCCTACATTTAAAAATTTATACTCCTTACCTGATTTTCTCGATGTATGATTAAAGTAAACATTAGCCATACATTTTTTTCAAACCGTATAAAAAAAATCGCACAAAAAAATCACACTAAAATCGCACAAAAACAGTGCGTACGAAAAAAAAACTGCACTTAAAAGACCGCACAAAAACAGGTTTGACTGTATCTGGCCATGTAAAAATGCAAGATATTTTTTTTATGTTATTACGCAAACTTCAATTTAGGTAAAATATAGTTATCAAACTACAAAAAAATTGTTTCACACTTCTGAATGAAGTAAACGAGATTTATATTAAAAATTGTTAAAAATCGCCAATGTAAATTTAATACACCAATTTGCAACCTTTACTTTGCAAAGTGTTTTATTTCGTTTTATTTGGACAAATTGTTTTTACAATTCAAAAATTCTATTTTAACTTAGGCTAACTAAGGGGAATTTTTTGAATTTTTACTAAGCATGGGCAAATAATGTCAAATATTTGTAAGTTTTTCAATTTTAAATTTACTTAGAAGATTAATTCAAAATCGCATCGATTATTTTTTGAGAGTAAAAGAATTCAAATATTTGGGATCGGTGGTAAAAAAATTCAGCAAAATTCAGATTGTGCAGAAGTATCACAAAAGGGACGTAGCTGAATAATGATCAATTTTAGACAACTTAATTCCAGTATCGCAACATTTTGTGCTATACTTCGATAAAAAAAATTTTGTATTGTATTTTAATAAATTCATTTTAGTTCTTACACCAAACCTTTAAGATCTTTTATACAAAACCAATTGTATCCTTGACTTTAGATATCTAAGATTGTAATGGATTTGCATGTGTAATCTGAAGAACATTCATCGTGTAGAATATATTTCATAATTTTTTTCATAATTTCGATAAAGTTAAGTTTTTTCAGTTTCTTGCCAGAAACTTTAAAACCAAATCCTAGACATTAAATTTAATCAGAATGCACATTTACAGAAATTATGAAAAAAATTTAAGGAATTCTAAATTACGATTTGATATTAACATTTTTGTTGAAAATATTGCGTTAAATATTCATAAATTCATCAAGAGATATTTTTTTGTGACGGTGTTGCTCCTTACGGTGTAATCAGTAAAAAAAAAAAATCTGTTTGTATTGTTATGTTTATTTTTTTCAAATTACCAGATTTCCGAAATTTTCAGTATATTTTTGTTTTTGTGTATTTTTTATTCGGACACTTATTGTCAGACAGTAGGAAATTATATCTATACATGATAACCTTGTTTAATGGTTCACTATCGTAGATAGTATCGTGATAGTAAACTTAACTATCACAAAATGAGGAAAACTCGTGTGTTTTCAAAATACAGTATTTTCTACTTTATAGCTGAACCAAAACAATTAATGAATACTATTTTGTTATTTTTTATGCATTTAAAAAATATAAAATTTGGTTGGACCTCAAAAAAATCACCGATAAGCTGAAATTCTGTATAACATTGACTGGGTACTTTCGACATTCGGTTAGAGAAGTTGTGTATCTCAACAAACATTTAATTATGTATAGTGGTCGCATAATCTTTCATAAAAATTTCATAATAATTAGAATATATTGTTAAATTTTAGTTGTTGTTACATAATACAAACGAAAATTTAATCAAATTTTTATTATAATAACACCCAAATATATAAATATTTATATAACATTACTAATTTGATTATAATGCATTTTTTATTTTTGTATGTACCTAATTCCATAATATGTGTACATACTCGATAGGACAAAGAAAATTAAAACCATGAAAAAAAATTTGTAGTGTTAGCTAACCCCAACTACATTTTCAATATGGCAGAACAAAAAAAAATTTATATAAAATGAAATAAAAAATGTACAAATATCTATTTGACTCATTTAGGATGGTTGTCATGACTTCGAGACAGAAAAAGAAACCTAAAGGAGAGAAACAAAAAAAACTTAACTGTGTATTATAATTGTGTACCCTCCCTCCCATCACTCCTTTTGTGTATACAATTTCGGCTCGAATTTTTTTTTTTATTATGAGATTTTGTGTAATTTTTATTTTTACGATGGGAAATACAAAATTTTATTTACTATCATGGAATTGGGATTTTGGGATTATGCACAACAATGCGAGATATAGATAAAGTTATAAAAATCTGTGAAAAACAATTTTAATCGAATTTTAATTAAATACGCGTGTTAATTATAATATTATTATATAACATATTGTTTTGTATAAATAAAATCAATACTGTGATATATAGGATGTATTATTTTTAAATGTCCGCTGGTTTTCCATGTCAAAGTTCAACAAAACTAAATGACAATATTGTGTTGTTGTTATTTAAAAATTTATATAAATTTGAAAAAAAAAGTTGTTTCTCTGCAATATTATGTACTTGGGTACTGAATAGAAAAACAAAAATATATAAACCCAAAACTAATAATCAAAATCTCAAGTTGTTTCTGTGTTATCTGTTGTATATATATTTGTTGGTTTTGAATTACCTCGAAAATTTATTTTTTATGTTTTTCTTGTATAAAAATTGAACCTTAGATGAAAAACTGAAGAGAAAAATACTTTTAGGTATATATACAACACAAATAGATTTTTTTGCTTTTCGTATATATATACATTTCTCAGGAGATAACCAACCAACAATTTTTTTTTTTTTTGATATAAGTTAATTCAAGTAAACAAAAACTTTTTTTTGTTCATCTCAACTGAACGAAGAAAAATAAGTCGTATATAAAGAAGTTTAAACGAACAAAAAATGGTTCTTACACTTTGTTAATACACAAAATCGAATGTTAAATATTCCATAAGATTAAAGGGAACCCTTATCAAAATATATTTATGTATTTTCGTTATTAATATAAATTCGGTGGTACTTGACAAAAAGCATTTGGTTTATCACAAAATATTTTTGACATTATTAACAACTCCAAAAAATATTATATAGACATTTCAACACGCCATCAGAGAGCAATGTGTTTTATTTTGTCAAGTACATGAAACAAAATGCTTGAATTCTTTACAGTTTAAAATATTCTCGTAATTGTGCAATTTAAAATTTAAATATTGCAACTAAACTTGAAAGTTGTTAGAGGAATGTTGAACCTGACATCCTTGAATCGTAATCCTCCAAAAACTGTGTCAATATATATTATGATAATTTTATTGCATCCGCCTTGCCAATAACTTTATTTTGATTTGATTATTATAGCTATAAAAATGATTTATTGATCATACACAACTTAATTAACTACGGACAAAAATTATAGTCATGTACACACGTTTAGACGCCATGTGCATGCCAAATAAAATTATGTTTAAAATGACATTCTTATGTCTATCTAATATATACTGACTGGCCAAACCAGTTTATATATTTATATACAGTGTACTACAGTAAAATACGGGATACAGTGGATTAAATTATCGAGAATATTTTTAACCGTAAATTTTTTATACTCATCACAATTTTTGATTTTAACCATTTTAAGTATATAAATCAATCGAAAGAAATACCAATTAATTAAATTAATTCTAATCACAAATCATTTTGAATTATTTTTTTTGTATTTTTATAAAACAAATTTAAATATGATTACAATTTGAAGTTTTATTTATATTTATTTTCAGTTTCTCGACCATTTTGGAATTTGGTTTTATTTTCGTTCTTTTAATATTAATTAATATAATTTAAATACATACATATATTGTTGTTACTTTATGTACACCAACAATGACTACAAAAATTCTTCAAGAACGTCAACTTATATACTAAATGCCCGCGACCAGCCATCGCATCATTTTGATTGTATATAGCAGGTTTGTGTTTGATTTTTGTTTTTCTTATAATTTTACAAAAAAATAATGAATAAATTTCATTATTTTATTTTTATTGTTATTATGCAAAATAAATAATATGTTTTTATTATAATGATTTTAAAATAAATTTGGTCATTTTTTGTTTACGCGCGAAATTTTGGAAACATGACCAAAATGATTTTGGCTGCACATAAAAGTACCGACAGTACTTTTACTCATATACAAAGTAATGCCGATTTAATTGGATGAGGTGCATCTTCTCGCTTAATGGTGAATGTGTTATATAATACTTTGCACAAGCATTTTAAGTCTGTTAAAAAATATAGCACGCAACTCTTTGATTTTGACATTTTCTTAATCCTGCATTAATTTATAATTTTTATCATATTTAATTGTTCACTTCAGATTTTGTATATTTTACAACACTTTAAAATATGTGATGACCTGCTGTGGAAGTTCAATTATATTCTGTCAGATATTTTATTTTCAAAACATTATAATCGGTTAAAAGTTTGCGTGTTTTTTAATAAAATTTAAAATAATTTTTGTGAAATATGCGGCACGTTATATATGGATATGTCATCATATTTAACACTGATAAAACTTTATTTTGTCTTATAAAAGTTAACAAATTAAAGAAAAAAATTATCATGCAAACTCCAATTCCATTCACATTTCGAAACATAATTTTTTTTTGTACTTCCATATATCGTCGTAAATATTTAATCATAGACCAATCGTATGGCCACACAATCGTATAAGCCTTACTCGTAAGACCAGTTATTTGTAAGGCCACTTAATCTGATGGAACAGAGAATTTTATTATAAGGTTTTTGATTTCGAATTTTTTTTTTTTGAGTCCTTTTCGGCCGTCTATGCTAAACTAGCAGATTTTGGGAGTTCATATTATTGTGGTAAGAATTAAAAATAAAATTGTATTTGGATAATTAAATATTTAAAACATAAGAAGTCAATTTTTAATTTAAAAATTTAAACAACTAAAGTTTCTTCTATAGACGTCAATTTTTTGCTCAAAATTCAAAACAAGTTCATTTGTTTTGTGTCAAAATTATGAAAATTTAATAAATGGAGGTTTGGTGCAGCAATCACAATTCTTAGGTAAAAATGCGGATTAAAACAGTTATTATACAACATAGCAATTTAGTCTAAATTCGATGAAAAAAATAAATTTTGCTCAATATTATTTTTTAATTATATTTTTATTTATATTATTTTTTAAATTCTTTCACATGACATTTTATCTTTTGATATTTCTGGAATCGACCCATTTAACCCAAACTCATTTGAGGGCGGCGCTGTTTATTATAAAATTTCGACTAAGGTATGATATTATAAAATCGAGTACTATAGATCGTAGTAGAGATTCACCTGTAAATTCGAAGAAAAAAATCGCTGTTGTGTTTTTAGAATATTTTGTTTGAAATATTTTTGTTAAACTATTTTTTCGATTAAATTTTTTCGATATTTACTCATTCGATATTTTTATTTCGATGTTTTGACAGATGACCCACCAAAATGTCATTACAATGATGTGGCTTACGATTAACTGTCTTCACATTCAATTGTATTGCTTTTAACGAACGATTAACTTTATTTTTAATATTGACGTTGATAATAATTTAATAAGAAACTGTATTGAACTCTCATTCAATTTAATTATTCTGTGGCTTTGGTGCATCCACCACAGAACAACCAATGGTTGTTTTATTTGGGCGGTTATGGTGGCCAAAATATTCACGAATTGTGCGAAACGTATTTTTTATTTTTCCACCATTTTTGGATTGCTCTTGAATAACTTTGTCTTCAATCGAATACGACTCGATCGCGATAAATGGCAAACATTCAACTAAAAGGTAATGACATGAAATTACACAAAACAAACATGGCACCTTTGCAAAATTATTTTTTATTTTCCAGCGTCTCATTTGGACAACCCTTTACACAAAGAAGGTATTACAAATAAAAATATTCCCTTTTTATTGAAATACTACCGATTAAACGTAAATTTTATAGCATTTTTCTCGTCAACTCAATGCTAACAGGAAAAAAAGACCATTGCAAATGTAATTTACGTTGCATCTTTATGAGAAAAACATCCTGTGTGATGTTTTACCTAATCCACGCATGCGAACAATTACAAGTTTTTTTTAACTGTCATTATATTTGCGGGACTGATCAATTAGCTAGGCCAATTAGGTTTAGCAAGCCAATTATTCGAGAAATTATTCGTTTTCGAGCTTAATTGCTATCATTTCTGGGGATGAAAAATTTAACTCTCCTAGTAAAGAGAGTTAAACTTTTTTAACCGTTTGAGTCCCGGTTAACTGACTTTGAAAATGTTCAAAACAATTCCAAAAAATTCCTATCGCTGATCAATGACTGGAGCCAACGGACTGTAACCAAATAATGAAGACGCAACTTTTGTTTTTACAATATTTGCTTGATGAGGTGCCGGCTTCATGAACGAATGCTGTTTTATGTTTTAATTCCTAATCTTGCTACTCAATTTGAAGTAGTAACCCTCCCTGTTTCGATATTTTTTTTTACTTTGGGAACGAAACATTTAATGCCCTTTGAAATTAGAGCTTAATTTTGTCGTTAAAGCTCGAACTCGCGAGCTTTCTTCCCATTTGTATTTATTTATTCAAATTTCGCTTTCTCACTTATATGTTTGCACAAAGTCTGAATGTTTGTATTGATGATATAAATATGTCAAATAACTTAAGCAATTATCATTTTTTTGCCAATATTTTTCTATTTTTAATTTGGAGGATTGAAAAGCATTTACACGCCACACGATATGACTTAACGGTCTTTTTATTATATCCATATTTATTTCGGTTATACTCGAATATATCGATTGAAAGGTCATATGGAGTCCATAAATTCAGCAGATTTGGAGCTGTTGAGAAATTATTCATTATTAGTGAATATTTACATGTTGCATATTAATGAAAATGTCTTGAAGATTGCAAAATTTAGCTGATGCATTTTTGATCTGAATTTGAATTTAAAACGATTTAGAAAAATAAAATCACACGACTCGCAAGTGATTCCAAAACGAATCGCTTTAAAATGTGATGACGGATCGAGAAAGAGAAAAAATAAAATGGAAAACAAAAAATTTCGAACTTCTTTTTTTCAACTTTCGTTTAGTATTCATAATAATTTTTATACACAGTTGAAAATTTTACTGATATGCGATGCTATTATCATCGCATATGCGTCCGACATTTGCTTGTATCGAATTTCGATGTAACCTATACATCGAAAATAATTTGAATATAATTTGCTTCGAAATGAAAAGTAAAATGCATCGATTTTTTTTCGAAGCTTCTTGCGTTGCAACATAATGTAAGATGCAAAATTAAATCTAATAACATTTCGATGTTACTAACACTGAAAGAAGCGATTCAATGAAAATTGTATCAGAACCAATTTCGATGTTAATAGCGTCAAATTTACATTATAAATGTTTCCTATCAACGAAATTATTCCAATGCAATTTGTATCATATAAAATAAAACCGATGCAAAAACCGGTTAGTTTTATTTTATATACTTCATGAGATTTCAAAATCTCTGTATAAAATTTTAGTTGTCATAGTCACGCACGACAGACCAGAAATGTTTTTCATATATTTGCACTCACCAAACTGCAAATATATGAAAAACATTTCAAGCTTATATTAAAAGTATACATACTGCCTTAGCGAATTATTATAAATTCGCTAAAAAATAAATCACCCCAGATTATGTAAAAATTTTCTTTCGACACACTACTGCATTAGTGTTAGACGCAATTGCATCGTAAATATTTTCAATGCATGCTTTGCATCAGAATTTGATGCACGATTGCATCGTATATGCCCCGATGCAAGGGTTGCATCATAAATCGCAGCAACATTTTTAAGTGTGTACGAATAAATTTTTTTGCTAATGATTTTATTTGTATATTTCATTTACTAGAATTTCAACGTTCACTTGGCTGTTGTGTTGCATTTTATATGATTTTATACCGCAAGGGGGTAGTTAAAACAGTTGCTTAATATGTAGAAAATCAGAGATAAAAATCCAGCAATGGTCAACAAAAATAAAATTTCTAGTTTTTTCAGGGGAAAATAAAATTAACAGTTATACGAATAATAGAAACCGACATAACGTCGTGCGTAACGTGGTATACATCGCAGTTTTGTTTTATAACAAATATGGAATCCCTGGTTACCTAGAGCTGTACAAATAAATACATACAAAATTATTTTTATTTAAAATCTTATTTTCATGGTTCCAATATTGGTATTATGTAGCAACGATTAGTTCCATATACCGTATGGTTTGCAAGAGTTATCGGAATTTATTCACCTTAGATAGAAGTGACATGTGCTCTGCCCTAAATTAACAAGGTAAGTTCGGTCATAAAACAATGCCCAACAATCAGTTGAATAACCCTTGCAGAGTTTTGTAATATAGTTCCTTATAAAGGATAGTTTAGGTTAGCAAGGATTGTTTGATTTAGCTGATACAAACGAAACATGCTCTTGCTTAAAAGTAATTTATATTTTCTTCAAATCTAGAGCAGCTGGATTAGGTAGATACTTCATGTACAACTATAATAAATCACCGGAGAGACAATGTGCGAAGAACTCAATAAAGGTATTCGTACCTGTAACATTTGACCAAATTTAAAAAACTTCACTGCGGACACTTGACACTGTAAAGGTTAGTTTTAAATTAAAAGTTCTTTGAGTTTTGAGTGGATGGGTCAAATTTTTTCATGTGTTTCGCTCGTTAGAAATGAATTTTTTTAATGAATAAGTTTGTGTTTAATTAATATTTTCTAAATATATTTTACACTTCGCAGCAGTGGCGAGAAAATGTTTCATCAAAATTATATATAACCAGAAAAATAGTTTATCTGAACTAAAAAATCAGAAAACTGTCAAATGACACAGTTTCGTATTGGGTTGGTGTTCAAATTTTAAATATCTCGTATGCAGTACATCTAACCCACAACTTTGTTGGGGTTTGCAAGAGAAGTAGATTTATTGTAAAGAATTTAAAAATGTGTAATATAAAATTTTGAAAAATCAAATGAAGTGACACTCTTTCAAAACCTTAATACAGCTTAAACTTACTATAAGAAACCGTGCTAATTGGAAAATTTTTGAGCCTAAATTTATGAATAAAAAATTAAACAAATTTTAATTTTTTTTTTTTTTAATTTTGTATTTTTAATAAAACATTCAAAAAACATGTATTTGAAAATCAGCCATCATAGTGTAGTATTTAATCATTAAATTTAAACTAAAGCGGAGCATAAATTTATTAATTTTCTATAAAAATGAGCATTCCGTTTAGTTGTGTCAGTTAGTAAAGTAAGTTAATAACTGGTGCTGCAGCAAGTTCCTCTTACATCCAATTTAAAATTTAGTTTTATAAAAATTTAACTTCTTTAGTAAATTCTGGTCCCATATATGCACATCAGAATTTTCGAGATGAACGATGGATTTAATAGCAACATTCACATTTATAACAAAATTAAAGTGAAAACGTGACCTGAAATGAGATTTTATGAATCAACATGTAGAAACAATAATTATTATTTATATAATAAAATTTTTTCATTAAAATTTATTTACTGGAAATGTACACAACATCGTTGATTTTCTTAAATAAATATTATTACAAAAAACAACAAAACGTAGAAAACATCAATTTTATACGATTGCAAAGCCGAGCTTTCTGTAATTTCGAAATCCGTTTACAGATATAATACATTTGCTTGAATAAAACTATTTACGAAAATAAACCATTATTAAAGCGATACATTTTTTCTAATTTAACATAATTAATGATACTCAAAACAATTATAATTTTTATTTATAATACAGTTGGCGTAAATAAACGTTTTCGTCACAAAATATTCACCATCATGTTGCTGCGCGCTGTAAAACAATAATAGCAAATTGTCACAATTTTTCCAAATTTTTGTTTTTTTTTTATATTTCAATCCAATTCACTCATGTTGTGTTATTGTCAATTCCAGGAGATCTCCATAGTGAACCAGGCACTAGGCTGTATACATAATAAATTGTTAAATAGTATATTTGTTATTAAATAATAAACTCAGTATTAAACTCAGTGATAAAGTGCACTAAAATATTTATACTCTCCAAAACAATGTTAAGTTGTCTAAACAAATATTTTGGTTATAAAATACTCGTATTCAATTGTTTGTCGCGTTTGTTTTCTAAATATATACTTAGCGACATCTTTTGATTTTTTTTAGTAATTGCGAAAAGCTTCATAAAATAACAATTTTTTATTTTATGAAGCTCTGTTTTGTTTATACTACAGTATGAAACAATATATAAAAATCAAATTTTTAACAAATCCCGAAAACACAGTTTTCGAAGTTAGTTCATGAAGAATGCGTTGAAATAGAATCCAAAACTCAATAGCCCCCATATAACTTTGTTACTCCAAAAGCATTTTTTTAACGCTTGATTTTGAAAAATAATACTGAAACTAATTTTATATTTTCTTTACATACACATATATACAAATTCTTAAAAAAAATTGTTAGGCTAATTTAAATGTTTGTGTTAGCTCGACATAATATGGCTCCATTTTAAAATATACTTTTCCTGAATATTGAACTAAACATTCAAACAAAGCATTGATGTTTTCATATACAAAAAAGCTTCTAAAAAATATTAAAACACAACGACTCATTTGAAAAATAACAAAACCTTCTATGGAAAGCTTATGAAAAAAATGACGGAATCTTACGGCTCTTATATTTAGAAGGCTTTGATACTAGAGAAAATGCGAAAAAGGAAAACGAGCTAAATGACCGTAAATTAGATAACCTATTATAGTTTGTAAAATCTCTAGAAGACAGAAAGCGGAAGCGCTTTTTAGAAAAAAACTCCTGATTAGTGGATCCAGAGAATTTAACTTTACTGCCACTATACGAAGTCTTTCGGTTTGCTGTACCAAAAAATGATATAAATCACCGAAAGATAAAAGAAGGAGTCCTTCTTATTAATACTCTAAGTATATTTAACTCGGTTTTACATTTGGTACGGATGATTTAAATTTTTCACACGATAACAAACTATATCATCGTAACAATGGAAATTGTACGAATTTATTGATATTCTTCAGCAATGCAATAAACAATCAGTAACACGCCGCATTCTTAAACAATAAAGAATTTAAAATATTGTTTAAGGAAGACAATAAATTAAATCTAGTTTTGTTTATTAATTCTTCATGGGTATATTTTTAAAACAATATGATCATACCACCATACATATTGGACAGGAATCGTGTTTATTATAAAAATATTCAAGTTTCGTGTTGTTATATTTATATTAAGTACAAAGTGATTTATGAATATTATGATAATATTTGCAAACTATTAACCAAAACATAATAATTGTAATGAAATGTTGGACACGTGCCAATATTATGATTATGTGGAGCAAAACGCTATGATGTTTTGGAAAGTGTAGTGTTTATGATCTAATCTATTAAATATTATTATACAATAATTGGTGTCACTGTTTAGTCGGCACCCAAGAATTTTAAGTATATAACTATACATAATATTTTTTTTTTTGTAAGTTATGTATAGTATACAATGTTAATGAACTTTTTATAATCAGTTTATTTTATATAAACACTTCTTAACCGAAAAAGAGATAACAAGTATGTAAAACTGAAATATACAAATCGACCCATAAATACGTGTGATGTTAGTCTCTTCTATAAATAACTTCGGCATTCGAAAACCTGTGTTTATAAAATAAAACTTTATTATTATTATTATTTCTATAGTACTAATTTACAACAGAATGTTAAACAAAATTAAACTAATAATAATAATAAATATTATTGTTATTTTAATTAACAAATTAACAATATATATTATATTATTAAAACAAGATCGCAATTTTTAAATATTTGGCAAAATCTCATTTGTTCATATAATTCGGTATTTCCAAATGAAACGTGGTTGTTGAGTAATATTTTGATTTAAAATAATTTATTTATCAAATTTCAAAATTAAGAGGTGTAAAGGTTATCTTTGTAATTGTGGTAGGTCACACAAAAAATATATTATGAATATTGTCTTTAATTGAATAAATATTAAGTCTGATTTATAAATTTTTCATATATTTTTAATCAAATCGTTAAGTTTTAAGTGTTAAAATTGTCGTGTAATTATTTCAAAATTAAGAATTTTATTATAATATTATAATATAAATACATATTGTAATTTGAATAAGATCTTATTATATAGAGTTTTCCAATAGGAATGATGTGATTTTTAAGTGGCGTTTCGGCCATTTGTAATATGTCATGATCTGTCACTTTTTGTTTCATTGTATTCAGTAATGTTTACAATTTCATCATGGTAAGATATATGCAACAACAACGTTTACAAATTATTCAGTTCTATTATCAAAATAATCGTTCTCCAATTGCAAGTTTTCGTAAATATCGGATTGTTGAAAATTTTGAGCGTACATTTTCTTTACATAATGTTCAAATGCCAATAAGACAAAGCCAATAAGACTACCTTTTGTTGTAGATATATTATGAGCACATGACGTCTTTGTTTTTTGATGACTTAATATTATTTTGTCTATAAAAATCCGAATTTTTTTTTATATTTAACGTATATGCAAGATTAGATATTAGGTTACGTATTCAAATCACTAATGTTACACTTTTAATTAAAAAAAAAAAGAAAACACTATGAAAGTTAAACTTTTAAATTAAAAGCCTCAGCAATACAATTCTATATGTTAACCGATCTAAAATAAAAATCAATATCTCTATAGTTTAAAGTTGATTTGTTTTTAAATCTATATTTCAATTAAAAAAAAAAAAACAAATACTATTTTAAAGTGATCATTTTCAAGTCAAAATATTTCGTTGTTGCTTGGAAAACATAAATGACTTTTTTTAAAACGAAATGTTATTTTTATTTTTAAGTTGTTTTTCTCTGAGTGATAGGGCCGATATGCAAAGTAAATTTTCATCTATACAGATTACGATCTGTGTTCCATTTGAACACATCTATGACCCCTGTCGGAGTGCAAAACTCAAGGGTCGACCCATCTTCCATGTCAGTATAGGCTGGCACATACCAACTGTGCAATGTGCAGATGGTGATAAAAAGCGGACCTATAGCCGTACGTCCTCGAATTGGTTGACAACGGCATAAAATTATGGGCGGTAAAAGCAAACCGCGAAAAAGTTGGAAGAGCCTTATCCGTCCGGATAAATATTTGGCGAAAGAATCCCAAATTCAAACACACATTCGAGTCGGCAGAGCTGAAATTCGTCAAAAAGATCAACAAAACACCTTTGCAAATTAGATTGGGCTTAAAGATGCCGATATAGCTTCTTGAAATATATGCTATTCCGTTTCTCTGAAGCCTTAGAAAAATTGGGAAGAATTTCGAATCTAAATTGGATATTAGCCTAGACAAGTGTCACGGAAAATTTGCATCTAATTGAGATCTTAATACTGAAATTAGAAAATAGATATGTTTTAGATTTCAATGTGTTGTGATTTTTCTTAAAAATTAAAACGGATTCGAAAAAAACTAGAAGGAACTAGAAAATAAGCATATAGTTAAATATGTTCCTAATAAACTAAATGGTAATGAATATTCTACTAAATTTTACTAAATGACGTGATTTTTATTTAGTAAAGTTTTAGTAAACTGCATTCGGGTATACAGGCGATGGAAGTACATAATTACTAAATCTTATTAATTTTTTTGTAGACCAATTAAAAACGAAAATATTTAATTTTGTGTAAAGGAATATGTTGGTGTGCAAAATAATACAGGTTGGTTGAAAAGTATTGAACGCGACACCTATTAACCACAGAGGAATCAAAATTTATACGCCATTTTATTATTTCATCTTTCATTTGAACACATGAAATGTTTTATTCCGATCTGACAATTAATTCTTTGTTTACAAACCATTAGTATTCGATTACAATGGAAAAATCCGAGTATCGAAAATTCCTTGGTATGGATGGTTTATCAGCAGAAAGACATTCATACAAAAATGGTAAAAGTGTTTAAGAAATCTGCTCCTTTATTTCTAACTGTGCATCGATGGATTTTAGAGCTTAAACGTGGTCTATCAAGAGTTAAAGATGAACCACGTAGTGGACGCCCAAAAAGAGCAACAGCACCAGAAACCATTAAGCAAACTGGTGCCGCATTCGTTAACAATTCAATAAAAACAGAATCGAAAACAAATTTTTCAGCGTATTTTGAAGCGTTTTAAGCATAATAAAACCAATTTTGTGCGTAAATTTATAACTATGGATGAGATTTGGATCTATGACCATGATCCTAAACTGAAACAAGTACATTTACCATGGACTGAAGCTGGTTGTTCAGCTCCAAAACAGGTGAAGTCAGAAAGATCGGCAAAAAGGTCATGGTGTCAGTTTTTGAGGATGCAAAAGGGTTTTTGTAGATTGATTGTTGACGTTAAGAAATGTAAAACAATTAGTTCTGAATATTATTGCAACGTTTTGGACCAGTTGGATAGATCGTGAAAATAGACCCGCTTTACAGAAGAAAAAAAAACAATTTTTCATCACAACAATGCACGTGTTCACACGAGTCTTTTGACGATGGCTAAATTAAACGAAACAAAATACGAATTGACGCTTAATCACCCACCGTACCGTTATCACCAGCAGCCTTATTCCTGAATACAATACGAAAACGAAAGTATAAGATTCCTATTCAACTTTAAATAAGAATCGTACGAATCTGATTCAATTCAAATATGAATTTTGCATTTTCGTTTTCGTATCGTATTCAGGAATAGGGGGCAGATTTGGCTCCCAGCAATTACTATCTCTTCAGAAACCTAAAACAATTACATAGTGGAAAGCGTTTTCGTCGAATGAAGAGCTATTGCAGCCGTGAAACAGTATTTTGCAGAGCTTCCGGTAAATCATTACAGAGATGTTAAAATTTTTTTGGAGAATCATTGGAATAAGTGTATTAAAGTGTAGTCAGATTATATTGAATAACTATTCATATTCTTTCATTTCAGTTTATCCTTGAACTATTTAAACGCTTACTAAATTACTAAAAACTATTTGTCCGTCACAACCGAATAAGGTTAGATAAAAGAGATGAACAACTGAACTGCGCTACAGTTTGAGCAATTTCTAATACTCGTGGCCTGATCAAGAGGAGTGGTTTTAAACGATGCTCAAACAGTTAAGATCGCCTACTAAACTACTTAAAATTATTTGCCTTCATCAATTTGCCTCACTTCGAATCAATCAAAACCACCCCTTTAAATCAGGTCACAAGTATAAAAAATTGTTCAAACTTGTCAGCTAGTTCAGTTAGTCATTCCTCTCGTCAAAACTCGTTCGTTTGTGAATGGGCAGGTAGTTTAGTAAGCGATTAAATTGTTCAAATCTAAACAATTTGAACATAATAAACTACACCGGTGTGAAGTTTCTACCGTCAATTAAATTGTAGCTACACAAATTAACAACAAAAGTGTAGGGTATACAAAAAATATTTTTAGAAGTGTATGAATCTAATTTAAAATACAAACAGTTTATAAGAAAATCAACGTAAAGTACCATTAGGTTAATAATTTCTAATTAAACACAAACAAAAAAATATACTGATATGCAAATAATAATGTTTTCAAAGTTTTATACATTTTTCATTTGAGATTAAACACATAATTAACAGTCCATCCTAAAGTTGCCGAAAAATAGCCACTACTACTATCGACTACATCACCTAATATCTAATTCGTTGGTGTAAATTAATGATTCCCTGGGTGCAGGAGTATCGTATAATCGATCTCTTCTGATTTCAATACGGTATTGATAGGGATAGAGGGTCACTATTCCCGGGATCATTTGATTCCCGAGAAACGAAAACTTTGAAATCTATATCATATAATATTTTTGTCAAAATATCAAATTTTGTCAGAGTAGTCCAACCATTTTTGCTCTATGTCAACCCTTATGAAAACATTATTATTTGCACATCAGTATATTTTTTGTTTGTTTTTAATTAGAAATTATTAACTAAATAGTAGTTTACGTTGATTCTCTTTCTTTCAAAACTATTTGTATTTCAAATCTAGGTTATTTCCAAACACTTTTAAAAATATTTTTTGTGTAGCTACACTTTTAATTTTTATTTTATTTTATTTAAAGAATGTATTAATTATCCAATGGAATTAATGTCCTTTTAAAGTTAAATAAAGCTCGTTTTTCATGCAAGCACACACCCAACCATTCACCTACTCACACAATTACAGTATATACATTTTAAATTACCTGAATGTGTAAAATAAAATTGTAACATTTTTGTTATTATTTTTAATCAATTGACCATTATCATTCAATTTACCACACACTCAATGAACAAGAAAAAATTAGTAAGATTTAGTAATTTCCTCCAGAGCTAATCGTATCGGGAATACAAAGAAAACAAGTTTGCATTATATGCATTTAGTAACTGTTCCGGTGGCAACAAAAAAATTCGCTAGTTCAATATGTTTATATATATGTATATAGGTACATCAGAAATGTTATCGATGAATAGGTTTGTTTCAATAAAAGAAAAAAAATATTTTTGAGGTGGGTAAAACCTTGAAATTTGTAATTATTTTTTAGAAACTTCAATATTATAATTTAAAGCCATTTCAAATTTAATTTAGAATTTAATTAAGTTAAATTAAAAATGTTCCATTCCTAAAATCCCTAATTATTCGCGTAAAGTATAAAGAGGCGGACAAATACCAAAATTTATTTTACCTAATCCTGGTATGAAATAAAGTTTAATTTTAATTTTTATAAATACGAAGCGTATATACTCTACAATTATAAAAAAATATCCGTCGGATTATAAAAACCAATTAATATTAATTTTATTCAATAAATAATATATTTCATGCATCATTAATTAAAATTTGATTATATGAAACTTTAGCAAATTTACTTGCTCGTATATTATGCGAATAATATTAACTTTTGTGGTACAATTATTGCTATCATTAATAGTTTCATATATATGTATATACCAAATTAAATAAGTTTGGGAAAAAGTTTTCGAATAAAATCTGATATTACATAATGTTATATGTTATATCTTGTTTTGTACTTTATCGTATATATCCGAAAATATCTGGTCTTGGCAGATGAAAATATAATATAGGTCGTCATCTGAACATCGGATAATTTTTTCTTATGCCGTTCATTAATTAATGATTAGATATTAACGAAGTGTCTTCGGGCTGGTTATATTAAGGGATTTATAATAGTTGGTACTAGATTGGTGCTACTATATACCGTCGGATTATAAATTTGGATTTATACAGCTTCAAAGAACAAAGCATATTAAGGTCAAATTGAAAAACTTGCTTAAATTATGTGCGTCTGTTTAAGGGATTGGCTCATGGTTATATAAAAACCTAACCACAACATTTATTGCGTAACTAGCCCGCATGAACATTAGCCATGTATACATTCCTCTACTAGCTATTCTGTTATAATATTAAAGAAGATACGAAAAAAAAAATCAATAGCGGAGCAGACTGAATATATTAAATTCCTATACCCAGAGTTCGTATATATTTATAATAAGCATAAGGTTTTTTTGTCGGAAAAAATATTAGAAACTTAATTAAACGTTCTCTGCTTATTATTATAAGCATTATATTATGAAACGGGAAAACTTTTTAGAAAGAGATTATTAATAAAATTAACATTATAAACGTACTTGTCGTACATGAAAAACTTTTGCAAACTCCCATATTATGTATATACATGAATATAGAAGAAAAACGATTTTCTATCGATTATAAAGAAGTTTTCTTTTGTGTCATTATTAAATTAATATAATGTTTCCAAGTTGATTCCAGATGAATGAAAAAAAAGAAGAAGCAGCATACTTCAAGTATGTATATAAGTAATGCAAATCATTATAATAAAAAATAAGAAAAAATTTCTGAACACAACAAAATGGGTTGGGTTACAATGAACTTAAAATGAAATAAAAAATTATAAAATTATATTCGTTCTCTATCCTAATGCTGTCTTATTCTAGCACGATGAAATTTTTGTTTAGATAGTTACTAAAAAAAATAATAATCATTTGACGATTAATAATTATAAAACACATAAACAATTATATTTATATAGCACAATAAAATAATTAATAATAATAAAAATAATTTTAAAGATGACAGGTACGAATAATTTTTGTGTACGTTAATTTTTTGCCAGAAACTAAAAATGGCTTCTCAATATAATTGTATATATATATGAATTATATATACATACATCCATACACATACTAATATGGTTGACTTACATTTTGGTGTTTATTTTCGATTTCTTCTTCGTTGTCGTTGCTTGTATTTTATGTTTTGTTCCGCTGCTTGTTTTTTTAAGTCAATAATTTGAGGGGAACAGCAGTACACCGATGATGAAACAAAAAATAATGAAAACAAAATCGAGATGAAAACCAATGTTATATACAATTTGATATAACATTGTGCTTGCGTACATTATACATTTTAAGCACCATTATTAATTTTATAAATTTTTTGTTGGATGTTTTAATTCAAATTATAAAATAAATATATAAATATAAATAATTGTAAACACATATTTAATTATTATAATATAATATCACTTTTATATATGAAAATATTATTAATAAATTATGATTTGTAAATCGCGCACACACTCATAACAAAATTTGATTCATTTTGATTTTTTTTTTTCTATATAAAGCATACACACGAGTATATCAAATATTCACAAACATTTTTCATTTTATCTTGCTTTCATTTCAATCACTAAATTCTGACTGATGGTTTGACAAATGTCAAACATGTATACGTATAAAATTTATTTATTCACAATTTTCGTTTTCGTTTATTTTTTCTTTACTTTTTTTTTATTTTTTCATTATATATATTGTTATTTTCAACAAAACAATTATTATTATATGTAGTACGATTTATGGCGGTGAAAGTTTACCAAATATTTTTTTCGTAGGAAAGAATATAAGAAGTTTCTCTTCCTGGTTCAAGAATAAAGAAACACGAATTATATTTTATGGTTCAATAAAATTTCTAAACCCTTTTTCCTTCGTTTATACTCTTTGCTCGACTTGTATACGGTCGATACGTATAATATTGCTTAAGGAAAGGTTGTTTACGGTGTTTTTACTTTATTACTTTTTGTAGACTTTAATTTAGAAGTTAATATTGGGTATTGAGGTAAAATGTTTCGTTATCCAGTACTCGGCTACCTATATTATCCGGTAATGTATAACTCACTTAAATATTTTGGAGCATTATTTTACCACTTTCAGATTTTTTTTACACAATTTTTAGAGGTCATCTTTAATATTGGCACAAACGAGCGATAAGTCTAATTAATTTGTTGCTAATGCATATATTAATATTAATATGTATAATCAACATAACCATGAAATACGCACAACCATAACCAATATGTTAAAAATCAGAATATATATAACATATTTTTGAATAAAAAGAATTAATTAATAATAAGATATGATATCAGGCTTGGCTTTAATTTATATGGATTTTAGCTGTCAACTAAAAAAATAAAATGTTGTATCGCTCCAAAGTGTTAGCAACAACTCTTCGAAAGGTATTCGAGTAGGCTTGTGTTTAAAATTAAACATATAACATTACAATTCTAATTTATTATTAATCGAAAATATTTTGGTAATCATACGGTCTTCTTCGTTTCAAGTCTAATTTTTCTTTAGCATAAAGTGATTTGTAAGGAAAACTGTTAACTGGATTAAGATTTCGCAAGTAATTATCTTTTGATTATCACTATTTCAGATACCGAATTATTAAATTGTTAACCAAATCTGGTGTAGTTCAACTGAAAGTGTTCAAGATTTGTATCCCTGTATATTTATAAAAAGTTATTCCGACTTTAGTTACTTGTTTGTCAATATACGTATACAGCTGCGATTATCTTTATATATATACATATATAATACTTCTGTAGGTGTGTATGTCACTGAACTCGCCCTAAACGGCTGAACCGATTTTAATGAAATTTTTTGTGTGTGTTTGAGTGAGCCCTTGGATGGTTTAGATCCACAATTGGACCAGATAGGTGGCACTGCGATTGGGTTCTAGGAAATAATGTTTTTTTTTATTTTTTTTTTTTAGATTTTTCGCATATCGGAACATAGAACCCCAAAATTTCAACAAAATTTCCTTAGACAACGTAAAATTTCCTTAGAGTAACAATATTTATTTATTTTTAGGAATACCGATTTCGAACATTAAGTTTCTTCTTCAGTTCCTTTTTTGACAACTTATTAGTTAAATAAATAAATAATATTGTCACTCTAAGGAAATTTTACAAGTGTTTTTCATTATAGCTATTTAATTCAACCCCCTCTAAAATTCACCCCCTGGTTCCTGGATAGTTTAGAGTTACCCTCCCTCCCCCCCGGTTCCTGGATAGTTTAGAGTTACAATTTGGTCCAGTAGGAAGCGCTACGATCGGGTTATAGAATTATTTTTTACGCCATCTATAAACAACTCTTACAAACTAACATTAAATTAGTTTCGTCAGAATTTAAATTGGTATCGATTTGGTAAGTAGTTAAACGTTAATTTCAGCCCACACAAATTTTTTTACACACAGTCACATACCATAAAGAATAAATGTTCGTTTGAAAATGATAATTAAGAATTAATAGAAAATATCTCTCTATAAAAATGGTAAAAATTTAGTTTACTGTGGCATCTACTGACATTTGATCAAACTAAGAAAAATATGAAATTGGATTGAACTGTAAATATTTTGCTCACGGAACGTGTATTTAAAATTCAAAACATGTTGGAGAAATGTTGGAGATGTCATTAAATATGAAACAGGTATATATTACGGATGAGACAGAATTATAGAGGAGGGAAATTAATCATAGTTTAGATTGGGCTTATATAGATCAGCTGGAAATTATGTGTATGCATTGATTTTCATCGGAATGCTGTGGTTATTTTTTTTATGTTGACATTTTATGCATGTTCATCATACTTGCGTGTTACGTTGAGGATGTTATCGAAGTGAGCATATACTCACTATAAAGAAACGTTTAACTACGATTGTTGTAAAAACGCGAACTGTTGTACCTAATGAAAACATAATTTGGTGCCGTTAAAAGTTGAGAACCGCAGATTTAGCGGAGGTCCATTATTAAATTTATTTGTTTATTTCTTACATTTAAAATTTATTTACACAACTTGACGACATAAACCAACATATATTACTTTGAGCAGCAGCTGTTCATTTTACAATGGCGTGTGTAGCTTATGGATTGAGTATAACCAGTGCCATCTATAGTAATGTCCTGTGGCAATATTAATTTCTTGCTGATGACGTCATTGTAAGTCGTAGAGGGCAGGATGATTAAGAAAAAATAATACACATTGCTTTTTTATTACGACGGCAATAAATTTCACAAAATTAACAAAAATCTAAATTATAATATAATAAAATAATAAATTAAGAGCAATTCAAGTGTTTATCTAGGGAATTGTGCACTTACCTCAGTTGGGGGCTTGACCGCTATTTCTAGATAAATATTGAAGTTAAAACAGAACTAAGTAGTTGGTGTATAATTTTCTTCTGATTTATTCTAAAATTCTAAGCTCTTTATATACAAATTTTAATGCATAATTTGCTAAAAATATCAATATTAACAATTATAGCAAACTAAACAAAATATATTTTAAATTATAATTGTGATTTGACCTAATTAAATTTCTATATTGCTGTTTGACTAATTGTTATATATTTCAATGAATAAAATTAATTGCTGAGTTAACATAATATACTTACTGTTGCACACAACGTATACATATATTCAAGAATTTAGTGAGAATTTAAAAAACTGCGCCTGTTCAGATAACGTAATACGAAGTTTTAGTGTATTCCACGGGAACGGGTCGGTTCCATTTGGCCTAAATTTCCAACATTCCATTTAACAAAAATATAAAATTCCATTTTACAAAATACCATAACATAAAAATCGTAATTCCAATTGCAAAAATTCCAAAATTTATTTATTTTAGAAACAAAATTCCATTTACAAAATTTTATTTTTTCATTACTTTTAATAATATTTGCAGCAATTCGCAAAAATTCTAATTGGTTTATTTCAATTAATTTAATTTAATTGTTCTGAAAAACTATTATTTATACTTATTTTGTTTATTTTACTCAAAAAAGATTCCTGTTGTCTACCAGATTGATTAACGCTTATTCTAGAAAACAAGATTTCGGTTTTTTGGAATACCGACCTCCCTTGAAACATGCTAACTAAAAAACATGTGTATGGTATAGTCATTAATAAAAATAAATAAGCACTATAACGGTTTTAACAAATTGCAAGATACTGTTAAATAAACCTCAATAGATTTCCTAATTAAATATTTCATTTTTTGTGCGCGCCTTTCATATTTCCATTGCAAGAAATTGATTTTTTTGGAATTTTGTGTATGATAACAGATATGATAAAGTGATAACATTTTGTTTTTTGGAATTTTATTTTTAGAAATTGTTTTTATTGGAATTTTGGTTTCTGAAATTTTGTTTTTTGGAATTTTGATTTTGGAATTTCATTTTTGGAATTTTGGATTTGGCAAATCATACCCAACCCTATTACACTACAAAAATATAAATACAACCGTGAGAGGGCAGAGAATATTATATGATCATTTTGTTTATATTTTATGTATTATTTTTAGTGTCACACAATAAATTGAAGCTGTACGACGCATTTTTTCTTTATTTTACCTGATATTCGTACTTTTTTGCTATTTTTATTGAATGTATTTACCAATTACAACAATTTCGAATTGGATGATATTACACGAATTATATTAGATACAAATCACAAAAAAATGCCAAAATCTAAACTAAAAATGTACGTGCATTACTAAAAAAACTTGTCTGTTCGACACTAAGAAAATTACAAAACAACTGAAGAAAGAAACAATAGTTTTATTGTTTTGTAATTTTGTATTTGTTTAGTTCGAAACAGAACAAAACCGACAACGACGAGCGTCGACGAATAAATCAAAAATATCACCGCGCTATCGCTGTAGCTAAAGGAACAAGAGAGTCAGCGTATGGCGATAAAAAACAACCACAAACGGCACAACCTTCTTAGTTTGTGACACATGATGTTGGGGTGTTAGGCTACTAAATTGAAAAAAATGGTTAATAATATGACGGTTAAATAATACCAACTTATATATTTATATATAAAAAACAGTTGGCAACATTGTTTCGCCGGCGACAAAAATAAAAATAAGCTCAGAGCAGAACAAGAGCGAAGGCAACGAGCGAAATCGCCTGTCATATTACAAAACACAGAAAACATGCAATTTTCAAGAAATGTTGCGCAAACACAACATTAGTCAGTTACTGTTTTTTTGGAAAATTTCTTTTTAGCATTGTTTGGAAACGATGCCGCAATACCATCCGAAGTGCTTTTAGAACCTCCTTAAATAACAGATTAAACCGACTAGACTCTGGCGATGAAGAAAAGCTGAATCTGGATTGTTTCTCCAAAAGCCAATTAAATACAGGAGTAAAGATTAGATTTGATAATATCGATACAGAGGAATATGGTACAAATCCGACAGAACAGTTGTTCTCACATCTACCATTTCAACAAAATTGGAAACCGGAGAATGAAAAAAATTTTCCACTCTCCGTTAACATGTTCCACTTAAATTTATGGAAAGCAGCGAGAATCAAACCTTTGACCTTTGAATCTAGCCTAATATATATTTTTGAAATACTTTTCCCAAAAACATTTGTTTGATTGTTAACTGAATTGTGGAATGCACAAAATATTAGGCATTAAAGAAAAAAAAACAAACAATAGTTACATTAGCACTACAACAACATTGATGCAGATAACATTTACGCATTTTTGGGTGCTTTGATTGTATCTGGGTACAATGTCACCTCGCCGACGATTATATTAGACATTGTTGAATAGTGTTGGGAATTGAATTTTTTCAAAGTGGATTAGACGAAAAACATTTGTAGATATTTTCGCAAATATCAATTTTTGCAATATTGATTTAATTGGATCTACTGATGATTGCGGTTGGACAAAATTGGCCCACTGATCAATCATTTGAACAGTATGTTCGTTCATTATGCGCCATTAAAAATTGATATTTCTATGATTCCATACATTGGCAGACATCCCTGCAAGCAATTTCTTAAAAATAATGCGAGCAACTTGGAATACTGTAATCAATTTGATGTGAATACCAGATGCGTAATCATAAGCGTTATGCCTCTTTGGGGTTAAGTGAATCTGTTGTGCTGAATTTTGCAAAAAATAATGCATCACAAGTTTCAAATAGCATCATTTTCTTTTTTTATCGACATTTTTGCGATGGGGAAACCTCATAAACATACTCAACCAAACGAAATTTATCAGTACTAACAATGAGAGAAAATATATTAAAAAATTCAAAGGCGACCAACAATAAATTAATAAATAAAAAAACCTGAGGATTTTGTGAAAATTTTTTAGATGTTGGTAATGCAATGGTTTTGACGTGATGGAAAAATAACCAAACAGTATCACTTCTATCGAATCTATTTGGGAGACAATCAAGTGGGGTCAGCATATCAATATGTACAATCGGAAAAGGGTAAAGTTGATATACCACCAACAAATGTTGAAAACATGTACAACAAAATTATTGTTGAAGGAGATTTACTGGACCATCATATTTATTATTATTGTATCAGTATTCGTGGTAGAAAATTTTATATGCCTAAATTACTGTGAATGATAAACGAATACCTGTAACAAATGTATGGTCTCCTGCCAAACACTATAATATCAGCACTTCAAATGCGCCAGGGAAAACCAGCTGTTGTTTAAACTTTAAGAACAACTGAATTTTTGTGCAATGGAGCAGGAGAAGGAAAAATCTGTTTTAATCGAAATTCAACAGAACATAATTAATATCAAAATAATTAAAAAAAATTCTTTGTCACGTATCTGTTAAAATTTTCAAATCAGTAAGTTTTGTTTCGATATAACATGAAACGAATTTTCGAAATTTTACTATTTTATGATGTGTGGATTTGAATTATAATTTTATTATGTTAACTCAAATTTAATACCCAATAATTTGATTAAAACTCTTCAATTCATTTCCTAAGCTCTACGGGTCGTATCGAAAAATGTCTTACTAATTGAACATAAATATATGTATATATATGTCCCATTTCAGAAGTTTTGTGGTGACATGGTAACTATGTGAGCGAATCTCTGAGATTTTGACTACTTCACTTATTACCAGTGTTGTGTCGTATTGTGTACTCCCTGTAGATAATTAATATTCTACTAGAGAGAATGTATGTAGACATTTAAAATTGGCATCGACAATGTAGACAATGAAGACGATATCGAAAATAATTATTTCTGTTAGAAATCAGAATAACTCTATATGATTTTTTTTGAAGGATTTAACCCCAAGTTGTTATAAATGACGTACTCTTATGTATCTGTGTTGCTAAAAGTTAAAAACCTTTGCTAAAAAGTAGAACTATTTACACAGTTAAATTTTTAAACCAAATTTAGAGCTCACAAATGCATGGATGATGCAATCAGATTTTTAAACCAAATATTGAGCTCTCAAGCACAAATGCATGGGGGGGGGGGGATTAACAACAGCTACCACACAGGACCAATTTAATTTTGGTAAAACCACTGAAATGCCACAATTTTACTTAAGAAATGGATATTAAAGTTGGGTCAATGAAGATTGATACAGTATCCTTTAGCCTCGTACAACTCCGATACATAACCATATGTTATTTGGCCTCGTTAAAATACATCTAGATGAACATAGGTTTAGGTTAGGTTTCAGTGGTTGACACTTAGGCCATTTTTTGGCCCATTGTGATACCATGCATTCACGCCATATCATTAACCAATTCACCTATTCACCTACTCACACAATTACAGTATACCACCTGCACATTGCAAGCTCCATGTCAACCTGTACATTGACATGGACGGTGGGTCGGCGCTGAATTCTGCACTCCATCAGAGGGTCTTAGTTGTGTTTATTAACATCACCGATTGTAATCGATGATGAAAATTCGATTTGCATCTAGCCTCTGATGGGATTCAAACCCAGTACCTCCCGGTCCAAGTGCCGAAGCTTTAACCACTGCACCACTTGTCCGGTTAGATGAACATGATTTCGACTAAAATTGAAACCTGCTCCATTAAATTGCACACTTGATGCTGAAAACTCTTTGAAGATGTTCCAATTTTCGGGATTCCTTGACTAATTACTTAAAGTAGATTACTTATAGTACCTGTAAGGAACTGTAAGGTTAAACACCTGAGATTAAAGTTAAGGAAACTAACAGTGTATGCTTATTTACAGATATGCAAATCACGCGATCGGTAGCTTCTACGGCTTTTACCGAAAGATATATGAGAAATAATTTTTGAACCAAATTCAACAAATACGCGAAAACTTATGTCGAATCCTTATCATACAAAAACTTGCTGTACATTTATTGCATTGACAGTGATTTTTTCTGAGAGCAAAATTTTTCTTCAATAGAATTCGACATTATATATTAATCCAATTGTTTATACTATACTAGGTTGCCCAATATTAGAAGCTTCTGTTAACCAAGTGGCAAGAATAAACGTGAATTGGATATTAGGATCAGTAAAATAAACTTAGGCATTGTACGTTAAAATCATTAGTTATTGGTCTTGTATACTAATGTCAGAGCGCAAATTATAGTACACAGTTCCCTGGAAAAAATAGTGCCATGTATAATAGCGCACCAAGCCAATTTAACGATTAGCTGACTAAAAAAATGCCGCAAATGCTTGGCAGTTCTGAGCCGAACAGTCTGCTTAATTTTATCGCAAAAATTGTAAATTAATATTTTATTTGAATTGCAGAAAGCAGTTATTTGATAAAGCTAAAAAATTCACTGAAATTGGTAAATATCGCAAATTTTCAGTAAGAAAATTAATCTCCAAATGGCTCAGGAAAACTTGCTCTTAATATACGATCACCATTAATTTTGAATTTTAGACTTGTTTTAACAGTTTTACATTATACACAATGAATCGAAAAATTAAAACAGTTCTAATTTGTCTTAAATTTGGTAAGCAATAGGAAAAACTTTTCTCACCTCCTTCTAGCTATTGCACCAACTCGGAAAATCTACATAAAAGGAAAATCGAAAAAAAATCCCAATAAATAGTTTTCCACAAAACTACTCAACAAAAATCTTCTGATTCCTCATTGTTTTTGTTAAATTTGGTTTTAAAAAATACTTATTTTGTAACATTCGCCAAAACCTTTTGAAAAAGCAAAGAACAATTTTAAAAAGAATTTACCGCTCGTGCCAAAACGCTGAATTTATTTCACAAATTGCTGATAAAAATTTGCCATTGTCCAAAATTTTAATAATGATATACCATATGATCATGTAGAGAATAAGAAAAATTTATCAAAAAATTCACTCATTTCTTAGATGTACGATTCCCAATAAATGATATTTTTATTATTTTTTATCAAAACATACTCTCTTATGTAGTTATTTCTAGTGAATTAGGTAAAATTCCATATACAAAATCACTCAATTGCGAAAGAAATTAAGATTTTAAGACATTGGAAACTATCCTAAGAAAATTTGCAAAATATTAAAGAATTATAAAAATTAAGATTCAACTGAGGATGTAGGCATCGAAAATAAAGTATTTTACTAATCATCGCAGAATGTATTTTTATTTAATTTTGAAAAACGCCGTTTTTAAACTCAAAATTGTGTGTAAAATTTTGAGTGATATTTTTAAATCGCTCTACTGAAAAATTAAAAAAATTTGGATTGTATCACTCTTGCAGTAAATGACCGATGTATTCTATAATAAACCAATTATAAGCTCAAAGAACGGTGGATTTATCATCCAAAGAGAAAATAAAATTAACATGATTTTAAGAGAATAAGAACAGTTTTAAATAGTAAGGGGTTTCGGAAAAATTTACAGCATCCTTCAAGACCTTTTCAATGATATACGATAATGATACGATTATGACTTTTAATTGATCTGCCACATAATAACTTAGGATGCATAAAAGTTGTAACTATTCCCAGCGCCACTACAGTATAGTGTTTAGTATTAAGTTTTTCTGCAGAATTAACGGCGTTCTTAAAGACCTTTTCAACGATGTACGCCAAGTATATATTTTATAATAAACGAGAAATTAGTTACCAGCTGAAAAACGGTGCATTTATGAATCAAAGTTGTTTAGAAATTGTTGTCTGATCCAAGACCTTTCAATTGATAGTCAAGCATATTGGAAAATGTAAAGCAATGTCGTGGTATTGGGTGATTTAGAATAGTGTAGAGATAGACACCCCAAAAGTTTTTCATTCAAATTACCGAATTAAAAATAATCGTTCTTGAGATATTTTAACATCGGAACAAGCATTCATCCAGACGGAATGCTCCTCCTTTGGTTTTTAATTTTTTGAAAGAGGCCTTCAAACGTCGAGAATTGTGGTTTTTGACCATGGGCCCTATTCTTGAAATCGGTGGAAATTTCCGTAATCGGAATACAATTTACTATGAAATTCTTTATATTACTAAAATTTTTCGCCAAGTTTTCGTCAAGTTTTATCTCTACATACACGTTTTACTTACTAATTTATCTGTAATTTAGTGGAAACTTCTGGAGACCGCGTTAAAATTTATCTTAGCGGGAGCTGGATATTTTGTTTTAGTAGAGGGAAAAATTATGTTTCTTAATTTAAAAAAGATAAGAAATTTCAAAAAATTATTAAAGTAGCCGGCGAAAGTTTTAGTAATATAAAGAATTGCATCGATTCCGATTACGCAGGGTTTCAATAATTTGGGTATGGTTAAAGAAAATCGTCGTTATGTAAATTTACATCATCAATCGTGATCACATGATAGAAAATTCTTTTTGAATATTGCCTTTATCGGACACTATCGGCGAGCCCCATGCCAGCCCATACATTTAGATGAAAAATGGGTTGGCGCTAAAACGTCCACTCCATCATAAAGTTATATGTATACTTTTGTTTTTGAATCACTGATCGCGATCGCAGATGAAAATAATCCATGTTCACATCTCGCCTCTTGTGGGATTCAAACACGGCAACTCCCGGCAACTTCATAGTCGTAAGTTAGTACGTTACCGTGGTTTATTTCTTTATGATAACATTTAAGTTCCTGTGAATTATACAAAGCGAGGAATCGCTCATGAAATTATAGTCCTAATAGTAACTTATTATGTATAACTTAGTTTACAACTCTAAACAAGTTTTAAAACTTGGTTGGATATTTATTATTTGACGGTGGAAATTTAAACTATAAATTAGTTTAACTATACTATGTAAGTAATTTAACGGCGCTATAAAACTCTAGCACAATACTTCCACAAACATAATCCTACTACTTTAACTGCCTGATATTTCAATTAACCATTAATAGACAGTAAACATAAAAGAACTCATGTATTTGAAAGTCATAAAGACTAAACTAATGTAATCCAGAAAATCTTGAACATTAAACAAATTGAAATTGCACACATAAAACATACAATGTTTATATTAACAACCGATAATTAAATAAACAAACGATTATTTACATTTTTATTCGACCGATTATTGCTGCAAACATAAAAAATGAGAGATGTAAACACAAAAATTATACGAGTCTTATATATTATAATATATATTACGAGCATATATGACTAGAAGTTTTAATTTATTCTACTGTATACAGTTTTAAATTTTATGACATGTGATCGCTACAAAATTAATTGAATTTCTAGTTATCGCGTATTAAATTCGTTTAAAATTAGTTTCTGGCGCATAAATTACGCGTAACCAGACCATAAGGCATCACCAGTATTTTACTTTTTAACATTCTTACCGATCACTTTATTTATTATCGTAATATGTATATGAGTGTGGGTATAGGAGGAGGCGAATTTTTTCGATCACCAAAAATATCAATAAAATTTCCAACCTGTCAAGTTATTTATTTTCAGTACATACCTCGAAATTAACATTTATTTATTGTTAAAGTAATTTCAATTTCATGTATAAATAAAAATTATCAATAATTTTTAGTATTAATTTTTATAAGGCAAACCAAAAAAAAAAAATTTTACTCCTCGTATATAAAAGCGAAGAACGCGCAAAGAAATATACTTGATACTTGAAAAAAAAGCGACTTAAAGAAATTTTTTATGACTTTTTGAAAATAAAATCAAAATTTTTATGGCTTTTATATGATCCGTGACTTCTGAGTTGGATTTTTTATCATTTTTTTATTTGCTTTTTTTTTTTTGATGATTGTCATAAATAACTTACGACTAGTTGTGTATTACTATTTTACCTGTTTTTCCTTTGGAATTGATCTTTTCGGGTTAAAATTGGTGTGTAGTATTTTTGTTTTATTAAATTTTAATTGGAATTTTACATTCGAATTTTGAAGTTAATTATAATTACGGCTTTTTTTTGGTTTGTGCGATAACATAAAAATTATTATTATGTTTATAGGTGATAGTTTAACGATATGAGGTGTTTATGAAGGGAGAAATTTTTATGTATTACTTTTGGTATGTACATATATTTAAGTATGTGATCTGAAAGACAAGTTACAACTAAAAAAGGGTTAAATATTGAAACATTTACATAACAGTATATTAACTTTTGCGCTAATTTTAAAATCGGTTTTGCTTTTTACTTTCAACGTCGAAATTATGTTTCCTGATGGCATTCAAAATTCACTACACTATTTGGTGGAATGAGCAACAGTAGAACAGATTTTCTAAACATAAAACTATATGTCTCTTAATAACTGTATATGATAATCAATTAAGAACAAATAGCACCTTCAAGAGTCTACGACGGAACTGTGATGTTGTAATTGTATATCAAAATTTTCGTAGTATTCAAAAAAATTTTGACGAATATTAATGTTAAATTATAATTTTAAATTTTTAAATTAATTTGGATATCAACTATCGTGCTAATTTTGCAGAAAGGTTTACCTCCGTTTCATCTAGTATCATATGAATACAGCTTTTCATTCGTAATATACAAACTTCTAAGCAAAACAATGATTGGAACTCGGATAAGTACAAATGGGGTACCTGAAAAGGCCGAACATAAAACCAAAACTTAGTGCAACTCCCAGTTATAATATGATATGTAGATGAAGAAGCTGACCATATACATTTAAGGAAAGGACAAAATCTTGCGATTTTTCAGTGACTGCATATCGCATTATAAATGAGCTTTGATGCTCAAAATGTGATGTGTAGTTGAAAGCTAAATTGTAGTGGTTAAGTAAATAAATAAATAAATAAATAATGTTTATTGGTTGATTGATTGTCAGTGCATGACCAAGTTTTGTGCATGACCAAAGTGCGGGCAAGTTCAAAATTTCATCAGTAAAATATGCAATCTGTGGATATTTTTAAAATATGCAATCTGTGGATATTTTAGCTTTCCCTGTGAAAAGGGAATTGGGAAGTATATTTTCATAGCATTTTTGTCTAAATTATATTTTTCTGGCCTAGTGTTGGAAATAGTTTGATGTAAATATTTTCGAAAAAAAAAATGGTTTTGATTGGGAAACTTTTAATCTACAAAACTCTATAGAAAAAAATAATTCCTAATTTTATCTCTAAAATATTTACGCCCAACTAATTCCAACAGTAGGTCAGAAAAACTTAGTTTAGACAAAAATGATTTTAAAATATTTTTCCCAATGCCCTATTCCCAGGGAAAGCCAGTAAATATAGTTGCACTAATCTCATAAAATAAATAAATGTTAAAATTTTATTTGAAAAAATCATACTACGTCAATTATTTTTCACTAAACCGTAGCGATATTAAAATATAATTTGGACCTCTGGCGCTATTCTGGCTTTCCCTAGGAAAAGGGAATGGGGAGAAACATTTTCGTAGCATTTTGGTCCAAATTCTATTTTTCTGGACTACTGGAGGAATAAGTTTAGTGCAATAAATTTAAAAATAAAGATATGGAAACTTTTATTCCACAAAATTTTTATAGGGAAAAACTTTTCCCATTTAACTTGTTTTGGAAAATATTTACACCAAAGTTATTCCCTCAGTAGGCCAGAAAAATACAATTTAGTCAAATGTGCTATGGAATTTTTTTTCCTAATTCCCTATTCCCAGGGAAAGCCAGAATAGTGCCCCTGGGGATGAAGTCGCATTCCGTGAAGTAATGAAAATTATTTTTTTTTATTTGCAATTTAGTGGTTTGAATTATTCGTATATCACTTTTTTTCATTTAGTCTCTGCAATCTGTTCTGGGGTCGATATACGTCGATCCATCTGCACATTGCATAGCTCTATGCCAGCCAGTAGTACTGGCCTGGAAGATGGGTCAGTCCATCAGTTGTGCACGTAATTTTAAATTTCATTCAACTGAAATCAAAATTTGGCCAACGGAAAATACTTTTGCTTTCCGTATTTTCTTTAACTCAAGTAGTATTAAAAGCTTGAATGGTTGCTGATAAGGCTGTATGATACTGAAAAAATAAATTTCTTTTTTAGTAACGATATTTAAAGGTGTCTAACTAAACTGGTTCGTTTCTTTAATAAATATGAGTACCAACATTTTATATGATTCGTTTATTAAACGTTACTTTTATTGTTTATATGTGTAAAATTAATTAAAAAAATTACTATTTTTCATTATTTCTCTTCTAAACATTGTGTATTATAATAAAATCAATCCCCAATTATCTTGTACACAATTTTTATTTCGTGGTTTGCCATATAGCGAACTTTAATTTTTCCAAAAATAATCGGGATTGTCGCGTAAAAACAAATAAACTTATCGTTTGATGTAATTTTTCGATCGATAAAAATCGTAATTATTATCATTTTTAAACTAATTTTTTACTTTTCTACGTCATTTAAAGACTAATATTGATAATCATATAATAATTGCTCGATTTTATGTTTCTTAAAAACTTGATGCAAAATTTTTTCGCTGTTTAGAAGTATTGAAAAGATTGGTTTGTGCGTTTCAAAAATAAAACGATAAGCTTTGAAACCTAACCGTAGACAAACTAAACATTTTATTGGTATAATCATGTATTAATCGCTCAATTGAACGTCGAAGTTCATTCTAAAGAAAGAATTAGACTAATTGGTAATATTTTATGGTGAAAAACCGATTTTTAGTAAACATCGTTTTTGACAAGTTGAGTATCGCATACAGCCTTAATGAAAAAACAATTCATAAACCCATTTAAAGATCCTAATCTTCCTGAAAACCTTTGTTCAAAAAAATTCTTTTTATCACCAGTCTCAAATAATGAAATTAGATCTATTCTTAATTCATTAAAACCATAAAGCATTCCTAAAACAGTGGCGGTTTAGTTTTATTTTGAAATTTATTTCAAAATTCAGTCAAGAGATTGTTTTGGATAGAATCAAACTAATTTTAAATTTACCTATAAAATGAGAATGAATCAAACTAGCTACGATGCTATCCAACCTGTTAATCTGAAAATTCTCGAGAAAACAGTGAAAATCAGAGTCAAACACTATGGTGGACCACGTACGTATTTTAACAATTTTAACCGATATTGGGTTTAGAGGTCTATCGAACTAGTGGCTCAATTCAAATATTAAAAATAGAAAAGTGCGCAAGTTGAGTTCAATTGTAATCTTAGTGGCCCAAAAATTATGAGAAATAAATTGAACATTGAAGTACCTCATGATTCTGCGTTAGGTCCCCCGCTATTTTGAATTTATTCTAATTTAATCTTCAGATTCAATTTGTTTTAAAAATTACTGAATAAATAAATGACAAAGCTTTAGTCATTTATCACCAATTTCTCGACCGAAGTAGTTGCAAAATTGTGTTCCGATCTAAAAATATAGAATTAAAAATCATCACAGTATAGATACTCTTGATAATGACCCAACAAGTCAAACTGATTGGATATAGGTTTCCATAAATTTTCGATTTTCCAAAAATTTTCTTTCGTAAGAACCATCTCCTGGCAATTGCGAACACAACAAAAAAAGTTTGAGCCAAATGGTTCAGCCGTTCTCAACTGAAAAACATCATTTTTCGATTTTCCGAATTTTTCAACATTTCCGGTGGATTTTCCCAAAAATTTTCGGTCGCAAGAACCATCTCTTGGCAATTGTGAACACAACAAAAAAAATTGAGCCAAATCGGTTTAGCCGTTCCCAACGGAAAAACATAATTTTTCAATTTTCCGAATTTTTCAACTTTTCCGGTAGATTTTCCTTAAATTTTATTCTATAAGAACCATCTCTTGGTAATTGAGAACAAAACGAAAAAAATTGAGTCAAATCGGTTCAGCAGCCGTTCTCAACTGAAAAACATCATTTTTCGATTTTCCGAATTTTTTAACATTTCCGGTGGATTTTCCCAAAAAATTTCGGTCGTAAGAACCATCTCTTGGCAATTGCGAACACAACAAAAAAATTGAGCCTAATCGGTTTAGCCGTTCTCAACGGAAAAACATAATTTTTCGATTTTCCGAATTTTTCAACTTTTCCGGTGGATTTTACCAAAATTTTATTTGTAAGAACCAACTCCTAGCAATTGTGAATACAACAAAAAGAGATTTTTCGACCAAGTCAGTTCAGCCGTTCTCAACGGAAAACATTTTCCGAATTTTCTGACTTTTCCGATGAATTTTCCCAAAATTTTCTTTCGTTAGAATCAGTTTGAGCCAAATCGGTTCAGCCGTTCTCAACTGAAAAACATCATTTTCGATTTTCCGAAACCATCTCCTGGTAATTGAGAACAAAACGAAAAATATTGAGCCAAATCGGTTCAGCAGTTCTCAACTGAAAAAATGTTTTCTATTTTCCGACTTTTCCGGTGGATTTTACTAAAATTTTGTTTCGTAAGAACCATCTCCTAGCTATTTCGAATACAAGAAAAAAATTAAGCAACAGAAAAACATCATTTTTCGAATTTTCCGACTTTTCCGGTTGATTTTTACCAAAATTTTCTTTCTTAAGAACCTTTTTTAAGAACTGCAAGAAGCAGTTGCGAATGTAACAAAAAAAGATTTAGCCAAATCGGTTTAGCTGTTCTCAACGGAAAACCAACATTTATGATTTTCCGAATTTTCCAACTGTTCCGGTGCATTTTCCAAAAATTTTCTTTCGTAAGAACCATTTTCTAGCAATTGCGAATACAACAAAAGAAGATTGTGCCAAATCGGTTAAGCCGTTCTCAACTGAAAAACATCATTTTTCGTTTTTCCGATTCTCCTGACTTTTCCGGTAGATTTTCCCGAAATATTGTTTCGTAAGAACCATCTCCTGGTAATTGCAAACACAACAAAAAATTATTTAGCCAAATAGGTTTAGCCGTTCTCAACTGAAACACATAATTTTTCGATTTTCTTTCATAAGAACCATTTTTCTTTCATAAGAACCGATTTTCCGAATTCTCCGACGTTTTTGTTGGATTTTCAGATGGAAAAACCATACCACTGGCAATTGCGAAGACAACAAAAAAGATTGAGCGAAACTGGTTCAGCCGTTCTCAACTGAAAAACCTCATTTTTGGTTTTCCAAATTTTCCGAGTTTCTGTTTTCATCTCCTAGCAATTTCGAACACAACAAAAAACAAAAATAAATAAAAAGTATAAAAAGGCAACGTATATAACATAATTCAATAGTCAATTAAAAAAAATTATATTAAGGATAAAAAAATTTAAATAAAATTGAATTTTTGGATAAAAAAAGTTCTTCAATTTTCTTTTGAGGTTGTCGCTTGATCAAACAACGTTCACTATAATAAGCTCTTTGAAACGTTAATAATCGTGTTTCCGAAAATTCGCGATAGAAGCATAATTATTTAGGTTTCCAAGAATGTAAGATAAGTGTGTTTTCCCAGGAGTACATTTGCAATGAGTGTTATAATTTTCGCTTATTAGCCCGACTCAAGATATTTTAATTTTCACTACATATTCCAACTAACTGTCACTACATATTCCAACTAAGATGTGATATATCTGAATTGTATGGTGTACAAACTGCGCTGATCGGTTAAGTCATCTTGAGACATAATTGAGATCTAATTGGTGGACTTCATGCACCACTCGCTGCATCTATCTATATTGCAATTTAGTAGTCACTTGTAAGTTTGAAATACTTCTGAAGATTTATAAATCATCTGGTAGAAAATTTACTGGTGGTACAGAGAACTGAAACCCGGAGGTATGTATAAACTAATAAAATTTGTTAACATTTTTATTTAAATTTTTTGCATGTAGAATTGCATCCAAATTCACCGCTTCCAAATAATCTTGAAGACCAGTGTAGTTTTTGTTTTAATAAAATCGTATTTGCGCTTTGTTAAAGATATTCTGAGCTTTTAGTGTGCACCTGTGTACTTATATACAATCTACAATAACAGGTCGTTTAGATACAAGGAGAGACTGTTGTCTATATCGACCCTTATACTAAAAACGAAATAAATAAAGTAGTTTTTTTTTAAGTTTTTGCCCTACTAATTGCGTTTACAATATTTGATTACTTCCGCATAAAGAAGCATTTTAATTGTTCAAAAGTACTTCCAATATAAATGAATTCTTGTTATACAAACTCACTAAAGCGAACGCCACTTATTGAAATTCAACCGTTAGAAGTCTTGAGATTCGATGTAATTGTCTCCGACAAAAGAGCCGGATTTTGGGTTGTGGTATGACTACGCATAACAACTGGAATTCGCAAATATGTGAACAATGCAATCGACAAAGGAATAAATAATTATTTTGGATCTTGAGTTTTTAGCAGATTATGATTCTGAATTTCAAATGCACTGTGTTGTGATTTGCCTTCAAAATATTTTGAAAAGTACCTCAGTTACGGATAAGTAATTAAGTTCTAGTTTTTTAAAATTTCTGGATATTAATTAATGACAATGTTGGTTAACAAACAGTTTTCCCAACAAAAATCAAGAACTAGGTAGTCTATAGTTCACCGTTTGTCTGCAAATTGGAGTATATCTGTTTTTTACAAAGCATAGTAAATAAGTGCGGTGTATTTGCAGGTTACGCAGCTTATAAACACCATCTTTAACCTTTTCTCCGAGAATTGGTGATGTTTAATATTTTTCTTCATTGTTAATGACATAATTTTACCTATAAACAGGAGGTTTGTTAAAAAATGTATACAATTTGATAACTTTTGGTATCCAAGTCGGATTTAACTCGAATATCAGCAGTGAAAAACTATAAGTTGTACGGCTCTCAATTTTCCTATGGCCCAAATTGCCGGAGACACTGTACTGTGCTCGGTGGAAAATTTATTATTCTCTTTTTATTGAGGCTGGTCGGTTTTGATTCCATTCTAAGGTTGTTCAACTATTTTTGACTGATCAGCCGATCCACTTAAAAGTTTGTATAAATTAATTATAATTCAAATAGTTTATAACTATTTACATTTTAAACTGATGTTAAAAGTGTCACTTAGTATTTGATTCCGTGTAAGCCCACTAAATCAAAATATAATACAATTTTAAAACTTTGTCTCATCTGGTAATAGTAGCAATGTATTTAAACAATAGCATTGCATTTAAACACTGAACTATAGATCAGTGCAAGTTTTATAAACCTATATTCGTATTGTATATAACTTAATCACTCAAAACTAATCTAACTGGATTTGAGCATAAGAATAAGGAAGAAATAAACAGAAATAAGCAAAATTGGTGTAACATTGAGAAAAGGAATTTCCGCCTAAATTGCGATTATGAAATTTAGAACCCCTCAATTTATATTTTGTAACACATCCTATTAGAACATATAAGAGGAAATATTTTCGAATTTGATACAAATATGTTATTAATCATATTGTGGTTTAAAATATAGGTGTATTGTGATCGCAACCTTGCAACGTACAATTTGAATATCAGTCACATTTATTAAATTTTATTTAAATAAATGATTTAGTACATTTAGTTGTTTAATTTTATTTAAGGAAAACCAATCAACATTAATAATAATTAATCGTTTGTTTCGTTATTATTTCAATGGTTCATTAATTTTTGACTTTAGCTTTGTTTCAAGCATATATACGACTCGTACCATCTTTAAGTCGTGAATTTACTTACTAATAAAATATTTTGAAACTTGCACGTTCCATAAAAATTTGTTTGTTTTTTTATCGATTATGATTAACTTAACACCTATATATTGCAATAATTGAATATGACTGAAAATTTTTCATTAATTTTTGGCCAACAATGTCTTAATTTATTCATATATATATAAGAAGGTATATGCATATAGTTATTTTTAGCTATTTAAAAATGTGTAGAGTAAAAAATCGCGATTTACTGGTGATTGCTCATTCGTTAAAAAAATTCTATCTCATTAGTGTTATACTCTAGCTGATAAAGGTTAATCTTTTAATCTTGTTTACGGTTAGCTAGAGTAGCATATGTATGTACACGATGAAGATGCAGCTATACAATTTACTATATGATAACATAAAATTACTATAATACAAATTGAAATTATGAACTCTAAGATATCGATAATTTTTTTAAATTAAATTAGCACTAACATATTATAAATTGTTTTGATAAATTTAGTATGATTTTATGTGTGAGTGATGATAGAAATCCTATTTTGGAAATCCCACGGATTTCTTATATTTTCGAGTAGTATTTGATTGGGCAATATTGTGCGTCTAACGGTAACATTTGTCAATATAGCATTTTGGGAGATAATGTGGAATTTATGATGTGATTAGCACGCCAGAAATCTCATAGATCCGTTTAATTATTCGGGTATAGTTGGTAAGTTAGCTCCGTTAAAGCTTAGGAAGTTGCTTGTCTTTTTAATACCGAAATCATATATGTAGTTCATAGGTTTGAATACTAGTAATTATAAGATCTTCTAGAAGAATAATGTCCCAAAGCCTAGGATGCTGTATTTTTTTGAAATATATATACTCTTTCACAGTAACTTGAGATTGCAGCACTAACAAAGAGACAAAATATTTTTTCTTCAAATTTATTTTTATTTCTCTTCGTAGTCTCCTTGTAAGTAGTTAGTAGTAAATAGTTGTTTATGAATGTGATGGCCTCCTTGTCCGATGAAAGTGTCTGTTCTCCGAGCGCAACTTTTACCTAAGGAACAAAAAATATCGCTTGGGGCTAGATCTGGTGAGTAAGGACGGTGGTCACGCAGTTTAAACCGTAATTCGTTGACTTTCGCCATAGCAACCGCTGTGGCGTGAGACGGCGCATTATCTTGGTGGTCGCAAGATTCTTACCGAACTTCACACCGATTAAATGCAGGACTTTATTACATTAATTAGCAGCATTTTTATTAGATTACCGTAGTTGAAATTGTTGGCCTCAATTTATCGTATTATAATCTTCATATATGCGAGTCAGGCAGTAATTTTCACCTTTTAAATGCAACTCCAAAAGGCAGTTTATATTGATATTTGATGTACATAAACTCAATTAACGTCCAGAATCTGACTAAGAGAAATATTTATTTATTGATATATATTAATTTGAACATAAAAATCTTATTTAATATTTTCATAATGCATTTAATATTTCTTTCAGAATCATAATATGGATTACCAAAGTACTTCCATCTATAAAAAAAATTTCTTCGTCAAAAAACGTAAGTTTATTTTATTAATTCTGTAGACTTTCCAAAACATAATAATTGTGTCATGTTTAAAATATTCCTAAAATTTATAGTTTACCTAAAATTATCAAACTAATAACACAAATAATAAAATTTGATATCAGTCAAGCAATCTATTGGAGTAGTTTCACTATTTCTCAATAGATGTCACTAAAGTATAGTGTTCAATTTTATTTTTGTTTTATTTAAATTACTAAAATGTATTATTTAACAATGATTAAGCTATTACCGTAATTATATATGCGTCGGTAAATATGATAAATTTATTATAATATATAATTATGGTTAAAGTGATAAATATGAATGTTTAAAACTAAAAGGCATTTCAAGTTGGCAACACTGTTTGTTTGATAACCGAAGTCATTTTAATGTGAAATATTTTCATTTTTTTAACAAAAGTGTTAGAAAAACCTAGTTGATAGCTGACATTTGCTTGCCATTTCATAATGAATAGACTCACGCCAGCAACGCTTGCAAATTGTTGAAATTTTTTATCAGAATAATATGGTTCTGTTCGCCAAACTCACCCATTTTACGGTCGTCATAATCGCCCATCAGAGCAGGTAATTCGGTTAACTATGGATCGTTTATATACCGCACGTATACTCTTAATGATAATACGTATCCATATAAGACATCAAACAGTGCGTACCGAACAAGCGATAGACGCTGTACAGCGTATCATTAGGGAACACCCAGATCAATTAATTCGACGTTGTTCTCAATAACTGGAGATGTGTCCATCAACTTTATGGAAGATATCTAAAGTTCATGGTTTACATGTTTACAAAATTTAACTTGTGCAGAAATTAAAGCCATCCAACCTACGCACACGCCGCCAGTTTGGCCAGTGGGCCGACAAATTGATATTGATGTTCATTTTCCAAACAAAATCTTGCTCAGCGATAAAGCTCACTTTTTGTTGAAAGGGTACGTCAATAAAAAGAATTTTCGGATTTGGAGTGCAGATAATCCACAAGCATATGCCGAAACATCATTACATCCAGAGAAAATTAGTGTTTGGTGCGCTTTATGGGCCGGCTGATTAATTGGTCCATATATTTCTTCAAAAACGTTGATGGGCGGAATGTTACAGTCAACGGCGAACGGTATAGAGACATGATTTATAACTTTTTGTACACCCATATTCAAATGCTAATGTCATAAAATTATCTTTCCAATAAAGCTAGTTTCACTGACATTCAAAATGTTTTTCTTTGTTCTATTTTAATTTAAAATTGTAAAACTTTAATTTCAAATTGTGAATTGTTTAAGTTTACATTAGTCCTATAAGTTTACATTATTAAATTTATTTTTATGTAAAACCCGTATAACAAATTTCAATAAACAAAAGACAATAATAAAGCATCAACAGCAAAAGAACAAAATGTTTACTCAAGCGTTCTACTACAGTAGCTTCGCAGACACGATTCCTGCCGTTCGGAAATCTCAACAAGTGGCACCTTTCTGGTAATTTTGTTGCACTATTCTGGCATTGAATTATATTTTTCTGGCCTACGCTGGAATAAGTTTGGTGTTAATATTTTAGAAGCAAGGTTGATTTTTATAGGTAAAAATAATTCCCAATATATCTTTGTTTCAAAAATATGTATATACACCAAACTAATTTTAACAATAGGCCAGAAAAATATAATTCAGTCAAAAATGCTATGAAAATATTTCTCCCAATTCCTTATTCCCAGGGAAAACCAGAACAGTGCCACTGGGATTAGAGAATTATGGGAAAAGAATTTACATGTAATTTCTGTTCACATACTTTTTTCCGGGCTGCTGAGGAAAATAGTGCCAGAAGTGGTGGCGGACGATATTTTGACATGGAAGAATACATATAAAAGAGGTCTCATGTAGTATAAATTGTATAAGCCAATTTCTCTTGCGAGGTTAATCTTAATTTATAGAGAACTACAAGTGGATCTGATGGCAAAAAAAATTAAACTGATTGGGTCTGTTTTTTATGTTAATTTTTATTTTTAAAAAAAAATTAAAAATAGGGATAAAAAATTAAAAAAAAAAAAATATTTTGTCAAGAAGCAAAAAAAAACTTCCTAGAACCCGATTGCACTGTCACCTACCGTATCTAATTCTGAATCTAAACCATCCAGGGACCCACTGAAATACACACACAAAATTTCATTAAAATCGGTTCTGCCGTTTAGGAGGAGTTCAGTCACATACACAAGTTTTTGGGTGGTAGGGGTGGTGGGGGTGGTAAAATGTTGGGGTTATATGTTCTGATGTCCAATTCTGAATCTGAACCAGCCAGGAATTCACTTAAACACTCAAAATTTCATTAAAATCAGTTTAGCCGTTAAGGAGGAGTTCAATTACAAAAAATCGTACAAAAGAATTATATATATATATATATATATATATATATATATATATATATATATATATATATATATATAAAGATTCGAGGGTGCTGGGGGTGGTAAAATTTTGGGGTTATATGTTCTGATATGGTAAAAATACAAAAAAAAAATAATATAACATTTCGTCAAAAAACAAACAAAAAGTCCTTGAACCCGATTGCTTTGCAACCTACCGGGTCTATTTGTAAATCTAAACTATCCAGGGACCCACTCTTATACACACACAAGATTTCATTAAAGTCCAGGGCCGTTTAGGACGAGTTCAGTCACATACACACGTACAGTCGAATTATATATCAATTTTTCAACCAAAAAAAAGGCTTTTCTTAAGTCCAAACCACACAAATGTGTGAGTAAAAAATCATAGTATGTAATGGCGTTTTTGATAAAAAATTTTGCTTGAGTTGAAGTACAACCATCACAATTGTGTGTAAAGTTATAGTGTTTTTTAATGGACGAAAATAAGTTTGAACGGAATGCATAAATGTGTAAGTTGGTTGAAAACACATACAAAAATAAATTTTTGGCATGGTACTTTTGCCGTACCCACACAATCGTGCTACCGGGCAGCAAAAGAGATATACAAAGATTGTCAAACGTTTTAAGGCGGTGATACATGCACAGATTTTGCCTTTAAGGCATAAAAATTATGCGCGCTGATTGGTTAAAATTCGGCCATCTTGATTCGCCTTATAGGCAAAAATTTTAAATTGAACATTTCTCCATTTTGTATAAGGCAATTTTTCTTGCCTTAAAGGCAAAATCTGTACATGTATCACCGCCTTTATAGTTCATAGTTCTTGCGAAGCTAACTAATATAAGTTTCCAAAAGTGTAATCTGCAGTAGAAAAAAACACTGGTCATTTTATTCACTTATGGGTGTAAAAAATTCGCACAGTGCATCTTTTATTTTCTTTTTAAATTATTCTCGCGAATCGAAATGTTTTTTTGAATCAAAATCTGTCAATATCACTTCATCGCACTTATCCAATGATACCACGTGTGTGTATTGTCTGTTCAAAACCAGAACAGTAACAACAATAAACACAGCAACCTGAAAACGATTGTTCCAGGTAGCACCGGTTGTGGAATTTATGGCAGGTATGAAAGTTTAAGTTTTAAGGGGATTGTCATCATTCGCATACCAACGCTTAGCCAGAATGGTGTTGAATCGATTACCTTTTCATACATAACAAGTAAATGAATACCACACTACAGGTAGCCGCCCATAGGGTTGCACTAATTGATGCGGGGCCGATCCAAAGTGAAGTGGCTCGGCTACTAAATTTGAGCCGATTCTCAATTCCTCGAGTAAGGGAGTAATATAAAGAAACTGGCGGCTACCGATGGCGATAAGAATTATGCCGATCTCGTGTTACAGCACAGCACAATGATCTTGTGACAACTTCGTTATGAAATCGTTGTTTGATTGCGATTCAACTGGGACAGCGGGTTATAGAAGTTTGTGAGGTCGAAGGCAGTCGGTGGACAGTTAGAAGACAACTTCGAGTAGGGGATTTGACTGAGCATATACAAGCAAGCCTAAATTGATCCCAGCCCACCAACAAGCTCGCCTTCAGTTCGCTCGAGAGCATTTGGATTAGGCAGAAGATCAATGGAGAACAGTCATGTTCTCTGACGCGTGCAGGATGTGTTAACAATACAACGATGGGCGTGGAAGAGTGTACATAAGATCAGGAGAGCGATTTGCACAATGTTGCATTGAGGAACGTGTCTCGTATGGCGGTAGATCATGTTCTGGGGAGCCAAAGGTTCATTGTGGTCCTCGAGGACTACGTCGTACCTTTTGCCGGGTATATTGGTGAAAACTTTCAGTTCAAGTAGGACCAGTACCTTCAAGAGGTAAGTGTGACGGTTGTGGAGTGGCCAGCTGACAGCTTGGACCCCAATCCCATTAAACACTTATGGGACGAGCTAAATAAAAAATTTCGCGCCAGAGATATTGCTCTAACGAGTCTCTAAGAGCTACAACAGGCGATCGTAGAAGAACGGGTGGCGATACCTCAAGATTTGGTGAGAACTTTTGTGAAATCAATGAAACATCGAATCACTTTATTGGCACGGTATAAGTATAAAAAGAGTATACCTCTGGATAGGTGTTGAAATCGACTTTGAACCTACATTTTAAGAAAATAAAACAAATATTGATTTTTTGATATTATTTTTTGAACTTTTGTTGAAAATTGATCATTGTTTGAATTTTTTGCACTCAAGTGTATATATTTTCCTACATGATATTGGGCGCATGAATTGTGTTGAAATTGTGTTAGAGTAGTAGAGACAAATTTAGGAATATTTAGTGGATATCATCTCTGATATACAGTGAGTCCTCAATGCGAACTCAGACGGTATGTACGCGTGTAACAGCAACAATTAAAATCATGGGGGGCACTCAAGCAGGAACATGGGTCTTCCAAGATGAGATATTACTGCGTAAAAATTATATTTAAACCTTGCGTATAATTCTGAAAACAATTTTAAAATTTAAAATTTATTTCACTTATGGTGAGAAAACGAAATCTTTCAGAATTAAAAATATTTCTTTATAGGATTGAGGTGTAAGCCAAAAATTTTGGAAAAATTATCACATTTTCCGGGAAAATTTTGACATTTTCATTATTTTTTGATGACAAGTTAAAAAATAATATATGTTATAAAATGATGAAGTTTTTTAATAGATTTTTATGTTTGAATTCCAAATTTATGGAAAAATTGCAAAATTTTCCATAGCGTTTCTAAATACTTTCAAATGTAAAACTTGTAGGGCATTCGAGAATGATTTGAAAAATTTGGCTCTTGGAGGTTATCCTTGCGCGAAGGAGATTAGCATTCACCTGCTTCAAGGAGTTCCCAATTTTAGTATGTGAATAACGAAACCAATTTCGAAAAATTTGGCTCTTAGGTGTTACCCTTGCGCGGAGGAGATGAATACTAAGCGGCTTTGAGGAGTTCCAAATTTTATCATATACCTACATAAAATATAATTAAAATTAAGATTTGAAAAATAAAAACCGCACTTTTTAAATTTTGAATTAAAAAAAAAAACAAAAAATATTTTTGGAAACACTGAAAATTTTCCCGGAAAATGTAGTGATTTTTCCGAAATTTTTTGCTTACACCTTCTAAATACATAGTCCTATAAAGAATTTTCTTTAAAAATGTTCATCTTACCCATCACATCACGTCATATAAATATTACCTGTAAATAAATAAATAATTTTTAATTTATTTAACAAATTTTTTTCGGAAAACAAATTTTCTGCTATCTTTGACTGAATTTTCAAAGCATACTGTTTTGACGCTGAATGCTAATTATTAATTTATTGTAGAACATGTCATATATCACTGAAAATATCTTAGAGAATATCACAACATTGCACATTAGTACCTCCAACTGTCACTGTGGCGCTGAAAGCAGACACTTTTCTTCTCAATCTATTATAATCATGTACGAAGCAATATTTTGCTATCAACAATTTTATTTCTTTATTATATTTTTTATTAATTTTATGATGACTTTATATCAAGCATGTTTTTTGAGTCGTTTTGAGGCAAATTTTCTTACTGGGAATGTGCGTTTTGTCAAACTTAAAGTGATTTTCCGGGTTAGTTTCTGGCTTTTTTGATTAAAGCTACGAAATATATTATTGACTTTATGGACCTATATTTTTGATCAAATTCATTACATTAAACCAATAAATAGTGTTTAAATTTGCCGACTTGTCTCTGCAGCTGGCTATGTTTTATAATTAAACAATGGGGTCCAAGAGTTGTGGACTCTACTGGATCTCATTGTATGAAATCAAAAAAAGCTTAAGTTTCATTAGGAAATTTTATTAAAATAATTTTTAGCAACGACTATTTAATTAGGAATAATTTCAATTTCAAAATAAAATTAGCAAATTTGATATACTGATAATGGGGAGTTTAAGAGGTGGTTTAAAAATGATTAATATTATTTCAAATTTAACAATAGATTAGTACAAACCTTAATAAAAGTGCTTCATGCTCATGTTAAAAACACATACCGGTCATTTATATAATTTCAATTGAATAGTTGTCTACGACGATCAACAATATTGGGTTCCAAATTTTATTTAAAATCAATTTTTTGCGAAATGCAGAATTCGGAAGTTAATATAAAATACAAATTTATTAATTTATTTCATTTCATATATTTACATTTTATTTATCAAACAAACAATTTATATGTTGGTCATAAACAGTTCTAATTTATATATTATGTGCATGTGTTATTATGGATGTGATATTTCTCATGATACTTTTCTTGTGCCGGCTCCTTATTTTATTATGGCCATAAAAATTCTGGTTGGCAATATAATAATCTATATACGATAAAATTTATTTTTATATACTCATGAACAGGAGGATGTTTTTTTTATATTCTTAAACAATTTAATCGTGTACAATATAATTTATATCTCAAAATTCTAACAAGTGGTTTTATATAATATAAAGCTAGTTAATACTCATAAATTATAACATAAATATATATAGTAAACAATTCAACTTATTTACGATCAATAATAAATTTGGTTTTCTTACATAATATAGATACATATATATATATATATTAATTATAAATATCCCTTATATACATCAGTTAATTAAGTAAAATAATATACATAATAGGAAAATTTAAATTGACAAACTAATCAAGATTCCATTATTGTTATTATAATTTGCATATTCTTATTATCCTTTTTTTTATGTGTACGTTATCTTCTTGTGTTTTGTGGATGTAATATAAAAATTAGAATTTATCGTTCCTACATCATATTATAATTATTATTATTATAATAATCATAATAAAACGCTAAAAGAACCCAAAGAAAATGTTATTTTTCCAAATTTAATTTTAAACCTTAATATTATGCTACACCTGAAAATAAAAGAAGAACTTAAGGATAACATTTTTTTATTATGTTACTTTTCCTTTTTTATTTATATTATAATATTTAAAATGTAATAATATGAGGGTAATAAAAACAAAAATTTAATTATTAAATATTAGAGGTACAAATAAATTTTTTTTGCAGGTTTTATTTCTATATATGTTTCAGGCACCAGTGATGATAGTAATACCTCGTGTTACGTATACTGAAGGTATACCGGATAGGATGCACTCAGGATACATTCAGTATACGTTCACGAAGTATATACAATGTTCAGCTTTAGTAATATTATGGTATCTGGAATGAAATAAAAAAAATATATAATGTGATTATAATGCACTATTTAAACTGTCTGTGTAATATATAAATATATAAGTGTGTGTGTTTATATATATTTGGTATGTACAGAGCAAAAATAATTTTAAATGGTTTTGGTCACACGAATAGAATATTATGAATATTACGATGGAGACACCGAAAAAATATACTTAGTTCCATTGAACTTTATAATAACAATAAGAGAAACAAGTGTGTGATTTGGATCTCGATTTTTTTTTTCTTGTATGTCTGTATACATACGGTATATGCTAACTCGTCGATATTATGATTATCCTGTTGTTCGTGAACAACAAAATGTATACTCCATATACATATAATAAAAAAAAACGGCGAACGGATGTATTTCGAGGGAGAAAAGAATGTGTATATATATTTTTTAAAAGAATTTTTTTTTTATATTCTAAAATAATAAAAAAGGACAAAGAGGATAACATGAAGATAATATTATAAAATTCTAAATATTAAGGTTAAATAGAAGAATAAAAATGTGTATAAAGATACTGGTGGTGTTGCTACATTATATTATAACCAGATAAAGGAAAAAAATGAAAATCTTTAAAAAAAAGTGCTCATCTTCGTGTTTAATCAATTTTCTCCTTTGATTTCCAAAATCGAATAGATTTTCTATTAAACACATTACACGCAATAATGCCTATTTGACATTCAACTCGAACCAACCAAAGCACAAAAAAAAATAAAATAAAAATAATAATAAAATAAAGTCTCTCTCAAAATAAAAATCATATAAGACACAAACGAAAGAATATTAGATATTGAAGAAATGAAAAGGCGGAGGTGTGTTACATATTATGCGAATTTTATGTGTGAAACTAACCTTCTTTCAAATATACATGTGTATAAAAAATAATAGTAGAGTTTTTACAACACCATAGAGTAAAATATTTATTTCTAATTTTAATTTTTAATTAAAAACTTTTTTTTTGGCTTTTGGTGTCTTTTTTGGTTGGTTGGTATAATATATACTAACCAAATATGTTAGGAAAAACAACAAATATATTGAAGAACTTGTGTTTCTTATTTTGTCTGCATCGATTTTCAATTTTACAATGTTCTAAGATTGTATTTGTATGCGAGACATTTATATATGTATATAGCAAGCAAAATATAATAATAATAATAATAATAATATTACAATAAAAAACTTAAAATTATGACTAGGGTTGAATATATTCCAAAAATAAAAAAAATCTAACCTTCTACTCATATATTATAATATCATAACAGTAACGATCATATTTATAATAATCATAATGTATATTATTTTAGGGGTTACTTATATATACGAAATATGTATATGATTCACTTATTTTGATATAAAAACACAAATTTAATTATAAATCACATTAAAAATATTATTATATATATGAAGGCAACAAAATATTTTTCAAAACATAAAAAAAACTAAATAAAATTTAAAAATATCTTTTTTTTGGAATTCTGTTCTCGTCAAACACTAATTCAATACTATTTTGACAGTAGTTTTTATCTTCTCTCAAAGTTGGAAATGTAAAATATTTTTTTTGTGTTTCGTTTTCATTTTATATATGTGTATATATTATACAAATATAATTCCTCTCATTTTATTAAACATGAAAATTAAATAAACAAAAAAATAATAGTGTATTGTTAAAAATGTACTTACATTTGTTTTTCATCCTTTTAAATTTTTAATTGTTTAAAAAATAATATTTATTATTATAATTATTTTGTTTCACTTTGCAAAAATATATTATATTTTTTTATATTAAACACTTTGTTTTTTTTTGTAGTTCTAAAAATAAAATAAAATAAAAATAAATTTTCCAATAAATTTTCTTTATTTTTCTTTTATTTGTTGAGATGTTTTCGTTACAACGTTTACCGACGCTTTGATGGAAAATTTGATATTCAAGTAATAAGGCGCCGTGACGCTTTTATTTTTCATATATCCAGAAAAACTCTCCAAAATATAAAAAAAATTCAAGTATATAAGGAATATATTTACATACACATACATAACGAAAAATATGTATATAAAAAAATAAACATTTTCATTTTACTGTGTATTAGTGTGGTATTATATACTTAGCTCGTTCCATATTGGAATGGTGTCTACACACATTTACAACACATGTAGATGAAAAAGCTCTCCTACTACAGACACAGTAGATTTTCCATTTTTATGATTTTTTAAGGAGAAAAGGCGTGAGACAGAAACAATATATATATTATTTGTACTAGTATTAGTGTTGGTATATAAAATAAAATGTATATACTCGTAATACTAATTTTGGGTTCTCTCTCTTTCTAATATAAATTTCTCATGCATATGAATCGCAATGAAATTAAATAAAATCTATACACAAAAAATAAAAATATAAAACGGTAGATAGGCGAATGTTAGAATTGTTTGACGATGATTGTTTGTAAAATGAAAATTAGAAGGGTGTGAAAAGAGGGAGAGTTATGGAATATATACTGTAGCTGAACAAAATGATTATGGCTGAAAAAAATTTCTCATCTCATACACAAAAAATATTAAATTTAATTTTACGAAATACAATTTGTCTGACTTGATTGTTCATCATCATTATGTTTGTCTATCAATCATTTAACACCTTCACAGCATCTGAATAATTTCCATATTGATTTAAATCACTCTGCATACCCTATTTATGCATATCTCATGATCAAATACCAACTATATACATCTTGTTACTTACTATTCACAACTTATTTTTTGTTTTACCAATCTACCGTTTTTTTGTGTGTATATATATATACATATTCATCATCAACACATCAAAAAAAAAGCAGCAACATGAAAAATGTAAAAGAGAAAAAAAGTATGTAAAGAAGAAAAAATGATGAATGAATTTTCCCCAACAACAAAGAATATAAATAAAAATACAACGAAAAAAAATTGAAATGGTTTTCGTCTCACCAGCAAAAAAAAAAAAAAAAATTACAAACCATTTCCTTCCGACAAATTGTAATAACAATAATAATAACACATTTTTTTTTTGTTTTGTTTTTCATTTTCCATATTAAAATGCCAGTTTTTGATTTTTGTTTCTTACGAGGTTGATAAATTAAAAAATTATAATTGCTTGACGTGCGTTTTTTTTTTTTTTGATTACCGTCTTAATCTTCTACATAATATTTCGTATTGTGTATGACCTTGAACCTGAACACTAAATTTATAATGAACTATTAATGCAAATTAAAATATTTTGACGAGACGTGTGTACTGTCATTTTTTTTACTTTGATATATGAATAAATATCACATCATTGTTTCGTGTAAATTTTTTGTTTTAAGCCAAGCCAGACTAATTAATTTGATTAGAGAATGTTGAGGGTAGAGTCTATGTGAGTTGTGTTGTATTGTATACTGTATAGAAGGCAAACAAAAATGTAATTTATTTACCGAATTAATTCAGAATTGATAAGATAATTTTTATATTTTTTTGGTTTAAACTTGGTGTATAATATTTAAAATAAATTTGATTTCCGTTTTTTTTTTTTGTTTAAGTTAAGAAACTATATAATATTCAAAATTTATATAGATAGAAGTGTGCAAAATACATGTATGTTATGATTATTATAAATTTTATCTTCTCCGTGCACAACATAGTATTTGGAAATATTTGGTAAATGGTGCAAGTGTATATGATTTATATTTTTAGGGTGTTTTTACCGTGAGATATTATTTTGGTAGCATATTGGGGGTGCCGTATTTTTATTTTATCGGTTGAGTGGTTATAATTTATTTTTAATTTATTGGGTTTGAAAATTACCGTAAGGTTAGCAAGCGTAAAATGTCAATTTTGAGATTCATGAAAAATGTTTCACCACCTGAAAAATCTAGCGTTAGAATTAGTTTACTTAATTAAATTATCAATTATTAGTATTTAATCTACATAATAAATATATAAAATTGGCGTGTTTGTCTGGAATTTTGAAACAAATGTCTGAATTTTTTACAACTCTTATGAGATAAGTAATTATAATCTAGTATTTTTAAAGTTTTTGTCTATATGTCTGGTCGTCTGCACCTGTTTCGTTGTCCGACTTCCACACGAAAACCACTTCACCAATTTTAGAGTTAGCTTTAATAAGTTTAAAGACGTCATCAATCTGCACTTTGTTTTATCTCATTTTCCCAATCTTTTTAAAGTTTGATAAGTTAAAACATAAATAGATCAGTAGCGGTCTACCAAAGCGTTTTTTTAATTAAAGCTTGCTAATAATTTTAACTAAAGCTAGCAGAACTCATACAAAAAAATCATTACAAGAAACTATGAATAATTTTAGGCTATTAATAGGCTAATTAAATGCTTTATTAAACATTTTTGGCTCCATCCCTTCCAACTAAAATAATGAGTTCTCCTAGCCTTATAAAAAGTAAGCAGAACCATTTTAAAAATTAGTTATTATTTTTTTTATTCTGCTAATGGGTCAGCAGAATAAAACAAAATTTGGGCTTCACTCGTTCTTGACTAAACTTCAGGACATTTAATTTAAAGTTAGCAGAACCCAAATCTAAAATCGGATTAAAACCGAAATTACAACGCAAAACAAAATCAATCGACATACAAAGAGTGTTAGGCTCATTTGGGTAACATATATTGCATTAAAAAAATGTTGGGCTCCACTCATTCTTGACCAAACTTTAGATTATTTGTTTTAAATAGCAGAACTCAAATCGAAAATCGAACTAAAACCGAAATTATAACGCATAACAAGATCAACCGAAATTACTTCTAGGCTCGTGATGGCCTAACAAATGACACATTACAAATGTTGGGCTTTAATCATTCTTGATCAATTGACATACAATTTAAAATTATTTGTTGGGTCATTATTTGGCTCATTATGGCCTAATAAAATGACCCATTAAATATTTTTAGACTTCAGTCCTTATTGACAATTCAGGTCATTTAATTTAAAGCCAGCAGAAAGTAAATCGAAAATCAGACGAAGAACACAGAAGAACACGATACGCGTTTGTTTTTTTTTTTAGTATATTTGTGAAAAATTGACATTAGATTTTCAAAAATTTTATATTGACAGTTTATTGTCAACAAATTATCAACACATTTTTTTGTCAAAACAATTATTTTACCACATTGAAAACGAAACAATTATTTTAATGCGAGATATAAAATTATTTCGTATGTCAAATTTTCACGGCCAACTAGTCAAAAAGTTATAATGTTTATGTTTTTATACTTTTCGAAATATATGTTTATATTTTTGTCGTAAACATATTTATGTGTTTGTAAACGTCAAAATAATCTAATGAAATGTTGAGATTTTTCAAAATTGATTGCGATCAAAAAAAAATCAATTTTTTTACTTGGAAAGAACGTGCCACGCTATTTCGATCAAAATTTTTTGATCTCAAATCAATTTTTTTGATTTATAAATCAATTTTTTTTGGAAAGAAATTGCTATTAAACTCATTATTGCCTAAACAAATATAACATTAAAAAATGCTGGATTTCATTCATTCTTAACCAAACTTCATAGGTTATTTGTTCTAAAGCTATATCAAAACCCAAATCGAAAATTGAACCAGAACTGAAATTAGAAAGCATATCAACATCAATCGAAATTAATTCTAGGCTCATAATGACACAATCAAATGACCAATTAAAAATTATGAGTGATAATTAATTATCACTCATTCTTGATCAAACTTCGCAAATTTAAAGCTAGCAGAATCTAAATCAAAATATAGGACCAAAACCGTAATAGTTATTTCTAATTGACATGGAAATAATTTTATATGGCCTCGTCCATATGGCCTAATGAAATGACCCATTCAAAAATTTTAGGCTCCACTAATTTTTTTTATCAAACTTCAGGTCATCTTGTTTAAAGCTAGAAGCACCTAAATCGAAAAAAGGACCAAAACCGAAATTAGAACGCAAAATAAGATTAATTGACATACAAATTATTTTAGGCTTTTAAAGGGCTAATCAAATGCTACATTAAAAAAATTGAAACTCCATTCAATCATTCTTGACCAAACCAACCTTCAGGTCATTTAATTTAGCTTGCTTAGTTTGTTTAATTTAAGACTAGCAGAACTCAAATTGAAAATCGAACCAAAACCGAAATTGAAACGCATATCAAGATCAATCGAAATAGACTCATAATTGCGTAATCAAATGACCCATTAAATGAAAAGCCCAAAATTTTTGAATAGGTAATTTCATTTAATCATAAGAGCCTAAAATTATTTGTATGCCGATTAATATTGATATGAGTTCTAATTTCGGTTTTGGTTCGATTTGGATTCTGCTAGCTTAAAATTAAATGACCTGAAATTTGGTCAAGAACAAGGGGAGCACAACATTTTTTAATGGTTAATTTGATTAAGCGATTGATCTTGTGTTGCGTTCTAATTACGGTTTTAGTCCAATTTTCGATTTGGGTTCTGCTATAGCATTAAATTAAATGACTTTAAGCTTAATCTAGAACGAGCGGTGTCCAAATTATATTACCGGGGAATTTAAATAAGCCTAAATCCATTGGTATGGTAATGGACCTTTCTTTGCGTTATAATTTTTCAATTGGGTTCTGCTGGCATTGAAGTGATAATGCCTAATGCTTTCTTTTGAATGAATAATAAATTTTTAATATGGCATTTTCCTCAAATTGCTTATACACGAAGACCCGAAAGATCATATGTATAACAAACACATATTACATGCTTAACTTATAAATAAACTTTTTTAAGGATTTTTTTTTATTAATAATGTATTTGATGAGAAGTCACTAAAAGTCAATCGTACTCGGTTCAAAAAAAAAGCATTTTGTCAACAACTAAAATGCGTTTCGGGTCATATAGACCCGAAAGGCAATTGGAAGGTTAATTAGCCTAAATTAATTTTCCAATTGTTTTAAATTATTTTTTTGACATGGGACCTGTTAACTTTTTCTAAAGTTACAGCTTTAGGGACTTGTTCCTAATTGGTTTTCATGGAAAAATAAAGCAAAAAATTCAAGCAAGGTTTACCGGGAGCTGTTTTGAATAATACACATTTATTGACGATTTACATGTTCCAATTTTTTCCCCTAACAATTTTTTACTGAAAAATAGAGTTGCACGCGTATAAAAAAAGTTACTAGTTAAAAAGAGTCAGCAATATGTTTTGACAGTTCATTAATAATATAAATAAATAAATAGATATAACATACATAAATTTTGCCAGTTCAAACAGCTTGTGTTTAAATTACAAAACGAACAAAATTAAATTGTAAATTGTGGAAGAAATAAATTTTAAAATAAAATATGGAACAGTTAAATAAAAACGATCTATTTAAAATAATATTCAGTGATAATGAATGTGAGGAATAGGCAATATTATCTACAGAATCATTTTTGAATATGATTCGAGTAACGATGCCAAAATTAAAAAGAAAAGAAAAAATATTGGTTTCGTCCATATTAAAGAGTGTGATATATCTTGGGCTTACCGAAAAATATTTATTTAATATTTATACTACTATTTATAAATTTCAGGACGCAGTGCTTTTTTATATTTATATTCGAATGTCATCCGAACTGTTCGATAATGTATTACTAAAAGGTGGACCGGCGATAATAAAAGATGATTTCGTGTGTGATTGGCTATTTCGCTTAGGTAACAAAATATTTTTTTACAATTTGGATTTCATTAAACTAATTTACATAATTTTATGTATAGATATCTAGCCATTGGTGTATCCCAGCAAAGCCGCTCTACCTTTTATAAGTGCTCGCCATCCATTGTCCATTGCATAATTCAAGAAACCGCAAGTGTGGTAATAAATGCACTTAAATCAACCGTGTTTATAAAAGTCGGTGAAGTAAACTTTTAACAAGTGGTACAGTGATATAAAGATGCATAATTACCTACATAAATTATTATGTTTTTGCTGAAATCAAATATGCATATTAAAATACAAAACATTCTATTTATTTTGTATAAAAGCTGTAAAATATTTACTTACCGCTCATGTTTGCATTTTTTTTGTATTAATTTTGTTTATGGATACATTTGACACTTTTTTGAATTTCTGAATTTTACTGCTATAAAAATACTCGTAGAAACTATATTTTATGGCAACATTCCCAGTTTGATGCAAACATTTGGTCAAAATAAAAAGAAAACAATCCAATTTTGTTTTAGTGGAATTTGTTTCGTGCTCCTCTTGCAATCGAAAATCATAATGTACGTGACCCTTCATTTTTCACTGGAACAACTGCAATTGAAACATGTAATCGTCTATTATTCGTAGATTTCATAGTGAAACAAATTTTTTCATTAAAAAATACTGGGAAACTGAAAAGAGAAGAGTATATTTAAATTACGTTAGAAAGATAGTAACTTTTGTTTGTTTTTTATAACAAAATTTATAGTCAGTGACAGATTGGGGCCGCATAACTAAAAAATTTCAAAATAAACGACTTTAATGAAACACAAAATTTTCAAAATTTTATTTTACCCAACAATGAACGTGTTGTCCTTAGCGGCACAAAACAATATACCCACGTCTCATTTTTCACTTGACATTTCACCAAAATATTTTTTGAGGTTGTGTTGGAAATGTTGCCATAAAAAGTATTGGGTTTCATAATTTTTATGGCAAAATTTTCCCCACTTACTCTATTATTTTGCCAATAAATTCTACTGAACAGTTTTTTTTGTTTCTCTCTAACAAGTAAAGGATTTTTTTCTCGTGTTATTTTGACTGAAAAAATTGTTTCACTGTGACATTCATTATATAATCCCAATGTCGAAAAATATTATACGAGTATATAAGATAATTTTCATAATTTATGTCTTATTTTATTAAGTAACCAAACCGTGAAATGTTATTATTTAATTTCTTATATGTAGAAAAATAAAGTTTAGTAATTATAAAAATTTTCGGCCTCGATAGTTTTGCAGTTTCCACCGAAGTACAAATAAATTAATTTTTTAAAAAAGACTCTTTTTGCAGACCAAATGTATGTCTCCTCTCTAAAGCTCAGACGGTTATAAATTAGTTATAAATTGGGCGATCCCAGAGATTTCATTGGGAGAAATTATTCTTCAGAAAGTGAAAGCTTCCATGGCAGCTTTCTCGGTTTTTGCAGATATTTTGAAAAGTCTAATAGCATTTACGATAAAAAAATTAAGAACTATAAGTGCAAATGACGAATTTTGCCAAAAAAAAATTCAATTATAATTCGGCCCACGTATACTGCCCAGATATGGATTGATTGATATCGATGAAACTTCACGCTAAGCTTTTTCTACAAATTGGAAAATCCCACTGATTCCTATTACAGTTTTTTCGTTTTTTGCAAATCGTTTAAAAATTAGGTCATTAAATTTGCAACAACACCGGTCCAGATTATGTTTACAAAATTTAATTGAAAATTACGTTTTTTAGCAAAAAACTGTTTATCAACAGAACTTTGACCCCTGTGGCGGGCTGGCTCTACACGGATTGATTAATCGGGATGAAACTTAAATTTTTCAATAAATTGGGAGATCCCTGTAATATTTGGCTGACATCGATCTACCTGAAGTGGAACTCCGGAGCTTTCCTTTGTAAATGTTTTTAAAAGTATTTAGCATTTATGAAAAACCATTAAAACCCAAACCATTATAAATATGTGTGCAGTATACAGGTAAATTGACTCTCCGGGGAAAAAATCATTTTTAAACATTTTTCATTGATTGCAAGATCATTGCAAAATTTAGTCGAAATCTGTGTTACTAGAAGTGACAGTTCCATGCGAGCTTTTTCAATTTTTGTAATGATGTTAGCATTATTTAAAAGCAAAACGACGAATAATTAAAAGATTCAAGTAAATTTTAAAATTAAATTAACAACATGGGTTGATTTTCTTAAATTTAAGCAGGAATAACAAGATTTGATAATACAAGACAATTTTATCATAAAACCCCGGAAAGTTGAATTTGTCGCTTTAAAGAAAATACCCATTGACTTTTTTATCGCCAAAAGTAAAGACGAAATTTGTGATCAAGACGCTGAGTACAATGATAATAAAAAAAATAATTCACCTAAGTTAACAAACAATAAAACCAATTGGGATCTATTCAAGAAATTAGTAGAAGATCGAACATAGATCAACCAGTTAGAACGAAGGTGCAGCTGGAAGATGAACTAGAAATATTTAATAACAAAATACAACAAGCGGCTTGGGAAAGTTCACCAATTTCTCATACCAACGCTTCAATGAAACATAACTATCCTCTTGAAGTCAGAGAAGTACTTAAAGAGAAACGGAAAGCTCGCAAAATGTAGCAGCACCCTCGAGCACCGCAACACAAAACTATTCTTAATTTTTTGTGCAACAAATTAAAACAACTAATAAAGGAAATAAAGAACGAAAGCATAACTAAGCGACTACGAAACCTTTCTGAACAAAAGGATGACGATTACTCGCTTTGGAAAGCAACGAAGGGACTGAAAAGATCCAAAATGCATGTGCCGCCTATCAAATGTGCCTTGCCTAAAAGTAACAAACAGAAAGTCTCACTATTTGCTGCTTATTTAGAAAAGACATTTCAACCGTTGCCAAGACAAACAGCAAATGAAAATACAACAGTCGTAAACAAAGCAGGTGATCTTGACATAAGGTATGTGACTTTATTGGAGCTTAAAACTGAAATCAATAGTAACTTAAGTATCAGAAAAGCTCCATGTTATGGTTTAATAACTGGGCAACTTGTGAAAGCCATTCCTGAAAGAGGTTTTCGTAAATTAAATCAAATAATTAATGCAGCTTTCAGATTGAAATATGTTCCACGACAACGGAGGGTGGCCGAAGTAATAATGATTCCTAAACCAGGTAAACTAAGAAACGATAAAAAATCATATAGACCGATATCACTACTTCCAGTCATATCAAAAATATTTGAAAAACTGTTGCTGAAAAGACTCAAACCTATAACAGAAGAGAGATGCTTAATTCCACCACACCAATTTGGGTTTAGAGAAAATCACTCTACAATTGAACAAGTTCACAGAATAACGGATGTCATTGAGGATGCACTCGAAAATAAAAAAATATGCTCCAGTATTTTCTTAGATGTAGCTTAAGCTTTCGACAAAGTTTGGCACAAAGGGCTTGAATCTAAACTGCATCGAGACCTGCCTAAGCAATTTTATCAAATTTTTAAATCCTACATAGCTGATAGACACTTAAGAGTCAAATTTGAAAATGAGAATCTGAAATAAAAGGAATGTCAGCAGGTATACAAGGTATAGCGTACTTGGACCTATTCTGTTTATTCTTTATACGAGAGACTTACCGGATATTAAAGGTAGTACAGTAGAACAAGCAAACTTCAAAGTGCAGTTAGCACGGTGAGCAACTGGACTAAAAAATGGCGCATCTAATTAAACGAAGCCAAATCAGTACACGTCAACTTTACAAATCAAAATGTAAACTGTATTCCCGTGGTTCTCAACTCAAACCAAATTCCATATGCAAATACAGCTAAATACCTTGGCATGACCCTCGATGCTAAGCTAAGATGGAAAGAACACATCAAGAAGAAAAAAGAAGAGTTAAACATCAAATAAAGAAAAATGTACTGGCTCATGGGTAGAAATTCTGAGCTTTCAATACACAACAAATTGCTGGTATACAGGCAAATACTAAAACCAGTATGGACCTATGGTATCCAACTTTGGGATTGTGCCAAGAAGACCAATGTACAAATGATACAATGCTTCCAAAATAAATTGCTACGAGGGATTGTGAATGCCCCATGGTACATTAGGAATGACAGTCCCCGTAGAGACTTGAACATGGAATACGTCTTCGATGAAAATGCAGATATCTGTCGTATGTTGGAGACCACTAACGGAGTGAGGAGACTCCAAAGACAGAAACCGCTGGAGCTGGGCAGTTTGATTTAGAATAAGAAAGTATTATAAAATGAGTAACCAATAGGTTACTCATCTTAATCCGAGAAATTAATTTAAGATAGATAATTACTAAAATGATCTCTGAATCAGTTGTAATGTTGTATAAATAAATAAATTAATTGATTAAAAAAAAATAACATATATATTTATTAATTTATTTTCAAAATGACTTAAACAAGGTATATTTTATATCACGTCATAAACATAATATTAAGTATTTACATTTGTTTTTAATATACATACAAATTCATGCGTTTCAATAATGAAAATATAAAACATAAATAAGTGGGCTTTTTATGCCATTTATAAACACACTTCTTAAATCATTTTCAAAATGACTTATGATATGCATTTATAAAGTCAGTTTGTTTTATTTCATTTTCATTACAGATTTTAACTCATTTTTAAAATGAAATAAAAACGCTGGTTTTAAGTTAGGAAAAACAAGATTTTTATTTCAACCTTTTTTAATTCGGGGAGCCCTAAGTGGCCTTACCCGGGTAGAAGATACGGAGAATTCCCTTTAAAAACAAACTAAACTTTAAATTCCATTAAGGAGAAAGAGCATGGATTATAAGGGCATAGGAAAAGCTGCGGTTATTTGCAGCACACCTCAAGATCACGTTCCAGGCTTTATCTACACAAACCTCAGTAAAAAAACATACCACAAGTAAATAAGGTGGATAACTACAACCTATATTCTGTTACATTACAAAACTAAAAGAGGAAACCAAGCTTTACCACAAGGAATTACTTAATTACAGGAGAAATAACAAAAACCCTTTATGAAATTCACAAAATGGTAAAAATTCGTATAGTCCCATTTCCATACTTTCAACAATATCCAAAAAAATTGGAGAATCCTCAGGAGACTCAAACCAATAATAGTTGAAATAAATTTTGTTCCACCCCATCAATTTGGCTCCAGAGAAAACCATTCAACAATAAAACAAGTATATAGATAGAAAACAAATATAATAGATGATGTACTTAAAGCATGCTGAAGTACTTTTTTGAAGTAGCACAGGCCTTTGACAGAAAAATGCTCAGAAATAAGGAAAATATCAGCAGCAGTACCACAAGGTAGCATTCGGAGATCAACTGTTTATGTTCTATATACCTCAAACCTGCCCACGATAGAAGAGACTAACATAGCAAAATTTCCGCATGTTACAACAGTCGCTAAGAGACGAATCCACAAGCAAATTGCAAACAGCTACTAATACTATCAGTACCTGGACGAAAAAATGGCGAACAAAACATAACGTGTAGCAAAATTTGTTCGCGTATACTTCACCAACCAAAAGGTTAATTGAATAACAGTAGAACTAAACTCTCAGTAAATTCATACGCAAACACTGTTCGTGTGGACTTACGGTTTTCAGCTCTAGAGCTGTACAAATAAAACCAATGTGAATATTATCCAGTCATTCTAAATCAAAGCCCTACCTGGAATAGTTCATCTACCGTGTGACAACTTCCATAAAGATCTGCAGATGGATTTCATTAGTAAAGAAATAACCAAACACGCGTGAAAACACAGCCCAAGAGCTACCACCCCCCAAACAAGAATATAAATTGTGAAAGATAAATTACTAGATGGTTTGTAAATCAGTATAGTATACATAGTATAAATAAATTTAATTTAAAAAATAAAATCGTTGTCAATCCAGTTTTTCAATTATCGAATCATATTTACACAAATTCTATTATAAAACTTTGTGGAGTTTACAAGCAAATTTAATTCACACAGACATTTACCTGATTCAGGCATTTCTGAGCCTAATTTTAGGCCTCCTATATTCCTCGGTTGCCAACAAGTCAAAGGCGTCTGCTAATTGCAGGAGAACTTTGACCAATATGAAGTGATTCGATGAAATATTACTACTCTGAATGATACTCATGTTCGCTGGAGTCTTTAACCTATATCTATACTATGCCTTTCGTACTTCCCACACAAAGTTTTCTAAACTTTTTAGATGTTTTGGTTTTGAAATTAGAGTAAAAGGACTGAAGTGACGGGTCCAAATTTGTTCCAATTTTAATATATTTTTTGAGCCGAAAGGCATTCGATTTTTAGTTAAAATCTCTATATTTAGATATTTTTGTACGCTAAAATATTCCTCCGCAGCGTAAATGATACTTATATATAGGTTCCTACCGTTGAACCGTTACATATAAATCTCGTTTTTAAAACTTGACTGAACTAATTTTAATTATTTTTAATTTACATATTTTTAAATATTTATAATTTGTTATTGCTGTTGTTTTTTACCATTATAGTTACTAGCTCCAGCGTACTTTAGAACTTAGAATGATTTATGTATAGGCTTAATTATAATTGCTTGTAAAATAATCTAAATAATGTTTTCTAATCGAGTACCGATGAACATCGCAATGAATGTCTATTTGTAATATAATTGTCTCATGACGCTGGCTCACAGCCAGCAACGCAAATTATTTATTCTAAACGCATTGCATGTTTAATACCGAACATAAATCGAAAATGATCAATCTATTGTCACTTTTCGGCATTTGGTTCATTGATCTATTTTGGAATTGATTGCTTATACTTTTATTCTTCGGTATTGTTTTGTTTATTTAAATAAAATGCAAAAAGCTTTTAAAATTTGAGGTTCAGTATAAATCATCGTTCACAGTTTTGTTGTGTGTTTTAAATACATTTTCTATCCAGTAAAGGTGGTATACGTTTTAAATGCATTAAAACAGTGACACATTCGCTTTACTTGTCTGGGGCTTAGCATAATGTGTCTACTAATAAATGTCAGAAAGTTAAAACCTAATTATTTAGGGAGAGAGTAAATAGTTTGCGTCCAAACCAATATCAAAATTATTGATTTTAAATTTAAAGAAATGAAAGTTAAAAATACAATTATATCGTCGTTATTGTTATATTTTTCAGCAAAACTCAAGGGAGCCCGATTTTAGCATTTATTAAAAACATTAAACACAAAATTTTTGCAACAGTAAATCCGTAGCTAAATTTCCTGAATGAAAAAAAGTGGTTGACTAAAAATATTGAGAGAATCTGACTGTCTATTTTTGAACATCGGGATAAATGTTTGTGAATTTGTGACTCAAGCTAAAAGCACAAAACCGAAGTGAAAATTAAATAAACCCAAAATACCGCAAAATTCAATATTTTTAAAATTTGTATTGTTTCAAATTGGAGAAATTTGATTTTGCTTAGAAAATGGCGAAATGGAAGAGATTGCAAGTGTATAGCGTAAAAGGTTGATTTTAGACTACATCCAGACAACGAGGAGTCTATGTTTAGTCATGCCTATACAATTATATATCTACTAAATCATTATATTAAAAAAATCATTATGAAGTCTTAAAAAGTCATGCCATTGTTCATTTTAGCCAATAAATAGACGAGGATCTTGTATAAAGTATACGATATTTATTTTTACTTTGGTCTTCGATTGTAATGGCGATTGTGATTGTTCCGTATATTGGTATATTTTCAGTACTCTCGAGTTAAATACACAATCGTAGAAAATTCTTCCGTTTAGCGTCAATCTGTGTGACAACAACTATGATAATCGACACTAACTTACACAATCAACTTCCCAACCACCCCATACTTTTCTTTCCATTAACGCTGGATCGCTGATAAACCATCTATAAGTCAAAAATTCAAATACAATATTTATTTTAATCTTTGCATATAAAGTGACATTTTAAGATTTGCTTACCTCCCTCAAAAGCTTTCCTTATATATGGTTTTGCACTCCAAATTCAACCTTTTACAAATCATGTTCATCAATTTCCAAATAAAATTCACCATTTTCCAAAAGACTTTCATCCTTTTCCAAATCAAATCAAACTTTATCCAAATCAAATTCACCTTTATTCAAAACATATTTACCCTTTTCCAAATCAGATTCACCTTTATTCAAATCAAATTTGCTTTTATCCAAATCATATTTATCTTTTTCCAAATCAAATTCAACCGGAGACGAAATAAAACCAACATTACCTATTAAATTTATTGTTTTTAAATTCTAGATTCAAAATAACAAAATTTTTATTTTTTAATCTTTGCAATCTGTTCTGGAGCCGAAGCGCTCCCAACTCTTTGGCGGTTCGCTATTCATGTCCTACCTTACGCAGTGGCCAGCCAAAATTTTACTGTTATCAAAAATCGCTGAATTCATTATCATTACTTCGAAACTATAGTAATTGCACTCAAAAAGCAGAATTACTATGAAATTTTTGGGTTTCTAGGCGATAGGAGGATACCAGCTTCACATCCAGGGGGTCTGTTTTGAAATTTATCCGTCTCGGATTTCTCATTAACGGAAATATTCATATATTAAACTTGTATTAGCCAATTGATAATAAACAAAATGTATTTTTATTTATTAAAAATTTCTTATAATAAAATATTACATTTTAAATTTTTGGGTTTTAACTATATATTTAGAATTAGCAAAATATTATTAATTTATTTATTTAATTAACATTATTAAAATGTAAATCACTTTTCACTATATGTATTTTGATGAAACGTCAAAATAAGTTTAATCGAATACAAAATACGTCAACTAAATAGCAGTTGGATTTTTTCTAGTGTAATCGGAAAAATCCGATTTGATTTTGCTTTTTAGGTTCATAATAGCACGGATTTATCCGTTAACGGAAAAATCCGAGACAGTAAAATTTCATAATAGACCCCAGGTGAGGTTACCAAGTCGCAGCTAGTTTGAATGAAACATCGAACATTTTGGTTACGCAGTAAAGGTTAATTTACTTTATTAACTTGTTATTTTGGCTGGCAATTGCATAAGGTAGGACGTGAAAAGTGATTCGCTAGAAATTGGAAGTGCTTTAATCCCACAACAGATTGCAATGATTAAAAAATAAAAAACTTGTTATTTTGAATCTAGATCAGCGTTTTTTATTTTTTTGGCTTACTGAAGGAACAAGTTTGGTGTTAATATTTTCGAAACAAAGTTAAATGGGAAAGTTTTTTACCCTATAAAAATTTTGTGGAACAAAAGTTTTCCAATTTCCTTTGTTTTGAAAATTTCTGTTCTAAACTTACTGTTTCAGTAGGCCAGAAAAATAAAGTTTTAACAAAAATGCTATGAGAATATTTTTCCCAATTCTCTATTCCCAGGGAAAGCCAGAATATAGGGCCACAGACCTACTAAAATGTAAATAAAAAACTAATTACTAAAAATTATTGCAAAACCATGTATAGATATCCCTTCTTCGAAACGAGTTATAATCGACAGATTTCATTGCATTTTTTATCGTTAAAAAATCGTTCGTCTTCTATCAAATTGTTATGATAGGATACTTGCTAGCGAAAAATTAGAAGATAGCGAATGGTACTCCTCTTTAACATGTTAGATGCAGAACGAAAAGAATTTTTCAAGAAAATGACATTGGAGCTGACGTACAACAAATTGAAGAAGCGGCTTGCCATTCCCAGTGCATTGAAAGAAAAGCGTAAAAATCGCAATGAGTGAAATAAGACATCAAAACCAAGAAACCAAAAGGCACAAAACACAAAGATACGCAGTTTATGCCCATGAAGTGCTGACGTGAAAACAAACGTAACTTGCAACTTTTACGATAAATCAGCATGCAAAAGGCATCAGCAAATCGTGTGTGATGATTGCATTAATTTATAAATAATTGATGATGAAATTGAAGAAGTTGATGACTCTATACTTTTTAATAGTTTTGTTAATTAAAATTTAAAGAATTAATTATAAGTATTTTTGTTAAACATTAAAGGAACTCAGAATCTTATAAAGGGTTTTCCAAGAAGGACTTGACAACTTTTTTTTAAAAAAAAGTTAATTTAACTATCGGTTTGAAGTACAATCAAAACGTTTATGTATGACATTTGACATCGTTCATATGCCCACCATGGTCACGTTTGCAGGTTTTCGACGACTCGGCCACACATTTTAAATTAAATAATAATAATAATTAACTTTTAGATTAAATCGCCGGCTTGTTGGCATAGACCAAAGATTTAACGTAGTCCCATAAAAAAAGTAGAGGTGGTAAGTCACACAATCTAGGCGGCCAATCGACAGGACCATTTCTGGATATAACACGTTCATCGAATTTATAATTCAATAAGTACATTGTTAGACCCGGTGTGTAGCATGTCGCACCGTCTTGTTAAAACCACAGATCATTGCAACGGACAATGCAATCTCATGCAACGGACCAAAGAAGTAACATTACAACATGTCTCTGTAGCGGTCTCCATTGACTGTAACGTGACGGTCATTTTAATCAACAAAATATATTGTCGTATGAAACAACCAGCATGAAAACCGCACAACATATAGTTATTTTTTGTGGATGAAGTGGTGTTTCTTGAAGCACATGAGGGTTTTTACCTGACCAATAAAGCTACATTCTGTTTGTTGAAGAAGTCGTTTAGCTATAAATGCGCTTCATCAATGAAGATGAAAAATTGGAATTATCGCTCTTGAAGTTGTAGCCACCGACTCGGAATTTTTGTAGTAAATTTTAATTATTTTTAAACGATCTTCGTTCGTATACTTCAACGTGATGAAAATGCTGTCTTTACTGAATGTTTTAACACCGACAGTTTGGTTATTTGTTTAAGGGTTCAGTGCGTTTACAGTGAAAATTCAAAGTTGTCAAGTCCCAAATGGAAAACCCGATACATGTTGATTTTTTGTATTTTTAATAAATTACTGTTTTTGTTAGAGAAACTAATTTTAAGTAAATACAAAACACATTGGGGTATTTGTTTACCCCATACCCGGATAATGCTTTTTGCTATACCATATACAGAGTGAAGGTAAAAATGTTGCTACACAAAATAACGACAAATGTGAGCAAATTTATTTGACATTTATATTATGCACAAAACGATTAACTTATGGTTAAACATTTATGAGTTGTTCCTAACTTGGAACATAAGCCTCCTAACACTAGGTAGGGGGATTCGATTATTCCAATGCGTTCACTCGTTCAAATTGTAATGTCTCGTCAAAAATTCTAACAGAATGAAATCTTGAAGATATTAAATTATGAAATGAACATTCTACTCACAAACAAACTTTCACAAGTACGAGTATAGACTAGAATCGCTAGTACGAAAATAGTGCGCAGAAAATTGATTTTTGCGTAGACAATGTCGATAATTGGTAGAGTAAGTAGACAATTTGTAGAATAATATTTTTTAAAGGTTTTCCCTTTGCTTTTTCGGTGCGAGATCGAAAAATTTCAGTTTTTTTTTCAAATTGATTTTTTCCGAAATTAACTAGTTTAAAATTCAAATATTCTAAATATGTTCTAAAATTCTAAGAGAAATTTTTTATTGTAATAGATGTCACATTTTTGCCATTTTTATTTTCAGGAAAAAATTTAAAAATTTAATTGTAAAATGGTCAAAGTATCACCTGCCATCAGTCAATAGTGTCGGTAGAGAAAAAAACTACCAGCTCAAGCTGCCACAATTAATTGAAATTAAAACTATATTTACTAAAATAAAATAACTTCAGCCTATAAATTAAACGGTCGAGTTAGGTTTAACATTTTCATTTCTTTCAACTGTTTTGGTTATAATGCATAGTAAAGTGGAACTCTCAGCAATCATTTATTTTCGATATCGAGGTTCGGTACGCTATATACTTATGAAGTTTTCAAAAGACCACTAAAATTTAGGTGTACAAAACTATATTTTCGTTCACTGATTATGTCTTAAACATAACAATTCTTCAGTAAACATTTGTATTTTTCAATGTCCTGGATCAAAAATAATTTTACAATTATTAGTGCATTGCCTAAACTCATCCGTCGAATTTTGGGAGTTGTATTCAGCCCATGCAATAGCATGCAACCTAAAACATTTTTCAGATATAGTCCACCGACCGGTTCAGCCATTTGACTATCCTATTTTAAGAACCCCGTGTGTTTTAATATGTAAAATTAGTTAATAATAGGTCAGGTTGCGAATTGTATGATTTTTCCGCGAATTTTTTCAAACTCCAGAAAAACCATTAGCAAACACCAAGCATACTTTTGGGTTGTTCTGGATTACTATAACAATACTAGATAAATTAAAGGTATTTTAAGTTTTAAAAAACACTTTATTAATTTTGTGATATATGTATTTTATTGTTTTATATAAAAAACAACAACAACTAGTTTCGAGCTATCTGCTCATCATCAGGTTAATTTAAAAACGAATAAAAATTAAACTTAAGAAAATTAAATACATATTAGAAACAGCAGATATTTCGATTCTAATTGTTGTTGTTTTTTTATATAAAATAAAAAATATATCACAAAATTAAGGAAATTTAAAGTATGTATCTATAATTATATTGTGATAAAGCGAGTGATAATATTGTGACAAATAAAGATGTCAATATATATAATAGATAAACACCATTCCGTTGAAAAACTTAAAAGCCTCATATTCATACGATACGCAAATTGAACTCTTGACAAATTTTGTGGACCACAATTCTAAACATTCCTGATTTTTCATTTTATTAGTGTTATTCCGTTTGTTTTGATCCCACCTACTCAACAATTTGTTTCCTAGGTACCGGTTCTGGTCTAAAATATTTTTTTTATAATGTTTGCCTACTAAGCTTGGCCTTCAATACTCGTAAAATATATAATTTAGCGTATACGAGATAGAAGTAGGTATGGACTTTCAAATGGTTGTTGTAATCAACTTATAAACAGTTTTGTTAATTTAAGAATTGATCGATATTTTAAAATAAATACTAGATTTAAGATCTCAAATTGTGAAAATTTCTAGCAACAACTTTTTCAAACTTCCCTTCCTATTCCAAATTTTTTGAAAACCTTTTGATGTGTAAACATCTTTACGCGCGTATGCCAAAAATTTTTGTATGGTAGTAAACTTTCAAATGAAACGAACGGAAATGACGTACTACGTTTAAATATCTTCATTGAAAAAAGAAACAAAATATAAAATAATAAAAAAAGAACAAAAACAACAAAATACATATATAAATTTTGTACTATACCAAAACCAACAACAATTAAAAGCCCTGAACAAAGTCTGAAACGCAGATAACAATATGCAACAAACTACAGAAAATTGTATTGGTTACACTAACAATCCCATGTTAATTTTTTTCTTTCGCACCACTACTTATTAAACCAGTGCGCACATACGATGTACGCATATATTCTAATACAACTATCTATAGTGTAGTTTTTTCTGTATTTGTTGCATTAGCATGGCTTTATATTGTTGTTGGTTTTGACTATACACATAGTCTGAGTGTATGTGTATATCAAATAAAAAACCTCTTAACGAGGTAAATGTTCGAGTGACGAAAGCCGAATTCAATTCACAAAATTTCTGATATCAAATTTGTGCCGAAAAAAACAATTGCATTCGATTTGTCAACGATTTTTCGGAATGTTAATGCATTCAGCGCGTTGTTGTTGAACATTCCGAAAAATCGTTAGCAATCGTTATTCTTGACAGCTAGAAAGCAAAATGTAAACAAACGCGCCGAATGCACTAACATTCCGAAAAATCGTTGACAAATCGAATGCAATTGTTTTTTTCGGCACAAATTTGATATCAGAAATTTTGTGAATTGAATTCGGCTTTCGTCACTCGAACATTTACCTCGTTAAGAGGTTTTTTATTTGATATCAATGATTTTGGCACGGCAAATTGAAGATGAATTGAATTGCGATTCGTTTTATTGTTGTCAGTCAAAACAGTTCATACACACACTCGATAGCACACAAGTGGCCGCTACGTGTTAGTGTGCCTTAAGTCATATTCATACGACGGATAAAATCCGGGATAATTCAACAATTTTTTTGCATGTTTCTTGCATGGGAGGAGTGGTAAGATCTATGTTTTTAAAGAAACCATCATAAAGATTAAAAAAGTATCGATTTTATGCAAGGAGATTGTTCAATGTTTTTGGTGATTTTTTCGATCACATCAATTTGTCAGTTTTTTCATTTTTTTTGTTATGAAAAAAGAGTCACTGGTAAAAATTCTCTTAGCAATGATAATAATATGATGTATTTATATTTGTTTCATTGTAATACGTTGATTCACTATCATTATGAACCGCAACGGACCGATATTAGGGTGCATTTGATCCAAAAAATGAAATTTTGCAAAAAATTAAGGTGGCTTTTAAGTTATGCAGGTCAATATCTAAAATATACGAGTTTTCTGGGACAAACGGTTGATGTCATATTGTAGGTGAGATTTGTGGCTAATAATCCTGAAAATATGAACCAAAAGTCTTGGGCTCATTTTTTAGCAATTTGGCCGAATGTGGCCGGCCGATTTCGCATTTTTCAGTTTTTTGGCCAAAATGACCCTCCAACCTAATTTTTTGAATTCTTTTTTTTGCTATTTGATAGCTGGCGTCAATACCTTTCCAACGATATGCATATGTCTAGGATATGTCGAATAGATTCAGCACTGTGGACGTGGCAAAATGGCCAAAAATGGCCGTTCATAGGCCGACCGCGGCCAAAATGGCGGCCAAATCAAAAAGTTGTAGAACAAAAGTTGCTTAGTTTTTTAAGTACTACAACCCCTGAAAATATGAGATCAAATAAAAGAGGTACGGACAAACAAACATATATACCAAAGCAAGATTATATGGTGACGTCATAGAAAAATTTAAAATTGTCATAACTTTGGTCAAAATCATCTATTTTGGACGTTTGAGGTGTCGTTTAATTGGTATTGACGTCTACAATCATAATTTGCCAGTTAGAAAATAATTGGAGCCTTTTTTGGGGCAGTTATACCCGAAAAACTGATTTTTTGGGGCAATTTTCGGAAGGTCATATCTCCACTCAATGTTGGTAGAAATTCATTTTTTATACATTATTTAGGTTTATTTTTCAAGGCCTTTCCAATGGTATATAACATGATCCTTGCGGCCTTAAAGGGAAAAAGTTCGAAACTTGCTGTATAATATACTTCGTTCGACTTCCAGCACAGTAGGTGCTTTCGTCACTCGTTTGGACTGCCGTCCAAAGTGATATAAATAGTATGGAAAGAAAACAAAGAAACGTTTATAAAATTAAATAGAAATGACGAATCGACGAATCGAAAAAATAAAAAAATTTAAAATAGCGTGTGCCACCACAATTTATGCACCATAGAGAGTGGTACCTATAACGAGATAGTATACTCTTACGGTAAAAAACACAGTCAACAACTTGTGTATGTGGCTTTATCACGATCTCGTAGAGCAGTTCATCACGTCGGCTAACAATGATTATGTCTTCTACCATGAACGTGAAAATGCAACCTCAATTGGTCCTCTTCAAAATGAGTTAACGCGTAGAACTCATACAGTCACCTCGCATAAGGAAATCATCGTTGGACAAACAACTGGTATGAGCGTAACAACACAACCCATTGAGGATATAAGATGCTTTTGATAGTTGTATACACCTCGCCGAATAAAGCTGTCGAAGACATAATCAAGTATACATACATTTCGTCCTTGCTTCACATTCTGAAAGAATTTCAAAAATTCTTCAAGGAGACTAACATCTTTTGCCGATGATTATGAGCAGGGATTTCATTTTGCTGCACCCTAAGATCAGTGATGAATCACTTATAAACTTCCTGCGATACGAATTCGATTTGCACAAGAACTCAGATCGAAATATATCTTCTACGAGATACGAGAGAAATATAAGATATATGTACTACGAGATATGGGACCACGTCTTTGATGCTTGCAGCTACCATAGGCCAATTGCGTTGATTATACCGAAAGAGTAATAGACCAATTTGATGGTAATAAACGAATGAAAAAATCTGGTTAGTAAAATTTAATTTTTTCTTCCTTCGAAGTAAAACATACACACGCACTATACATATGCCATGTTTACACATCTCCTTGAGAGTACTAATGGACTCACTCTTTTTTTTTTTTTTAGAATATTAGTCTTTTTAAAAGTGAAGACCATCGATATAAAAAGCACGCAAATTTCGAATTATTTTAACCCATCATATACTTTACTTGCCTTTGGTCTTCTTTAGTTCATAACGCCGTTTAAAATAAAAATTTTAGCTTTTTATTTTACCGTTTAAAATAAAAAATTTAGCTTTTTTTTAAAAACACTAACCAAAATCTACAAAATTTGATTTAATTTTCTACTTATAGCGAAACCCTACTTGAGTGGTTAAATGATTATTTATCGTTTTATCTGAAAATGTATACTTTTCTCTTGCAAACCTATAAAACTTCCCATGATTGTGTAAACATAGAATTATTCCAAATTTTCTTTTTGAAAAAATTTGAACCTGAATTTTGTTATTCTTTTAAAAGCGTGGAAAAACAAGTTATTTACGAGTTGTTTAAAACAGTGACATAATTTCTTAAAATTGGCGCTTTTCATCGAATGTAGATAGCGTTGCTTTCTACGTCTACAAGGGGAACGAGAATTGTCAAATTCATTGTTATGACAGTTTTACTCCCCCTTGTTTCATAGCAAACTATGATTTACATTTTGTTCACCAGATGTCAGCTACTTTGCTGCAAATCGCGAATAGGCATTTGTAGCTAACTTCACTCACCTAAGAACATGTCAAGTTTATTTTGCGTTCAACTCCGACAGTATTAAAACTTCAATCTCGATTTTCCGGGTCTCCCCAAATCGTTGGTAGTATAAAAAATTATTTTAAATTGGCATTAGTGGTTGGGAGATACAAATCGCAATTCCAATTATTTTGTTTTTGATTTTAGCAGAAATTATAAGTGACTCTTTAACATTTTTATTCAACTGTCGGCCTTTTTATGGTACTGAATACCCGTACTTTAGATGTTGATTTAGTACAAAAATTGTTCGCGTGTAAGGTAGCGCACAATTAGTTATCTCGGATTCTCCTTTCTACAAAGTATATAATAAATTTGTTTGGTTTTTGAAAAAAATATATAATGCACTAAATTTAGATGTATTTGGAAGCTTAGGCTGTTTTCCAAACGGATACTTATTTCAGACTTATTGACTTATTTGACGCCATCTTAAATAAGTAAATAAACCCATTCCAATTTCCAATTGAGTTGGCATAGTTATTTTGACATCGACATGAAAACATTGATTGTTTTCATCGCAAAATTCTTCGAGGCATAATATTTTCGTTTGCATTAATTTATATTAATAAATTAACAATTATTGTATATTTATGCAATTAAAAGGATTGGCGACACATGTTGCATACAAAAATGTTTATATGATTTTTAGGTATACGATTCGGCTGGATTTTTATATTTCAATTTTCGTTTAGACAGACAATCAAAGAAGTTCAAATGGGCCCCAGTTAATGGGAAAATTTGTATATATTTTATGTAAATATATATTTTATGTCTGTCTAATCAATATGTATTAATTGTTTTGTAAAGCTAGAATATATTAATACGCCGTGTGGTCTTGCGAGTTCTGTAGTTGACCTCAATTCATTTGTGTAAGACATGCATACATTACGTAATTAGGATGCTACATATATCTTTATTGTAATCATTTTTTTTATCTTAATTTTGATTTTAATCTACAAAGATCCATTCGTTATCTAGAAATAGTTTATTATCCAAATTCTAAAAGTCATAAATTGATATAAACAACAACAAAAAATTGACAACCAATTTAGATTTTTCGGTTAGAAAGGGACAGAAAATAAGTCACCTCGCTAGCTTACTTATTTGAATAAGTTAGGTTCCGCAAATAAGTATTCGTTTGGAAAACAGCCTTAGCTTCTAAGCATGTTGTTTCTAATTTTTATGGTTTACTGGTGCCAATTTTGGAACTTATGTTTTCTGAGTAGCTCTGATATATAGCTTTTTACAGTATAACATAACAATCAAATCTTTATGCTTTATTGTATATAGGTTTAATGGTTTATATGAAACACCTCACTAAAAATTCTACACAATTTTTCCTTCTCTACATTATCCCCGCCATAGTCCGCATACGAGGACATAACTTTGAAGAGGTGTAATCGACAAGTCAAAGGTCGACTTTGTTATTTAGTGATTACGCTAGTATTTTCAAATTAATAGCTGAAGAAGTTTTGATCTTCTCCTACGAATGTCTTGATAGGTTTTATGTTGCCAAAAAATTAATGTATCTCGGCGTTTTGAGACTAAAACGTTCCATATCTTGCTTTGAATGTTTTCTTATTTCATCATTGAAGAAATTTATCGTTAGATCTTTATAAAATTACAATTTCTTATGTGTTAACTTGGATTATTACAAGCTTGTTATTAGCATTGATATACAGAGCTTAATACTATAAGTTCAAACAATTATCCGTTATACAGTTACATTTTATTAAGAAGAGTAAGCATACGAGAGAGAAATAAAAATGACTGCCTATAGTCCACTATATTTCTCTGTTTAATGTCATTTTTCTTTTTGGCATGCTATTTCCATTTTAGTTTCCAGACTTGGGTCATGATTCTACATTGTTTGTTTGATTAAGATTTTTGCAAACCTTTTAGATCATATAGTCTTGTTTTTTGCAGCTTTCTTGTGGCTTATTCTTTTAATTAAATACATGTTCAATGTAATTTTATGTACTAACTATATTGCCAAATTGCTGTGGTGGAAGACAGGAAGATATTTGAAGATTGTGTAGCCCATTTTTAGGAATAAGGGTAGTATGCAGCTGACATAAAATGAAATTTTCCTTATTCTCCAAAATTAAGCAAATAAATATTCCATGAAAAATTAGTTTGTAGAATTTCGTAAAATTTTAACGCACATATAGCTTCAATCAATTACTCAACATTCACAAAATTTTTCTTCGTTATATTTTAAAACTCTTGATTGCAATTTTTGCACAACAACAAATAGAAATAATTGATGAAATGCCCAGATATAGCTTACTTTTATGCAGATACGATAACATGCAGTGACAATTGTGTAGAATTAAACAGAGACAACTACATGTAAATATGGAACAAAACAATTTCACTTGCTAAAATGCGTAACGCAAAATATAATTTAGCAGCGAAATTTTCATATTCGTTTGAGTCATTTGCAAGAAAAATTTCATTTCACACAATCCATTTTTAAAAAGAATATTAAACCCTTTTCTTATGAAATAAAGGTCAATATTGGGAAAATATTCAATCACACAAAGCGTATTGATAAGTATCTAATTTATTTCAAATGATAGTACAAAGGTTCCGGTTAAGTAATGAAAAATATTTCTTTGTAAGTAACCACTTGCAGCTTTGCGGTGAAAAAAAACGATGACATTCTGGCAAAACTGAGGCGTAATTTCTTCAATAAAATTAATAATATTCTATTTTAGGTCATTAATTGGATCAGTGGCAACTTTTACTTTCAAATAGCTCCCAATTAACACTTGATGTGCTTATGTAGTAGTATTAGGATTTCTAGAGATATCTCAGTTTGCGAACGTTTATTTAAATTATATTTGGTCATTTTGGCTCCTCTCCTGATATTTTTCCTAATGACTGGATCCCTAACTTTTCATAATACAAAATTCTATAGATTGACATCACCCTTGGATGGAGAGTTCCTGATTACTTTTTGTAACTGACATGGTAGTCAGGTTGAGGTTCAGTTTAATTTTCTAGTGGTATATCTCCGTTAATATAAGAATTTTTAATATAGCTATTTCGTTATAAATACCAAATTCTATAAATTGTCCACACCACCTATAGAGTAGGTCCTGATTTTTTTTTGCTAACATAAACCTAAACGAATGATCGATATACGTCATATTGTGTTCAGTTCTTTATGGATAAATATTGTGACCCTAAGAATTTTAATTAAATTTGTTTCTAATTCTAACTGCTTTGGTATTTTTTATTTGGTTCTCTAAATTTTATGTTGCCCTACCATTTTATCCGAGGTTGGGTTATGACCTCTGCGGTTATCTCATTGGATTTCAATAATTCATCTTAATGTATAGTTTAGAATGTAATAATAATATGCCTTTTATACAGATAATATTTAGTTATTTTTTAAACGTTTATTAACCCCAATATATACAAGTAGTTGAATATGATTAATGAAAAGATAAATATCCCCTTTGTGAGTAACCGAGTACCTTTTGCACTTTTAGACGTATATTTTTGTATGTTCTAGTCGTAATAAAAAGTTTAAATTTTGTAAGACTTCTAGTTCAATCGATTACGATCACACTTAAAAATGAGAAATTTTAGAACTTGAATGAACGTCTTGCTCTGACGTTCGTCGTTAGTAGTCGTAAGTAGTTTTATTTTACGAATTAGAGTAGCGAATTAGGGATGCGGGTACCTTAAAATATTTTACACCATTTTTGTGTTATATGTCAATTTATTTCATTGTTTGCATTTGTGCTTATTTATTTCATTTAATTTATATTTATATTTTTAATTAATTCAAAAAATTTAAGCAACATTTTTTTATTACTATAGATAAACTTTTCGACTCATGTGACACGTTGGTTTATTTACAGAATATTCTTCGCAAACTAACATGTTGAAGCTAATGCAAGATTATTTTCAGGTTATGTAATTTTACTAAAATCCGATATACATTTCATAATTGCAAAACAAAAATTAAAAAAAAAAAAATTTTTCACTCAAGTTAAGTTATTTTTCTTCGTTCACTCACATGAGAGATATATTAAAATTTGTTTCGGTTTTTCTAATGTTAACTGGCAAATATTTAAAATAATGTTAATAAGTTAAAAGTTACCTTGTCTTCCGCTTTATGTATAGGTATCTTTTTGATAGTCACTAAACCTTTTTTATCTTTGCATTCATTATGTTAGTTAATGCATTTCACTCACATGTCATCCATCCATCTCACACAAATTCAAATATGTCTGAACTCTCTACTCCAACAGAGGGATTATGTTCTTAAATACATAATCGATCGTTATTGATGCCAAAAATTCCCATTTCCATCCTAACGGAGTTCGAACCCATACCTCGCAATCCAAGCGCTTTAACCACTGCACGACTTGTTCGGTTACGTTTAAGCATTATTATAACTGAGTTTTCTTTTATTAAAAGTAATTTATGCGTTTGGTGAAAATCAGTATCGTGGAAACGAAGGTTGAATTCTATCATTGTTAATTGATTTTGCAATGGGTGAGAAAATGAAGTTGTTGTTTGGCTAATGTTCCTAAAATCTAACAAATTATATTCCTGCTTCTAGGAACTGTTAAAAATATATTTTTGAATTTTTAAATTTTTGTTGTTTTAATTTCACTATTCCATTCCAATCAGTGTTCGGAAAATTGTAATGTAACCCCAGTCCGTCCATGAAATCAGAATCGTTCTTAAATCAATCAAATGAACTGCAGATTTATAACAGATATTTTCTCACTTGCTAGAAAAAACACCCTAAAATTTTCAAAAACAACATGTGCAAAGAAACTTCTCGTCGTTCAATGTTTTACGTACATGAGCTAGCAAAAATAATTCTAGTTAACTTTTTTTTTTTTTTTTTTGAAAACTTCCAATAAAATTTGTTTTCCATGATACTATATCGAAACAAAAAATCGTTTTTCTATTTGAGTAAGCGAAAGTACCTACATCAAAAAAAAAATTATTTTTATTTCATTTTTATAGAAAATTGATCGATTAACGAGAAAAAGAACAAATACTAAAAAAACAATAATAAATCCGCGAGGATTTAGCCAACAAAATATAGAATATAAGGAATTTAAGAAAATTGTCTTAATTTTTTTTTTTGGCTTCGTTTTGTACAATTTTATCGTTTCAGTTTTTGCTTTGTTTTATTTTCAACAATCGAAATTTTATGGAACAACGAATTTTATTGTGTCGTAAATCACTGATAGCATTTTATGGTATTTTATTTTTATACAACAGAAGAACAAAAAAAAATCGGAATTTATTCACTTTTTTTTTTGCTAAGGATCGCTTTGGGGAATTTATTTTCTTTGAACAAAATAAAATTGTATTTTATAAGAGAGCTTCTTAAAAGGACGATGTGTATATATGTATGGGTATATACTATATATGTATATATATATATAGAGGATAAAGAATAAAATTTATATGTAATTCTTTTATTAGAAAAGATATTAAAAAAAATAAATTTTACGTAAAATATGTGAGTATAATGTGACTTTTTTTTATTGGTATGATAAAGGAAAGTGATATTTATACATATAACATACATACACACATCCACATATAAGGGGTCACCTTATTGTAATTTCTTTAGATGCGTACATAAAATTCCGTTTAGTCATCAAATATGCGTATAAATTGAACACATCTTGAACTACTTTATATCAATGGTAGAGGGAAAAACTGTTCTTTACTATAAATATTGTCTAACCTCTCTATAATTAAGCCTAAGAATATATGTTATACAAAATGAATTTATTATTTTGTGTTCGTTTTATATAAAATCATAATAACCTTGACACATATACATAAAATATTCTTTCTCTTGATACACGAGTAATATAATCAGCTGTTTTGACTTATGTGTGCGTGTATATAAAACTTAAAAAAGATTTAAATTTATTTTGTATAATTCAATGCCCATATTGATTCTAAAAGTTCAATGCGGTGTTATATTGAGGGCGAAATAAGTTGAATGAACTTATGCTGTCGGGACTCATATAGTGTGTGTGTGCAACCTGATACTTGATAACATGTGCAAACACAATTGTTTTACAATTAATTTTATTGTGTTGCACTCGTGCCGAATAATTGTTCACGGATTATGTGTGTGGGAAAAAAATATGACGGAGGGCAAACGCTTATTTTTTTTTGCACTCGATTAAATCGTTAAGGGTTTAGCTATTTTCTCATAGCTGTACATATCTCTAGAAATAATCTCATAATTTGTTTTGTATAAATTACAACACAAAACATAATTGTTTAATAGATCATAAAACCTGTGTAGTAAAACTATATAAATAAATCATAAAATTTTTAACGTTTTTTTATTATATACGCGGATATTGAACAATTTACATTTGTGTAAAATGTAACACTAAGCATGAATCATTTATAAAATATTTTGTCTGACCATCATAATGATCACGTAATAAACATATTACAACCATTTCGAATGAACACCAACTCCATTTAAATAAACAACTCAGCGCCAAAGATCAATAACACGTGCAATAATTGGATCCATTCCAAACCCTGTGTATAACAACATATATACGAGAAAATTACATTTAGCTTAATAAACAGATACTGCAGTTTTTTTTTATATTTAATCTACTTAAACAAAATTTAAAATAAATATTTTAATACACTCGATATTTACATATATTATCATACGCTACCAAAAATCACGTGCTTACTTAACGTTTGTACATATATATAAATGGTGTAAAGTGTATCCAGGGTATACATATGATTAAAATCAGCAGTACATTTCGATATACTTTTATACCATATATATTGGGTTAAGTTTAGGCTAATTTTGTTTTTGTAGATCCAGCTAAATTGGATGACTAAAACCCCTAATACCAATAAAACTCAATTTAGCGCTAAAATCAGAAAACCATGATACAATCAACACTCAGTTTTAGTTTTAAAATATATATAACACGTATATCCACGAAATATATACAATCTAATTTTATAATCTATGAAATTTAAAAATAAAATTATTTTGATTTTTTCGCTTATTTTATAAATAAATATATATTATGTATTTTATTTTTCGTTTATATTCTCAAATGAGAATTAATAAAAATTTAAATTGAATTTTTTTTTTATATTAAAATCTTCATATAGAATTTTTCCAATTTTTTTTGCTTCTCGCAAATGGTATATACGAATGTATATTTTAACAGGTCTATCCAACCCAATATGTATACACGCGCCTTATCTAAATATGTGGAAACAGTTGAACACAACTGGTTTAATACCTATATATAGCAACGCAATCTCATTCCGACGGTATAAATTTAGCTTTTCATTGTGTTCATTCAAAAATTAAAATTGAATTCATTTTATATTCGTTTATATTATTTTTGCGAGCAAACCATATCATTCCTATTTAAATTTGTCTGTCTTTTGCCAAGTACCTAGGCACCTACACATACACTAAAAATGGTTTGGAAAACCAAAAACAAAAAGAAAATCCTCATTTACAAAGTAAAATACCAAAATAAAAAGAGAAAAGTTAGCAACAGAAAATGATACCAATAATAAAAAGGTAACAAATTTCTATTGTATCTTCTTTCCTAATTTGCATATACAATACAGCTTTTCGTTGCTGTTTATTATATTGGAGTAGATAACGAGAAAAATGTAGAAAAAAGCGCACGAACAAAACTGAAAAACAATTTCCGCATATATACACTACATATCTGAGTGCGGTTGAACACCAAGTAAAAAAACTTAATTTGGTACAGAAACAAAACAAAAAAATTATAATTTTGAATGTTCCAAATGCGACTTAAAACACAAAAAAAATGTTAAGATTAAAACGATAAAAATTTATATTTTTTCAAAATTAAAAATACAATGCACGTAAAATAAAAATTTTCTTCTATTTTTGCCGTAAATATTATACAGCAACAAAAAGGATTAAACTTCCTTATAGCAATTTTTTTTTCTCTAACTACCACTTTTCCGCAATATATAACATACTTCTGCTTCAAGATACGATTTGTGTATGCAATTTTTGTTTTTTGTTTTCACAATGCATTTACGACTGGCCCCGCCTTAATATTATAAACTTACATTTTATATATATTTAAGCGCCGCCTTTATTTATACGCACAAGTAAAACAAAAACAGATATATATTCGATACCGTTAAATAAACAAGGTCAACAGTATAAAAAAAAAACATAAAGAATTTTATTATCCGAGTAGGCGTGGCCCATAATAAAACAATAAAAGAACAACACAATTATATAGAGTTCAACCATATTTAAAATATGCCAAAATGAGATGAAATATGAACCACCCACGTAAATTTATTACACAAAAATTTTTATACTCATTTTGAGACAAATCTATAACATTCGTATGAAACAAAATATAGAAGGCTGTATGCTAGCGACATCATTATTTAAACACGGATTTTCCATGTACTATAAACATAATTAAATTTTATTGATTTTTACGTATTTTTTGGAAATTAATTATATTTGTTGTATACACATTAGGTACATATATACAATTACCTCAATATATACTGATTAAATTAAATTAAAATTAAAAATATATAAAATATATAATTTTATATATATGTGAAATGTCCGCAAAAGTCCGCGTCGTAAGGTTATCGCATGTGTATATGTAAATATAATTATTTTACTCGCATAATGTTAATGAATTGTTTTATTATAATGGACATACATCAGTAGTCATAATATCATAATAGTTAAATTTAATTAATAAAAACTAGAAATTATAATTTTATTTAATTACTCGTGTAGATTCACACCTTATAAAATAAAATGAATAAGCGAGCGAGCGTAAGCCGCGTTTGATCGTCATGTAAATGAACAATTATAAATTCTGTTAACGTTTATTAGAGACTTCCGATATATTTGCTATACCCCAATAGTGTTTGTATTAGCTCATATGAGTAATTAAATATTTTACTATGTATATAGCTTGACTTTTACTCTATTTTTCCGTCGGTTATCCGACACTAGATTGCGTAATTTACGCAATGCATTTGGATTGATTATAACAAAAGCTATATGTTAACATATTCCGACGGTATAGCTATGAGCTACATAGCTTAGTATTACTCCTGATTTCTGCAGTGATGTTTACCAAAATTTTAATTAAACTTTTCACTATGTAATAGCCTGTTCAGAAAGGATTAATCTTCTTTTAAATAAAATCTACAATGAAAGGAATTCGTTTATCCTCACTATGGTTTTTGAATATCTGCGTTTCTAGAAGCAATGAACATTTAATCTCAAATCTGTTGTAAGATCATATTAGTGAATATTTTTTAAGGTTTACTTAAATTATATCGAAAATTTAGATTTAGAAATCGTGTATTAATTCGTTCAATATTTGGTGTGACCTCCATAACGTTTTGATAACTTCAAAAATTCGAATAGGCATTTTGATGTAGTGAAGAAACGCTTGATTACTACACCATATACAGCTACAGGCAGTACGGCTGGCGGAAGTGCAAATCCCTTAACGGAATTGAACAATTTTTTCTTAAGAAATAGTATGGTGACGAGATCGCTTATATATAAAACCATTAGCTCCAAGTACTGTCCAACGATAAATTTCTTCTTCAATTTTGAATATAAAGTGGTAGATGACCCAATGAATGTACTCCTCGAGAATTACAGTAGCGTACTTATAGCAGCATACGGTCTAAACTCTTGAATGCTCAAATTACTTTAGCCCTGTCGAGAGTCAAACAAATCCGCGTAAAAATAAAAATCAACCAAACAGATCTAATTATCTCTATGTATATACAAAGCATATATACCACTTCGATTACTAATTCGTGATTATGATCGTGGATGCTATCATGATTATTGCTAATAATCGTAATTGGATCTTGTCCTCAGCAACGACATTGACACTTTTAAAATTTTTAAATCGATGTTACATTTTGTCATAAATTACATCCATCACAAATCTTTTGATATTGTATTTGAGTCCACTTATTTAGTGGCGAGTGCGGAACATCAACAATTAGGCTGCAAAGTTACGTAAAACCAATCACATGGTAAGTATCTGACATTCGCGTCGCTTTTTCAATCAGTCTTTAGACCATGCGTTTCCAGTAAATTGTACGAACAACCAGCAAAAATAATACATCAATATCTCCTCCTGATATTTTAGAGGACCGCATTTTATTGAATATAAAGGGGTTTGGGGACGGTTGTGGTCTTGGTAATATACCTTCTTCTATTCTGAAGGAATACGCTGACCTATGCGTGTTGCAGACGTGTGGAATATCAACTTCATCACTAATTCCTAAATTGTTTGAATTAGGTGTATGCAATAACTTTAAATTACAATTATGCACGTCACATATCAATAAACCATAGCATGTATTCGTTCCTGGTCGATCCACATCAACTAATCTGGTGGAATTCACCGAATTGTATTAATGGGATGCTATAGAAACTTCAAGAAGACTTGGATAAATTAAGTCGTGGATAAATTAAGGTCACAACTCACTATAATTAAACATTAAAAAATGGAAAATCCTGCCTTTTCATCGTAAAAGGAATCCGTTAATCACTTCATGCTAAGCCAACAGCGAAGTATTGCAAAGGGTCAATGAGATAGGTGAGTAATTTAAAGATATTCAAACCTTATGTTCACTCTACATAAACGAAGTAGAGTTCGATCGAAACTGGAGTACGCTGTAACGGCCTGGAATCCATACCATGCGCTGAGCACATAATAAGAATTGAAAGCATTCAAAAGTTTCAATTTTTTTTGTTAAAGAAAAGTGACTTAGATTATGATAAAAATTTACCATTCCTTCTCAGACGGCTTCTTTTTTATTAGCAACGTTTTGCTTGGTAACATTGATCCAGCTTACATTTTGGAAAACATATCAATAAAACATGATGCAGTGAAGAACTTTCGAAACTTTCAGTTTCAAGCACTATAGAACACCATTCTACAAACTATGGAAAAAACGACCCCATTAAGAGATTGTCTAAATCATCGATGACATATTTGACTTCCTTTTATTAAAGGATAACTTTAAAAAAATTCTGAAAAATTATTTTTAAATATTTAGAGTTTAAATAAAAATCTGATTTTTCGTTTTGATTTAATTGTTTGCTTTGTTTAATTTTTTTTTTATTTTAATTTAATTAGAAAAATTAATGTTCTGTTCTAATAAATAAAACCTGAAAAAGATAGTCCAAAAAATGAAAAACACAAATTGTGAGAATTTTTCTGATAATTTTTACATTTGGAAACCTTGTTGAGTTGGCCCTCATCTTGAAAATTTTGAAAAACAATTAGTGCAGTTTTATGAGCTTCTGAAATCCGAAAACAAAAAATTTTGAGCTCTCGATCAGGTTTCCAAGAATTTAAATAACTTAGCATGAACGCCATCAACAATTTCCCAAGTGGGTATGAAAAATTCTTTTAAAATTGCAAAAATATACTCTTTCTTATAAAAGGTGTGTGAGTTGAAAGACAATGTTTTGAAATAAGCATTTCTTTCATCGAATTTCTTCTTGTGAAATTGGTTTGAAAAGAGTCCTCATTGAAGTCAATGACATTTTAGACAAATGTAGAAAATAAAATGCGGCAACCCCTGTTATACGAATTATATACAATTACGTAAATTGAGTACGAGCCTTGCAGATTCAGAAGAGGAGGCAATAATGCTAAACTAACAATAAATACGCGTTGTTCATTCATATCCTTTATTTTTATCACTTATCTATCACTTAACATATGGCACTCTAGTACAAAATATGTAAATGACGGCATTTTAAACAATTAATCTCACACTGAAATATTCTAATTATTGTTTGTGGAATACACTGGTGATTGTCAGTATGATTATTTCGAAAGAAAATCCAACCAAGGCTTCAACTCGAGATTATGTACACTTAGCCTTACCCATGAGGCATGAAATCAGAAGGGGATCATTACGAAGCAGTTTACTAATAAAGCTGAAATTTTATCGGTTTATTCTTTACGCTTGTATAGACTGATTGAAAACACCGGTCAAATATATTTACAATATCCTCTGAAAATAATGATTGACAGTCCTTTAGATCGGGTACTCAGTTTTCATTGTGTTAAAAATCTTAAACCCCTGTTTCAAGTTGAAAAAATTGTTGCACCGAGCTAGAATGAAAAAATTGGTTTTAGAACGAGGTGATGTCGGAAAAAACAATAATGTGAAAATATCATCCTTTGGAATCAAAACATCTGCCACTAATCATGGCATTCTTTCAACAAGTTTCAATGTTTTTTCGGTCGAAATATTTTTCAAAGCGATCTGTAAATTGCCCCCATAAATTTTATTTTGATATGGATGGTATTTTTCGAATTTATCGGCTTACTTCATCCCATAGTAGCTGTACTGAATTGAGGTCCATTGGTCCTGCCAAACAATGTTAATACATTTACCGTGGGTCCTAAATTTCCTAAATCTTTATATATCATTCTTTTTTTAAAATTCTATCGACTTGGTAAATGTTTCCTACTCTATGATGAGCGAGAGCTCCCCAGACTAGCATAGAACCACTTCCCTTCTTGAATGATTGTTGTATGTTAGTTGACTGTCTTAACAATATTTTTGCTTAGAGAACGTCGCACTTTAACTTTTCATTTAGTGCCACAAAGTTCAAAATTGGACTCATCGGCCTAAAGAACAGCTTTGAAATTTTCAAGTGTTGAATCTTTATGCGCTCTAGCCCACTGCAAACGCTTCTTCTTATTGGCCGGCGATAGGTTTCCTTAACTATACTTGACCATATATGCTAGAGTCCCAGAGTCGTCTCTTAATGGTCGATTTGCTGACGGGAAGCAAACGGTCCTTGTTTACGCCCTCTAAGCTAGCGTAACCCATAATGCAGAACATTACAAGATAGTATGGATAATTATAGGCTAATTAAATGCTTTATTAAAAAATTTTGGGCTCCATCCCTTCCAACTAAAACGTGGATTCTGCTACCGTTAGAGAAGTTAGCAGAACCCATATCAAAAAACGATTTAAAAACAATTGGAAAATTGAAGGTTAATTTTAGGCTCATTAAATGCCCTATTTAATTTTTTCTATTATGCTCGCTCTAGGAGAAAAGTAAGGCTTTATCACTTAAAAACTAATAGAACCCAAATCGAAAATCGGGGCAAAAATCAAATTTGGACGCAAAACAAGATCAATTGACAACAAATAATTTAAGGCTCATTATGGCCTAATCAAATATCCCACTGAACATTTTTGGGCTCCACTTTTTCTTGACCTAACTTCTGGTCATTTTATCTAAAGCTAGCCAAACCCAAATCGGTAATCGGACTAGAACCGAAATTAACATTCAAATAATTTTAGGCTCACCGTGACCTAATCAAATTGAATTTTTTTGGGCTCCACTCGTTTTTGATCAAGTTTCAGGCCCTTTAATCTAAAGCTAGGAGAACCCAAAGCGAAAATCGGACCAAAACCGAAATTAGAACGGAAAACAAGAACAATTGACATACAAATAAGTGTAGGCTCATTATGGTCTAATCAAAAGCCATATTAAAAAATGTTGGGATCCACTCGTTTTTGGCCAAATTTCAGATCATTTAATCTTAAGCTAGCAGAACCCAAATCGAAAATCGGACCAAAACCGAAATTAGAACGAAAAACAAAAACAATTGACATACAAATAATTTTAGGCTCATTATGGCCTAATCAAAAGCCACACTAAAAAGTTTTGGGCTCCACTTGTTTTTAGCCTCGTTCTTAGCCTAAAATTATTTGTATGTCAATTGTTCTTGTTTTCCGTTCTAATTTCGGTTTTGGTCCAATTTTCGATTTGGGTTCTGCAGCATTAAATGATCTGAAATTTGATCAAAAACGAGTGGAGCCCAAAATTTTTTAATGTAACTTTTGATTACGCCATAATGAGCCTAATATTATTTGTAAGTCATTTGTTCTTTTTTTCCTTTCTAATTTCGGTGTTGGTCCGATTTTCGATTTCGATTCTGCTAGCTTTAGATAAAATGACCTGAAGTTTGGTCTCAGAAAAAATGGGGCCCAACAATTTTTAACGGGGCTTTTGATTAGGACATAATGAACCCAAAAATATTTGTTGTCAATTGATCTTGTTTTGCGTTCGAATTGGATTTTTGGGTTGGTTAGCTTTTAAGCGATAAAGCCTTACTTGTCTCTTACAGCGAGCATAATAAAAAAACTAAATAGGGCATTTAATGAGCCTAAAATTACCCTTCAATTTTCGAATTGTTTTTAAATCGTTTTTTGATATGGGTTCTGCTAACTTTTTCTAACGATAGCAGAACCCGCGTTTTCGTTGGAAGGGATGGAGCCCAATTCTTTATAATAGGGCATTTAATTAGCCTATAATTATAGCCTATAACTATCTACACTATCTTGTAACGTTCTGCCGTATGGGTTCTGCTAGCTTAAGGGACGTCCTTGTATATTTCCCCACAAATTTTTGGTGTTCCTTTTTCCTATTTCGTTTGCTGGTGAAAGTGATACGGACGTCTTCTTGTAGATGTTGCTCTAGGCCGTCCACATCGATTTTAAAGTTATAACTTGCAGTATTTCTGTATCGCTCAATAATTTCGAAGTTCTTTAGCGATGTTCCGCTCAGACTCGCTTTGATTATAAAGTGAAATGACTTGCACAGGTACAGTTGGAAATATTTCCTTATTTCGTTTGATGTTTATTACGATTTAGTTTTAATGGCTAAATGATACTTCTCTTTGATACTTTATATAATACTGAGGACGAAAGATTTTTCTGATTTTTTCATAAACTACAAAGACTAAAATGATTTTTTCAAATTTTTATATTTAGGGAAAACCCGAGTTTTATTCCCGATTATTTTATAGTTTAGTATAATGTTATTTGTTTAAAGATTTTAAAATTACTGTAGTCAATTGAAATTAATTTTTTATTGAATTTTAGCCAAAAATCATTTTTTGAGCATAAAAATTCTGTCCATAATTTATATAGCAAAGAATTAGCGTGTATAGGTATACAATCACTTAGTTTAAAGTATAGGTATACAATCACTTAGTTTAAAGTTTAAAGCCAATTATGGAATGTATTTCTTGAAAAGTTATTAAACGTTTTTTGCAGTGATCTTAAACTTTTAAACAGCCTTTTAAAGTTCATAAATTTAAATAATTCAATATGATTCATATAAAGTATGAATTTATGAGCTCACGAAATTTGTGCACTTTAATTATTGCACGTATTTCGTGAGCTCATAAATCAATACTGAAATATTGACAATGAAATAATTAATTTTTGCAGATTTAAAAAAACAATGTCATTTCCAAGTAAACAATACGAGTATGCAATTGCTCAGTTAATAAAACTAATTAAGGGGCTGTTTATTTTTGTAAGAATGAGTTGAAAAATTAAAGTAATCTCAAACTAGTAGCTCATAAGTGCGCTCCCAATTCTACAATAAAAAATTTATTCTAAATTTTCCCTTTTCAGTGGTAGCGGGCTGAGATACCGTTGAATGAGCTTCCCACTACATTTATTTAAATTCTTGCAAACTTGATCGGAATCAAAGTTTTTTTCGTTTTCGGATTTTGAGAGCTCATAAATAGCCTATAATTCTGCACTAATTTTATCCCCCAATGTTTCAAGGTGTGTATGGATACAATCCTAAAGAATAACTTTTACAACCAGTATCGTCTAAATATGCAGGCACCAAACAATTTATGAAAATTCTAGTACCCAAATAAAGCAAACTTAATCAGTTAAATTGATTTTCTCTCTCTCTTTCGGATGGAATGATGATGATGATGCTTCAAAAAAGTAAGTGTCCACTAATAATGTAAAAGTTCACCACTAATGAACAGTATCATTTGCAAACTGGAGTAGAAAACTCGTCGACAACGTAGAAAACGTCGATTAGCCGTAGACAGCGTCGGCTAGTCGCAGAAAACGCCGACTACTCGTAGCCAATGTCGACAACCAATTGTAATTCCGCCAGTAGTGATTCAATGATCAATGCATTTTTAATTTCTGTTTCCGTGACTGTGGAAACTGACTTATTGGAAAGTCTACTAATGAGTCTCCTGCCGAATAAACTTATTGGAAACTTGCTTAAATTATTTTGAAGAGTTACCACAGTTTGGGCGCAAGTATCGCATAATATATAAGCCAAACAGGCCTACAATAAGTCTAACCGACAGAAGGCTTAGTGTAGACTTTCAAATAAGTCAGTGTCCACAAAATAAGTCACGAATTGAACTGCAGTCGTAGTAACTTATACTGTTTACCGCACACAGTTTTTTATAATACTGTGTGCCTGACGTCGATTTTTGTTTTTAAATTTCTAACTAACTAAAAGGAAGGTTAGTTCATAACACTTACATATAAATATCTCTATAATGGTTTTAAACCAAAATATTAATTTATAAATCGTAATTTAGTTAACAAATTTTAATTGAATACCAGACACGATTTGTTTTGCGCCGTCCTTAAAGGTCTAGTATGAACCCACCATTAATTTGGTTTATTGGAAAAATACACATAAAATCGGCGCGAGACACAGTCAAAATAACCAAATAGCCTTTAGTTTGTTCTAGTTATTGTACTTGTTACTCTATTCATAAAGCGCACTAGGTTTAATATTTAACCCCTTATTTGAGTATTTGATTGTTTATTGTCCACCTTCGATAATAAATAATTCGACAATTGATGAAACTCAAATTAAATTAGTAAATTATGCTGTGTGCGATTTTTTCGACTAAATTATAAACTAAACGAAATCACTCAGTGGTTCACTATAAACAATCATAGGTGGCAGTAACATCATCAAAACAAGCTGTGCCTGACTATTCGAAATACTAAATTGTCGACTTTTCGCGGATAAGGGAAATATTAAATTAAATTAAAGTAATGAAAGATGATATGAAAGTTGCATTATTTGCAAATGTTATTATAAACTACAAAATGTTTAAAAATAAAAAATGTAACCTGGCGGCAAATAGCGTAAGGTAACATCAACAAAGTTTAATTCACAGTTTAGCGTCGAAAAAATTGACATGAGGCACACAGCATTATAGATTTAAATTTCAGTACGTTATGTTTTACACCATCTATGGATAACTGATATGTACTAACATGAAGCTAGTTTATACTTTTCGCATAACACCGACTATTTGTTTAAATTTCTTGATTGATGGTTAATTCATTCTAGTCATTTAGAGATGTCACTAAATAAATCATATCTGCAGGGGTGGAATCATGAACGCCGGACGGAAAATTTAAACGGTAGTGAAATTTTATATGGAAAACAGCAATAATTGTACCGGTTTTGTTCCATTGTTTCGCAAAAAAACACAAATAGCAAGCCAGAAAAAAAATAATTCATTCGTCAGCTTTATAGCAATCGAACGAATTTGTAAGGTTTTTTGAAACAACAGAATAAAACCGGTAGAATTATTACTGCTTTCCATATAAAATTTCTCTACCGTCTAAAATTTCCGTGCGGCGTTCATGATTTAAATTAAATTTTGTTTAATTAAATTTTGCTTATGCCCGGCCGGTTGCACAGAAAATGACTAACAGCCGGTTAGTTGTGTGCCAGTTAAATGTTTTATATGAAAACTGTTTTCGCTATCAGAAAAAAATCAACGCAAACTTGATTTAATATATTTTATTCCGTGGAAACTTTTAGCTAGCATATAAATATTTAAATGGCCAATTTTTGATTGAATAACTTTTTAACTAATCGTTAAATATTTCCAAGGAATAAAATATTTTTAATATAGTTTGCGTTGAGTTTTTTTTGATTGTGAAAACAGTTTTCATATAAAACATTTAACAGGCCCACAACTAATCGGCCGTTATTCATTTTTCTGTGCATCCGGGCATTAATAAAGTAAAATTTATAAATTTCCAAATTGTTTCGAATCGGCTATTGATAATTTTGAACTAAGTTTGCTGGTCTGGTTGGTTGGTTTCTGAACCTTAGAGAAATAATTTGTAAGAACGGCGCACGGCATTGGTAAGTAAATTAATTATATTAAGTTCAATTATTTGAGGTTTTAATTATATGTGTCTGACGTCGATTTTAATGTCAAAATTGCCGACTAACTAGTTTAGTGGTAAGTTTATACTAGTGAATGATACACAGAAAGAAATTAAATAGATAGTTTTCTAACGCAAATTAGTTAAAATCAAAAACCAATGTTTGTCTAATTTTTTAGATATGTTGCCGAAAAAACTAGATATTAATATATATGATTTAACTAATTTGAGTTTAGCTAATTTTTCATTACAACAATATTCTGATTTCATAGAAAATTCAGCTAAAATCCGTCGATCTTATTACTATTTTATTGCAATATTCATCTAAAAATGTAAAACGTAATCCATTTATGAAAATTAACTAAAATTTTAGATATTTTCTAATTATAATTTATCGAAAATATTTAGTAAAATTATCTAATTTCTGATGTCTTATTTGATGTCTCTAATATTCAGAAATCAAAATATTTTTGCTAGTCAGTTCTAAACTGCAAAGTTCAGTTTTACCAATCGCCAATTACAAATATTTTGGTCATTTAATAATCTTAATTTATTTAGCAAATTTTAAATACAAATCAAGCGCGGAGAGAGGTGAGTTACGAATCAATTTAGTTAGTCGAAAATTTAGTCGAAACAAATCGGCGTGATGCACAAAGTTAATTACAGACTAAATACAAATTTTTAATAAAAATAGCCGCATAACATATAAAATAAATGTTTGTTTGAAAATCATAACTAAGACTTCAAAGTGCCATCTCTATAAAAATGATAAACAAAATTGTAGCCATATGTTTTATTGACATTTGGCAGAACTAAAAAAAATATGTACCTAGTTGAATTGAACTAAAAATATCTTGTTCACTGAACTGACAAATATTTCTTTCGTGCCTAAATTAGCTCACGCAATTTTTCTTTAAATATAGTGAGCCAATTAAATATGTATGCACAATGTACATTAACCCTTTGAGTGCCAAACCTGAATTTAGAAAATTAGCTAAAAGTGCCACGCAGCTAAAGAAAAACATAGAAATTTAAAAATATATTTCCTTTTTCGAAGCATTTTATTTACGAAAAGTATTTCAAAATCAATTTTATTTTAATTTTCGAGTTTGTAATAAAAATGTGAGACAAATATATTGACAAGTAAGAAATAGAGATCGTATTCGTTCGTGCGATCGCGCTCTCGGCATTTTCGGCTAGTGTACTGAGGAGCGCGATCGCACTTAATGTTTGTCATGAAGTTGTTGTCCAGGTTGACCATGTTCTCACTTGAATGACACGTTTAACGGTGACTGACAATCACGTTCTTTTACGCCCAATGAAAATAAGTTTAGGTCCACGTATGAGTCAATACGAATTATCCTTACTTATTATATTATTGAACTGACTAATAATTTACGTGTTTTAGTTAAACTTATATTTCCCCTTGGATAATAAGACTATTACCTAATACCTATAGACCATAGCAACTTTATCGCTCAACCCTGCTGGAGATTGGCATCATAAGCAAAAGCTTTTGGAAAGTATTTGTAACGATACATTTACACTTGAAAACTTGTCCCCGACAAAATACGATGATTGTGCTATTTATGAGAAAAAGGAATATGGCCAAAATTTTACATTATAAAAGATTTTGAGCGGCTTCAATGTTTTAATGCCCATTTTTCCCAACTGAAACATTTCTGCCTTTTTATAACATGACTTATAGTCAACAATCAATTATGTTTAATTTTTAAAGTAACTTTTTAGCAGCAGGGATGTTTTAGACAGTTTTGTGATTCACACACGAAAGTAAACGTTTCATATTAATTTCAAAATTGCGGCAAGAAACATGTTTTACTCGCTAACATTTAGATAATTTGCTTTATTGTGGTTTAGAACGTCTTGCCTAGTGGAGTATCTGCCGCAATAAATAAACCATCAAGGACAGGTAAGGCAACCCCACGAAATACGAAAATTTAATGTTGTCTTTTCATAATGTTCTTACCTCCCCATGTGAAATACGTAAACAAAACACCGCCGAATCTTGAATTTAATCTGTAAAAACTGTATAATTTCGAATGTTACACAATTCATAACTCAAGTATGTTATTCAAACATCTTTGGTGGTCTAAACTGACGTTATTGCTGTTAGTCATGCTATTACAATAAACAATATCATTACACGGTTTAATAATTTTGTTAATTAATATTTTGCGTTAGCAATGTTTTTAGTAGATTATTTTTAAATGCATATAAGAAAATGTGAACGACACACAATAAAATAATATTTTTAGCGGTTAAATTTCACTGTGATTCTGGTTCCAACAATTTAATGCAAATGAATTATTTACCTTTACTTTAAAAAAAAATATATACGTGTATGTTTGTACATACTTGTAAATTTATCGCTATAATAATGCGAAATTGATTTCATTTCAGATGGATGCGGGAGGCAATATCTTAATTATTATGGTGAGCCTTGCATATATGACATAAATGACATTTTTTTCAAAAGCAGCTTTCAATTTTAATTAATTAATAAACAAAGAACAATTATATATTGAAATATATAAAATACTAGTTAGTAAAACCAGCTGTATAAACTATTTTATAAATGGTTTCACTAATTGATAATAGTCAAAAAAATTTGGTCTTGATTTGCTAACACGTGTTATTGCGAATAATACATTAGTAACTTGAGATGATCAGCATACCGACAAAATTACACCGAGTTTAAAATTAAATGGTATTTTTATGCTTATAACATGAAATTAAAAAATTTTAATTTATGTTAAATTTTTATTAACAAAATGAAAAACAAATTTCTCCTAAACTTTTGAAATAATGGTTATGTAAATCATAAATTATTTTGGGAGGTTTGAGTTTTTGTTCTTTTAAAATTCCAAATACTGAACTATACAGATCATACAAAACATATCATAATCTTAGTAATTAGTAATATCGTAAATTTTTGATAATTTTACCAAAAACTCGGCAAAGTGTGTTTGGGTCTCATTAAGATTTTAAATATATTCAATGTTAATACGTTTACACGGTGGTCATTATTTGGTTCGCTTTAAACTGTTTTACTATTATTTCAATATATGCGAAAATGCTATATGGTAATTCTGATCTGTAATTTATTTCAGATTTATATAGTTAATTTTGAAAAGTCAAAAGAATCCATTATTTATTGTAAATTGGAACGGAACTTAACCAGAAAAAACTTAAGTTTGATCGTTTTTCACAGTCGAAAAAAAAATTTAAGTTAATTATCTTGATGGATTTTTATTCGCTCAAATAAATACTGAAATTTGCCAGTGAAAAATAAGAGACTTTTCTACTCGCCACAACGGGCAACACTACAACAAAAGAGAATTCCGGTTATTTATAAGTTAGCGAACATTAATTCATGTTTGTTATTCTTTTTCACAAAAGAAAACATTTCCGCAGAATAAAATTTTAAAGGTGGCTTTAAAATGACAATTTGATTGTCTTCCAAAATAAAGAAACTTTATGGAATTACTAATATGAAATTTTGAAATTTTATTTAATTATGATGAAATTTATAGTTAGTAGAATCGGATAGGATCCGTTCATGGTAGGGTTACCCGCCATTGTATAGCCAATAATTATGAAATTTTGATTCCTAGGATTAGTTTTGGATAGAAACATAAATTTTAGATGGATTTTTGGTAACTGTTTGTTCTACACGATCAAAATCGATTCAAAGATGCATTTTGAAAAATATTCTTTCATTCGGCTATGCTAAATAAAATTTCGCTAATGCTTCATCAATAATTGTGAAACTTGCATTGTAATTACATATATTCGAATATGTATAACAAACTTCTAAAATAAGTTAATGATGGGGTTCTCGTCCATTACTTTACAAGTAAATATAAATTTGTGAAGGGTTGCATTTAAATCTTGGATTGGAAATTTGGAAGCCTAAATAAAAAATTAATAGAGATTTTTCATTAGAATTCGCTTAGCAAGATTTTGACTTTTTGCAGACAAACAAATTAAGTTTCAGCCAATGATATATACAGTAATACTTCGGATGCACTATTTGTTCCGGTTTTTAAAATCCACAAATAAACAATTGTTATTGTTTGCATTTATCCGGTTTATTTTACATCAAAAATATATTTTCTGTATTGCAACTCAAAGTTTTTTTTTTCATTTTTCGGTAATGTTATATTTTTGGGGGATTCCTCAATATGCACAAATAAACTATGTAAGCATTGGCATTTTTGCACAGTGAAACAGTAAATTCCTTTTTGAAATAAAGTTGGGTGGGGCGAATGGTTAATGTGGAACGTCTTCATATAAATAAAGTACTAATCGAAGATTTCATATGAATAAAGTAGTAATCGAAGTCTTGAAAATGACTTAAAGAATATTGATGGTGATGCTGATGGTACTAATTGTGTTGCTGTTGATACTGATAGTACAGAAAAAAATAAAGATGATAAACTTATTGAAAATTTCATGGCAAGCCGTGATTATTTTGGAAAAAGTTCTCAGCACAAAATTTTATTGCTAATGGTTATAAAATTTCAAAAGCCCGTCTCACGCTGTTATTAGGTGGGAATGCCGCACAGGATTTTAAATTAAAACCAAAGATCGTGATCTTCCAGTGTTGGAACGTACAAATAATAAAGCGTGAGTTACAAAAGTTGTATTTGAAGATTTGCTCACCAATTGTTTTAGCCCTATACAACAGAAGATTATTGCAGAGAATAGGGATTGGATTTCAAAATTTTGTCGATTTTGGATAATGTAGTCATCCGAGACGGGTCTTTGTCATTTAAATAAACATGTTCATATATCCTTCCTTCCGCCAAGCACAACGTCGTTGATTCAACCTTAGGATCAACGGTTCAGTGCCAAATTTAAGCCATATTACTTACGACACACATTTTTGCAAGCCATAAAAGCTACACAAGGAGAAATTGCGCCTATTTTATCCGAATTTTGGAAGAGCTACAACATTATAAACGCCATAAAAATTAAAAGCGAAGCATCATTCCATGAAGTTACAGCGAGCAATACGAGAGCGATTTCATGGGGTTTAAAACCCATTTTGCAAAAGTCACTAATACGATACTGGAACTTAGACTAGAGTTTGGTTTTAAGGAGCTGACGGAAGAACCATTTAGGATAGGATGACTGTGTTGATATTTCCCCTACACACATTGAGCTTGGAGCAACTAACAAAAATTGTCGGGGTGGTTGAAAAATTTTCTGAGTGCCGAATGCTAAAAAATGCAATTCGTTGCTACTCAGAATTGTATGAAAAACCTATCTTTCAATTTTTACGGAGGAGAAAATAAATTTCGAGGTTACCTGAACTTTTTGTTAAATTATTTTTAATAAAGACTGAATTTTAATTAAATTTTGCGAGATTTTTTTTTTGTTGAACCAATTAACGTTTTTTCTTTTTATTGAGAACTTTATTGAGTAGTTCGGTTTCAAATAGTACGGGGAATTCGGAGAACCGATTAACTGAAATATACGAAGTATTGCTGTATTTCAAAACTGGTTGTTTTTCTAATAGCTATAAAGTCATAGTGAGTCTACATGAGGAATTTTTTCGTTTGGAATTATCACTATAATTTAATGAATTTTTGTGGCCATATAAACTATTTTTAGTTTAAGACCAAAATTTCAATTACTTCCGTAGGTATTCACTGAAAAAACAAATCGTATACGGTAACCGAATATACCTATATACCGAGTTGAGTAGTTATATATCAAATGAAATAAATCAGTTGACAGTTGTCACGACAGTGACTTACCATTGATGTGTTATTAAAGTTAAAGTTGTAACTTTAAAGAAAACAATGTCACAAGTATCGATAGAAATGGCGAATTAAAAATTTATTTATTAATTTTATGATTTTAAAAGTAAAATCACACAGACCAATTTTAATGTTTTTTTAATTACAGGTTTATTTTAATTTGGCACTTTATATTCATATAAAGTATTTTAATATACTAATTACAAAATTGGAACGACTCCGTAATATTTTAGAACTTTCAAAATATCGTAAAACCTCAAATCACTGCACTAACTAATATGTCACATTTAATTTCACAATCTATTATAAAATAAAATAAAAAATATTTGCACGGCCCTTGAAAGCGCTAGACACTTCTATTTCTTGTTTATCCTGTATGTATTCGACAGTCAAAGAAGAGTTACTTGCAACGAGTAATTGACGGATTGAAAGATTTAAATATGTTTGGGATACCCGAATATTACCTTAGGAAAAATCAATTCCTAAATCTTGATTAGCCACAAACGATTTTCTGATGTGGTAATCGAAATATTTGGTAGAGAAGTTCACTAAAATGTTTGCCGCTACAATTGTATTAAACCAGGTCTGCAAACGTTTTTATAATTTGGTCGGGTCGACCTTGTTGAAAATTCAATCTTTATATTTATTTGATCGTTTTTTGTAAATGCTATTCTTTTCAACATAATTACAATAATTGAAAAACTCTTACTGACGCTGTCACGTCCGGTACTCAGATTTCCACCACAATTTGCAACGGCCAATCAATCCGTCTGGGCTGTTTTTTTCAAAAATCGTCCTTTTAGTTAAGATATTTGAAAACTGAACTAGACCGGTATTGTTGCAAAAGAATTTTCGAATTTTTTAGTTCATAGTCGTTTTCCTTATAAATATTAATATAATTTTCAAAATATTTGCAAAACAATGGAAAGCTCCTATTTAAGCTGCTACTTTCGGCGTACCGGTTTCGACCAAAAATCACTGGAACCACCCAATTTATGGAAAAAGCTTAATTATGAAGTTCCGCCTTGATTAGTAAACCCATTTGGGCTGTAACGAGGACACAAACACAGAGAGAACTGTTTGAAAACCACTTTTTTGGACTTCGACAATATAGCGAATAGTAAATCTGAAAAAATGTTGAGGTCAAAATTGACCATGATTACTATACTTTATTTTACTACGTAAAAGATAATCAAAGAAATAATAAATAAGGTCTTCTTTTCCATTTCAGAATATATTTTCAAAATTGTGAAATACTCAAAAAAGTATACAATTTTAAATAACGTAAAATTTTTGAACCAGGAGTTTTCAGAATAAATATTTTGAGCCACGATACTTCAATAAACAAAATCATCTTCACTCTTCATTTGTGTTCTCGCTATATCTCCATCCCGACGTTTTGCTTAATAAAAAGGTTGTTAAACTTTGATTATGAAGGTGGTTAAAGTATTCGTGGTGATGAAGAAAATGTTCTTAACAGACGGTATTCTACAGATAATTTCTTTTATAGTGACAAATTTAGCCTCGTACAGCGATATTTTTATCGATTTGGTTACCTTAAAATGAAGCTCAATTTCGACTAGATTTGAAACTTTTAATTTATTTAATGCGCAGTGATGGATGCAGAACAGTTTTTTGAATATGTTCCAATTTTTCGGGTTCTTCGAACTGATTTTTTATTTTATTTTTTTTTATAAAAAATATCGAATTCTGTGTTAAAAATCGACAGCATCAAATTCGCAAAAATACGTACAATTTTAACGTTAATAATAATATAACAAAGATATTAATAACAATAACAATAATAATTAGATTTCAACTTCGAAACACGTGACTAAACTCCAACACTTTTTATGTAATAATCTTGAATAAAAAGGTGATATTAACAGTTTCAAATAGCCATGGTTTAACTTCCAGTAAAAATGGCTTCAAATAAATGTCCTGCCTAATATAAAGTTATAGCTGTCAATTTTTGACACAGAGTTCGATTATTTTTATAAATTGGAAAAACCGAAAAATTGGACCATCTTCAAAGAACTACAACCCATCACTATATTAAATAAATTAAAAGTTTCAACTCTTGTCGCAGTTGAGCTCATCAAGAATTACTTCAACGAGACCAAATGAATTACTTCAACGAGACCAAATGAAATGGTGAAATTTATGTTACCAAACAATTTAAAGAACATGAATTTTGCTTTCTGGCTTAAAATTGGGCGATGCTAGTCGCTAGAGTAAAACTTTTAAATCAAAATTGATCACCTGAATAACGTTACTGGGAGAATTCTCATAAAAGCCAAAGCTATGTTATCTGGAAACTTGGTAGCAGGACCATAAATATTTATCTTAAACACAGAGTTATTATAAACAAGAAACGAAAATGGGCCTATTACTCAATTTTAAATGTAACTAAAAGGTGAAAATATCGTTTTTCTTTTTGTGATAATATTTTATTTATTTTTATTTTTATCTAGTACTAGTTTTCAAGAGTTCTCTTTTCTTCAGCTTTTTCTCTATTCACCAGATATTTCTCTATTCAGAATAGAGAAATAGCAGAAGAAGAGAGAACTCTCAAAAACTAGTACTAAATAAAAATGTAAATAAATAAAACATTATCACACAAATAAAAACGATATTCTATTTTAGTTAAATTCAAAATTAAATCTCGTGATAAAAATACACAAACAAAATAATGGAAAATAATAAACTAATACTGAACCCTGAGGAACACCAACGTCAGAAGAAAGAAATAGAATATATAGAAACGTTCGGATAGTGTTAAACACTAGGAATTAAAATTAAGGGAGTTATCGGTGTACCTACTTTCCGACATACAAATACGCGAGTTGCTGATTTTAGACGTATGCTAATCAACCAAGTGACACCAAATTTTTTTTTAAATAAACTCAAATGATTCAAATGATTGAGATTTTTTTTGCTACACAGACTTATAAACATGAATTGAAACATAATACAACTCCGTAAATTAAACTTGACTAAACTGATAAATTCAGGCAATGCATCTACTATATAAAAACATTAGACATTGAGTCTGGCAAGCGAGAACTATGCTTTTGGTAACAATTTTAATCAAACAAACGGTGATCGTTTGAGCGAACTACTAGGGTCGGTTCTGGCTTTCCTAAAAAAAATGGAATTAGGAAAAATATTTCAATAGCAATTTTCTCAAAAATGTCATTTTTTGGCCTACTGAGAAATCATGTTTGATCTAAATTTTTATAATTTAAGACATATTTTTTTCCGTATCGACATTGGATAGGAAAAATATTTCCAATTTAATTTTGTTTTTGAAAAAATTTACACCAACTGGAAAAAAAAATTTGTTTATGAAAATATTTTTTTCTAATTCCTTTTTCCTATAGGAAAGCCAGAATCGAATTGCTGGTGGGCTTCTTCTTTAAGTATTGCATTTTTTGGTGGTAATTGATAATTTCAAAAAAAAACTTTTTATCAGTATCGTTTAGTTCACGAATTTTTTAAGTCGAGTATTATATTATTTTTTCGAAAAGAAATAACCAAATGGAGATATTTGAAAAGTGGAAATAAATTAAAAAGTCTCTGGTAAGAGAATAAAATTACTCATTTGTGCAGTAATATATATAGTACAGTGAGCGAAATTAAATTATCCTCACATTGATTTTTAGAAACATATAGTAACCAAATTATAAATTCGTATCTTTTTTTATCATAATACACGCATTAAAAAAGGATGGGTTGAATAGTGTGACCAAAAAAGAATTAAAAATGACGGTTTCATCGATTTTTATCAAAAAAACGCTTATTTCAATTTTGAAAATAATATACTATAGTATTCTCTCTATAGAGAAAGGCTTCATAATACAATATGCGAGAATAAAAACAAGAAGAATAAAAAGAAGATACTTATAACAAAACGGTAAATTATAGATTATATAATATTATGTAAAGAGTTAATTCATTTTTTTTTGTTTATCGTGATGTACTTTCCTCATACTAAGTTGTGAAATGCAGTTCAATTGTTAAAATATAAAAAAATTCGTGTAGTCAACATTTATATCTATATTTTCGGGGAAACCACCGAATTCTACTTTCCAAAAGTGATTTATACAAAAAAAACACATTTTGGTCGTTGTAAGACTAATTTGATAAAAAGTTCTAAAATGGAGAAAAATAAATGATTAACAAGTGAATAAATATTATAAGATTATCAATAATTTTTTTAAATTAAAAGATTCCTATAAAAAATATGGCATATAGTGGGGCAAAAGCGAAAATAGATGATCGCTGTTCGCGTCGTATTTTTGATCCTTCTTGCTGTCGAAAACCTTTTCAAAAGCGTCAGAAATTTAGGTGAAAATGCAGCTCCCACTTACAATAAGTCGGGTTCAACAGATCTTGCATCCGGTATCTGATTGGCGAAAAAAGGTAAGAAAACCGTCATTAACTGCATGTTACAAAGAAGCTCCTTTAGTTTTTGCCAAAAACCATATCTCATGGAAAGATGAATGGAAAATGCAACGAAATAATGTTTCACTTAAATGGCCCTGATGGCTACTAATATCACTGGTATGACCTTCAAAAAGAAACCGAAATCCGTTTATGCGCAAACTTTGGTGGATGATCGCTCATGGTTTGGGGTGCATTTTGCTATAATGGAAAACTGCCACGCCTGAATTTCTACCAAAATGAAATCGACAGATTACACAAAAATTCCGGAAATAAATCTAATAGAACATGCAGAAGGTCTAATGAGCTCAAATTTAATCGTCCAACAAAATAATGCGGCAATTCACACTTCAAACGAAAAGAAAAAATGGTTTAGTGTAAAAAAGATTGATTTGATGGACCGGTCAGCTTCCAGCCCAATTGAAAATTGGGCAAAATGGGGCATCCTTTTTCGAGGAGTATATATAGTATATATGTAAATGGGAAAGAGTTTCAAATCAAATCAATAACTGAATTAAAAAATCGCATACGGGAAGTATGGATTGCCGATAGGTTATTCGAGGTAATTAGCAACCAAGGTAAGTCATCAGTCCAATTTACTTTCTAATAATTCTAATGGCTTTTGAAGTAAGGCTAATTCAATTTCGCACATTTTTATATTTTTTAATTAAATGAATTTAATTCTCTTCCCTATTTTTGACAAACCATATATTTTTTTCTTTTGTAATACTTTCTTTTTTAAAAACTAATTTATCATTTTTTTGTAGAAAACGGTTTGAAGCTAATTTAAGTTCTCTCACTGTATATGTAGTGCTAGAATTTGTTAATGAAAAAACATATGATATTGCAAATTAAATTTTGAAAATTTGTTGGAATATCTAGAATTATTTTAATCGTATACTAAACTCACATATTAAAACAAAATTGAATAATATTTGAAATGGCAATTTAAACTGGAAAACTGTGAGATAGCAACCTCATCTAATGTGAAAAACATTAGATGAAACAACAAACAAGTAATCTCTCTACGAGTATTCTACATAATCAACGAATTGTCAACATTTTTTATGCCAAAACGAATTTTCTACGCTATTGTTGATATTAAAATGTCGAAAATTAATAATAACGCGTAGACGCACATTACTGGGAGTTATAAAACTTCAAGATCTTCTCATTAAGAGAAATTATTTAAATTAATTTCAATTTATTTATTTATTTATCGTTTAAATAACTATGCAAACCATGCATCCTATTTCGAGCTTAAAGCTCATTCATAATCAAATTCATATTTTAATTTGAATTTTGTTTAATGATATATTGAAATCGAAGCATCAAACCATTGGTGATGGAGATGTTCATAAGAATGAATTGCAATAGTTGGACAAAACATACAATTGTTTTTGTTTATATTTATGGGGTGGCCATTAGTTTTACCGTATTGTGGGCAGAGAAAATTTAGTGAAGAATAGCCCTATAATTTTAGAATATTCGAAAGCGAATAGCTGCTTATGGATCAAGCTTTAATTTGTTTATTTAAATAATACTTGTTATTTTTTTAATTTGTTCGCATATACCTCTAGAAAATAAGGTAAGCAATTTTCACAATTCGTGATCAAATCTAATATCCTTTCAATATTATTATATGTACCTATTATTATCGTGCACATAATATAAGTTTTTTTTTTTTTTTTTTGGAAACAGTTAAATACATTTCGTATATAATTTTTTAGATTATTTTATCCAGAAGAATATGGTACTATAAAGAACACAAAAATATCATGTTTATGATAAGCCCACTGATAACACCACGTGTGATATGAAATTTCATTTTTATTTTTCATTCTATTTGCTCTGTATGTATATACAAGTACATCGTGTATCTCCACTTCTTCGTTTGCGCTCCTATAAGATTATCATGTCGCTGTACGGTATCAAACTCTATATACCTACTATACACAATGAATACAATTTCATTTTGTATAATTTTTTTTTAGATCATCTGTTCAAATATTCATTTTTAAATTTATAAAAAAAAATGAGAAAAAAATTTTAATAACTTTTTGACACCTTGACTCATACTTAAATAGGAAATTTAGTGGTACATAGAGTACCAGAAAAAAGTTCAAATCGATTTTTGTTTAGGATTATTTTGGAGATTTTATCGTTAAAATTTTTATATATAAAAAATGTTGTTGCGAATTTTTCGAAAAAGTTTGATTTTATAACAATTTTATTAGATAAGAGCGAGTTATAAACAATTGAACTTAAACATCTACTTTATACACACCGTCGGAATAATGAGATTTTTGTATATGAAAATCGTGAGTTCGTTATCAAAATTTTCCGGTTCAGAACTCAATTTCGTATATAATAAAACCTTATAGCTCTATATATAATTATGTACCACCAAATCAAATCAAAATAATTAATATTTTGTAAAAAATTGTAGAATTTTGATTGCTACCAAATTTATTTCCAAATATATCGTAAAAATACTATCACTATCTTCTTTATAACACATAAAAATATAAATTCCATTAAATGAGTTCATTTAAATTCACATCAAATGTCCAAAAAATAGTAATAATAATATAAAAACAACACTGTCACACATACACATACACTAGTCACGAATAAAGTTTGTGCCGATTCATGAATTTTTTAATAATTTTAAATTATAAAATAAAAATGCCTTGCGTACAAATTTTTTTTTTATATTTTTTGTGCAAAATTTGCAGAATAAAATGAAAAGTATTTCTGTTTTCATATATAAAATTTAAAAATTCACATAATTTTTTATTTTTTTGTAATTTTTACTCTGAATTTGGATTCGTTACGGCTGGTGTATACTCTTTATTTTTTTTTTCTGTATAGATAACACATACACCACTCCACTGCACTAATCGACATATACAAAAGATAAGTTGTACGGTTTCCTTGAAATTAAAGATCACGTCTTTATATACAGTTACCGACACTAAATTTTATAATTACGATTAATTAATAATAATAAATATTATATTACGGTTCACGGACAAAATACGGACAATGAAAATCCAGACACAGGGCAAACGAAAAACTAAAAATAAAATACACTTAACTCAGTATCTAAGATCGCATTTATGATCGCAGTTAGATAAATGAATCAATGCCATCTGTTTATTTGACATCACATTATTATTATATCGACCTATCTCATTCTAACGCATTCGTTTATTTTATACCCTGGAAATTATTTGCCAACCAAAATGGTTTCCGTTCATTTATTAGTTTTACCAACTGATTGTGTCTGTTAAATTTATATCCCATCCAATATTTTGCTAAATATAAATACATAGGCAATAGTTTTATTATGTACTCGACATAGTTAAGACAGATATTCTAACCCTAAACTTTTACTCTGACAAATTTTTTTTTGTTGGTATTTGCATCGTTATTATGTCCGTCACCCCAAAAAAAAAAATCAAATATCAGCACCACACACATATTACGGAATTCGTCAAAAATGAAAGTAAAAGGAAGGATGTACGAGTACAGTAGTACACCGCAATAAGTTTTTATTGCAAGCATTTGCTTGATGGTACATATCGTACCATCACTTCTTACACTGTATTGTCGTATATTCTCAATGAAATGGAAAAAGTTGACTTATTTTTGTAACAATCTAAATAGTTTTGGCCTTGAAAATCCGACAAAATACAAAATAATTTTTGAAGAAATAAGAAAATTGATTTTTTGGTGTTGTTGTGTGGTAGTTTAGTGTGTAGTCACTTAAATATTAAATCTAGGTTTGTAGGTAATAGACAATATACTCTATACAGGCATTCAGTCAGCAACAATTGTATATGGGATGATTATAATGATGATTCCTTTAAGATACGCCTATATAAATGTTTCGTTTTGGTATTTAAGGATAACATAGTTTTTTAACTTTAAACCAACAAAATTGCATTTTAAATTGTGTATCGTATATAAAGGGGACTTAGAGGGAGGATCAATTTTTAGATAAACAGAAAATCTTTATTGACTGATGGTACGTTGTGTTGAATAAGGAATAATAGTTTTTCTGCAGTGATTTTTGAGAATTTATACGTTTAAGTGAAATATTTATTTGTGCATAAATTACAGTGAAATCTGTGACTAACAAATGTTGGTTTTTTGATTTTAACCTGTCGATTAGAATTTGCATGTTCAAATTGATTATTCGATTCTAGTTAACTTGAATTAAAGCTCAAAAATAAAATTATAAATGTTTAAAAAAGTAATTTTCAAATTCATTTCATTTCATTAAAATATGCAAGCATTTTTACTCAACCTCAGGTGTGTGAAATTATCGCGCATATATGAGCATATCGACGAAATTTTCTTCCACATTTTTTGTAATTTTCCATATTCACAATCAACTCTATTCTCGTGTAGAAACTATCATAAAGCTTATTATTATTTTAAAAACTTTTGACTTTCATTAAAGAAGTTTAAATATGCTTTTCGTATCTGAATATTTGATAAAGTTGGTTGAAAACATAAATGTTTCGCACGTTCACCGGGGATTTATGGAGCATCCGTAATTAGCATTAAGCATAGTCGTATCCAAATGAACGAATTTTAACCAAAAGAGTGAGAACAAAATTGATGTTCTATGTTTATAGAATTTTGACTTGAATAATTAAGACGAGCACTGCCAGAAATTGAGATGCTTTTCCTCGAAACAGTTTGCATTCAGTTTCTATGTATATAATCCTGTTGTCCGGTAGGTTATAAATAGTTTTTAAAATTACTTTAATGATCTGTAAATATCACTTCTAAGATCCTAAAATGGTAATTTTGAACCAGAATAAGCTTGAATTATCAATACAAAATTTATCTCTTTTCGGCTTCGGTATCTGGATTATCCCCTTAGAAAAAAAAGGCGGCTCGAAATTGCAGCTGTGCGCAGGCTAATTGTCATGTCAAATCTAGCGAAGAAGAGATCGATTATCGGTCGGTTTATATAGCATGTTGCCCCATCTTGTCGAATCAGAGGTTGTACACACCCATAGCGGCGATTTGAGACAATTAAAAGTTGGTTGGCTGTGTATCGGCCGCCATTGACGGTAGCGTTTTCGAAAATAATGAGCCAATTATGCCACCACTCCAAAGTCCAAACCATAGTCACAATTGGTAAATGGATTGGCCTCCGTACGATTACCTTTGGCTGTTCTGAACCTTAAATCCGAGATGACAATGCGCTTCGTCATGCGCACTGTTCGATCTTTCGATCACATCTTTCATCGAATAGCAATCCTTTCTCATGAACTTTTTTCACCAATTTTACAAAAACGTGAATCCAAGTGAATCCTTCCATTGTTACAGTCACAATATGTTTTATAGTTTAAATTAAAAAACAAGATGCATTTATTTGATTTCTAAATATAAACTAATCAATAATTCACGAAAAATACTGCACATTGCTTATTTTATACCCTAAGTAGTTATTTGCTAATTAGAAAAACACACTATTACATGCACGAAGTGAATATTAATATTCATTTAGAAAAAATATTTAAAATAACCACATGTATACTGAATAAATATATTCAAATTTAACTCAAGCAATAATAATATTTACACAAGTAAAATAAGATTACAATTTTAACATGCAGGAAGTGAATCCATCCATTATTACTGTGATGTACGTTCACTAATTAAAATTAAAATACTAAATGACATCTAAATATAAATTAATAAATAATTCACGAAACATAGTGCTAATTTCTTATAACTTAAATAGATATATGTAAATAAGAAAACAAATTATTACATGCTCGAAGTGAATATTAATATTCATTTAGTAAAATTTATTAAAATATCAACATGTAAACAGAATAATCAATAAATATACATACTTAAATTCAACTCAATCAATAATAATAATATTTAAACAAATAAAATAAGATTACAATTATTACATGCAAGAAGTGAATCCTTCCATCTAGAGTCGTATTCGATTAATAGTCTAACTTACAATACAAAATGCATTTATTTAATATCTAAATATAAATTTATCAATAGTTATTTGCTATTAAGAAAACAGATTATTACATGCACGAAGTGAATATTAATAATCAATTAGTAAAATTTATTAAAACAACCACATACGAGCAAAATATATATATATACTTAAATTTAACTCAAGCACTTATAATAATATTTATACAAATAAAAGTAGATTACAATTATTACATGAAGGAAGAGAATCCTTCCATTCTTACAGTCAATTTCGTTTAATCGTTTAAATTAAAATACAAAATGCATTATTTTTGATATCTAAATTCAACAGATCAATAATTCGCGGAATATACTGCACATTCATTATACCCTTAAAAGTTATTTGGTAATTAGAAAAGAAGATTATTACATGCACGAAGTGAATATTAATATTAATTTAGTAAAATTTATTAAAATAATAACATCTTAACAGAATATATATATACTTAGATTTAACTCATGCAGTAATTATAATATTTACACAAAAAAACATATATTATTATATTACATGCAGGAAGTGAATTCATCCATGTGATAATACTAATTAAATTTAAAATACAAATTGCATTTATTTGGTATCTAAATTTAAATGGATCAATTGTTCACGGAATATACTGCACATTGCTTATAACCTTCAAGCCTTATAAGCAATTATTACATGCACGAAGTGAATATTAATATTCATTTATTTATTTATTTAAAGAAATCTATTTTGTAATTTACATGTATGATTTCATATTTTTTACAATAGTTACAACAGTAATTTCAAACAAAAAACTTAAAAACAGAAAATATTTAACCAAATTTTATTTTGACAATTAAAAATTTAAAAACTAATTCCTCAAGATTTTAAAGTTGTTCTTTGGTAAATTAAAGTCAAAAAGGTCGTCAATTAAGTTGAACGATTTAGACATCCTATTAATGGGGTTGTTTTCTCCATAGTATAGAATGGTGTTCAAGTGCTAAAAATTCATGGTTTCGAAATGTTCTGCATGGTACGTGAATTGATTTGTTTTCCAAGATGTAAGCTGAATCAACGTGACCAAGCAAAACGTTGCCAATAAAAGCCGCGCTCAAGAGAAGTCGTCTATTTTCAAGCGTGCATATTTTGTAGTCCGTGCATCTTGTTGGGTATGGAGGTAAGCGAGCCACATTTTCATGGAATGGTTAGTTGTGGTCGTAATCCCAGTCACTTTTCTTTAACAAAAAAATCAGAAACTTTTTTTAGATGCTTTCAATTCGTTTTATGTGCACAGCATAGTATGGATTCCAGACCGTTACAGCGTATTCCTGAGCGTATTCCGTGAACATAAGGTTTGAATATCTTTAAATTCACCTGTCCATCTTTTAACAAATCCGAACATGGCATTCGCTTTCGCAATACAATTTTCAATTTGCCTATTGAAACTGGCGTTTTCGACAAATGTAACACCTAAGTTTATAATCTCATTGACTCTTTGCAGTACTTCGTTGTTGACTTTGTATGAAGTAATAACCGGATTTCTTTTACGATGAAAATACATGATTTTGCATTTTTTAATATTTAAGTATAGTAAGTTTCGATCACACCACTCACTTAATTTTTCTAAGTCTTTTTGAAGTTTTTTCGTACCTGACAAACCATTAATAGTACGAAAAACTTTGACATCTGCAAATATGAGCAAGTCTTGAGCACGAGTTTTTGATAGTCTTGGATATTCGGTCTATGAAAACAACAAAAATCCAAGGCCGGAGGTGTGATCCTTGGGGAACACCAGATGTAACTTTAATAACGTTTGATTTCTCATTTCCCATTATTAAAAATTGTCGCCGGTTTGATAGATATGACTTAAACCAATTTATATAATCGAGATAAAACTCAAAATCGAATAAACTCTGGAGTGCCTTATGATGACAGATAGAATCAAATGCTATACTGAAATCCGTGTACATCAGCTTGACGGTGCTTTTCTATCTCGTTAATTAGATTACTGGCGAATTCAACCAGATTAGTCGATGTGGATCGACCAGGCATAAACCCATGTTGGTTTATTGATATATGACGTGCAAATGTGGATTTAAAGCTGTTGCATAATACTAATTCAAATAATTTCGGAATTGATGATGTAGTTGATATTCCTCTGTAGCATGTGATATCATCACGCTTACCAGATTTAAAAATTGGAGTAATTTTTGAAATTTTTCATTTTTGGGAAACACGCCGGTGATTAAGGAATGATTGATTTAGTAAACTTTAATAAAATATCAACATGTAATCAGAATAATCAATAAATGTAGATACTTTAATTCAACTCAAGCAATAATAATAATATTTAAACAAATAAAATAAAATTACAATTATTACATGCAGGAAGTGAATCTTTCCATTCTTAGAGTCATATACGTTTAATAGTCTAAATTAAAATACAAAATGCATTTATTGAAAATTTTAATGTAAATATCAATAATTCACGAAATTTAGTGCACATTTCTCATAACTTAAATAGTTATTTGCTATTTAGAAAACAGATTATTACATGCACGAAGTGAATATTAATATTCATTCAGTAAAATTTATTAAAACAACCACATACAAATAAAATATATATACTTAAATTTAACTCAAGCAATAATTATACTATTTACACAAATAAAAGAAAATTACAATTATTACAGGCAGGAAGAGAAACCATCCATTCTTACAGTCATATACGTTTAATAGTCTAAATTAAAACATAAAATGCGTTTATTTGATATCTAAATTCAAATTAATCAATTGTTTACGGGATATACTGCACATTGCTTATAACCTTAATAGATATTTGTAAATTGGAAAAAACAGATTATTACATGCACAAAGTGAATATTAATATTCATTTAGCAAGATTTATTGAATATCCACATGTAAACAGAATATATATACATACTTAAATTTAACTCATGTGAATCCTAAAATACAAAATGTATCTAAACTAAAATTAATCAATACGAGTGTCGATCAAAGGTACACCTGTTCTCACAGGTGGCGTTGCTGAGGGCAGTTTGCATTACTATTGTGTACTATCTTCTGTCAAACATACCATACTAAATTTCAGTCCATTCCACAGGTAAGTTTTTATTTTGAGGCCAGTTGTATCACTCGTGTTTCGTGTTTTTTAATAAAATATTTCTGCTTGGAACTATTTTCCGACCCAGATTTCTTTTCAAAACTCCTGTATTCCTGTATTCACAAAATCAAGCAAAATTACTAATTCATTAAACATTCATTTCAAAAAATAATTAATTTTTTTAAAAAATGAGTGTTATTTGAAGTTTTGACGCAATTTTGATTAAATTGAGTTTTCTAACATCAACAAACGGAAAAGCTTGTCATTGGTTGATAATGGGGAAATAACTATAACATAATGGTGATGGGAAGTCTCTGTAGTTAAATGAATTAAATTTGACTAGCAGATGCTCTTGACAATCAGATAAAGAAATATTATGAGTTATTTATAATGTATAACGCCCGTCGAAACAGGTATTCCAAATATAACGCCTTTGCGTCCAGGAAGACTGAGTGGTGCATATATGTATTTGAATTTCCGATTTAGATGAATGAAAATTATCTCTAGGAACCTCTATATTTTTCTTTATATATGTGCCGAAACATGAGTATAGAGTACACATTAAAGATGTTTTGTTTACCATACATACATTAACTTTAAGTAAATTGTCTCCTAGTCTTAATTAAATATGTCGGTATACTTTTTCTAAACCTCAACCTCTCTTTCTAACCTTAAATATGTCGTATGTAGAAAGAGCATACTTTCTGAAATCAAAAGCGATTTTGGAGACTTAAATGCTAATCAGCGCTATTTATTTAAAAAAAATATTATTGCGATTTCAATAAATGAGGTCGGATAAAATTACGTAAAGGTTTAAAAACAAATGAACGATTATGTATAGACCAAAGATTACCTAAATGGTTATCTAAATCTAATTAACTTTTGTTATTAATTAACATTTAGTTGCAAATTATCTAAACGTTATTACCCGACTTCATTATTATCTTACTATTAACATCAAACTGTACGTAAATAATCTCAATTATAAAGTTCTCTTTTGACTTATTGACACATATTCATAATGTCATCACATATCATAAACGAAGCAAAGTGGTAATAAAAATAATTTCTATATAAATATTCTGATTAAGATACAAACCATAAAGCTTTCATAAAAACAAATAAAATGCTATAAAAATAAAATTTAACAGTCTAACGAAATAATTTATAAAGTTAATTCAGAAATTATAAAATTTTTATTTAAAAATATTAATTTATATTGTTATGTATTCCTTCCCCCTGTATACACATTTTCGTGTGGTGGAAATCATGAAATTATTCAAAAAATATTGATTTCAGGCATGATTTGATCATATTTCGTCTACCATAAAAAAACAATTATCTAATAAGTTATTTTTATCGATTTGTTTTTAATTTTAATTAAAAATTTAAAAAAAAAACATTTCCATGTGATTTTTATTTATTAATTTATTTAGAAATAAGCTGAACAAAACTTATAAACATTTTTATGATTTTGTGATATGTTATGTTACCACTACATTCATATGCGAGTACACAGTAAATCAACTAGAGGAATTCCAATTAAATTATAAATTATTTATGTACATATTTTGCAGTACTTTTTACTTATTTTTCATTATTAGATAAATAACGTATATGTACATACTCGTAAGTTGAAAAAAATAATAATAAATGAAATAAGATGAAAAACTTGAGATGTGACTGCGAAATAAAAAAAATAATAATTTGCCGTAAATATATAGGACAATGCAATTTTTATTATTTTAATTGAAATTAATGATTACTTGTACATTTATAAATAATTGTGAAATGCAATTTTTTTTATTGGTTGAATTAAAAGAATTATAACCTTGAGCTTATTTATACGGTTGGATTAATAGGGACAAAGGTTACATTTATCTGTCTAGAAATTTAACATAAATCACAGTTTAGACCTAATTTTATTAACGAATATATGTACGAGAATTGCATCATTGGCAATGACATAAGTTTAATTAGAAGCTGTTAGTATTACAATGTATATGTAAATATACGCCGGTGTGGTTTTCTAACATTTTTTAAAGCACCTTTGTCGCAAGTCAACAAAATTATATTTGTAACCTTTACTATAATTGCATTATTTTGAAAATTACAATAATTGAATCACGAAAAATGTAACGAAATTGTTCATGCTTATGACCAAACTGTTCTTCCAGTTAGCTCGATTCGCAACAAGAGAGGGCCAGCATTAGTGTTTGTAACTCTCCGAGTATTAATATTCAAAAATAATTTATACATTATTTATAATTCCGTCCCATCGATGTTTATAGCTAATACCGTTAATAATTGTTTTCGTTAATTAATTAAGAATTAGCCTCATTATACGGAATCTTTTTAGACAACTAATTTTAATTACTTTAGACACAAAGTAGTTCTTATTCCAAGTTTTGAATCTTTAATTTTCATAGAATCGTGTACATGCAAACCACTTTTATTACTTGGTAGAGCTTTATAGGGTTCAATATTTTTCGTTAATGCGATTAACGATTTTGGTACTAAAAATCCTTCACCTCCAGTCGCACAAACGCGATGATCGCCCTTAATATATATTAAGATCATCCATGCAAATCCGGTTCGTTTATAATACAATTCGTTTGTAGTTCCAGTTTTTTGGTGTGTTTTCGGCTCACTAAATTATGACCAAATCCGTAATACAAACTTCCGCGGCAGCACTTTGCTACCCTCTTGCAGCCTGTTGATTTTACAAAATTAAGAAGCTGTGTCTTTTTTTAATTCTTCAAACTTTTTGTCTTATGTGCAATCGGAAAAATTTGATTCGATACATTTTGTCAGTAATAGAACGGTAATCCGAGAAAACACATCACACCTTTATTATTCTTTGGTTTAGCACAATCCAAGCTACTACTAACTTCTTTGAAATATTCCGCACACCATTGGTTAAAATTATGTTAACCTGAAAATACCTAAGCGGCATTTGGAGACACATAACTAATAAATCCGGTGAGCTGAATTGTTTATACGCATTCCACCGTCATAATGGCATTAGTAAATTTGTCCAATTTGCGGTAATTTTCTTAAGCTTTCGGCACAGTAACAACTGCTCGGGTTCCATTTTCTTCAACTTTCTTCTGTATCTCATACTCAATTCAATATCTCATTTCTTCAATTTTATTCTTGATCCACACTCATCACATATTCTGTTAAAGTTTAACTTTCTTTTACGTAGTAAAATTATGACCTTGAGGTTTTTGCAGATTTATCATTCGCTCATCCAATTTAAAAAAAGTAGTTTTTACAAAACTTTATTGTGTCTATTTGTGTGCGTCTTATGCAATAAATTAAATCTTGTGTTCTGTCTCTCTCTACAGCCCAGTCGGATTGAATCTAAAGTTTTTTCATAAATTGGGAGATCCCAGTATTTTTTGGCTAAAATCGGTTCCACCATGACGGTAGCTTCAATAGGAGTTTTTTCTTTTTTTGCAAATACTTTGAAAAGCATATCATTTACGAGAAAAACGATTACAACTGAAAAATTTTGAAGTTAATTTGCAGTATTACCGGTCCAGATCAGTTTTGCAAAATTTATGCGGAAACGACGATTTTTTTTTTTTTTTTTTTGCAAAAACCGTTTTTCAACAAAATTTAGTTGAAGGAAGCAAAATTACAGCTGAAGGTACAAATGAACTGTTTGATCGAAATGAAACTTGAAACCTAAGCTTTTTTCACAAATTGTGATATCTCAGTGAGTTTTGACACTAAACGGTTTACCAGAAGTGACAGCTTCCATGTCTCTCCACTGGGAATGCAGTTTCATTAGGATCTTTTTCGGTTAACACGGTTAAAACTAACAGATACTAAATTAATTTGGTAACAATACCGGTCCAGATTAGTTTTTCAAAATTAAGCGGAAGTGATGATTTTAGTTAAAAAAAACTTGGTTCCTGTACATCCCATGCGATTTACTGGGAATGGTGCAAATGCGGCTTGATTAATCATGGTAACTTCCATACAACCTTTTTCGTTTTTTGAAATATTTTTAAAAGTATAAATCAATAAACAGTTTGCAATTTCCATAAATTGGTATAGGAGAATAAAGATTTTTTATTATACAAAACAATTTTATCATAAATCCGGTATGTTGTTTTACTACAATTTCAAGAAAAACACTAAAACTACACCAAGCGCAGCGCTCGGTTTAAATTGAGGAATAAATTATGTTTTTTTCAGTTTCCTGTTTTTCACATACCATTGCATTCATTTAGTGCGATACGTTTACATTAATTAAACCTTATTACTTCACCTTAAAGATCTTACGGTAATCTCAGCAATTGTTATTACTAATCCTGAAACTTGGTACTGAAATGAGCAGTCGATAAATAAGTAATTAATGGATCGTTTTCAACTATAAGTACATACTGCCATTTTTACGTATATGTTGGCTTATGTGGGCGGTTTACATTGCAGTACTTGTTTTAATAAGAAATCGTACATCGAAAAACATCGAGAATCGTTGCTGTCGCAACGAAATATCATTGCTTCCGAAATATTACCCCGCTAGTTTTGCAGTAAATTTACGAGTAGAATTTTCCGTGAAATTTTAACTTAACACTAAATGTAAGTTACTTTTAAAATAACGATGCTAAAACATTAGGAATTTCTGTTTGTTTAGGAATTATAGAAAAAGCCAAATAATCGCTTAAACAGAAAACCTCAACTCGAACAGATATTTTAAAATAAAAGCCTACATGTGTTGGTAAACATAATCTCCATGGGGAGTTACTAACTTTTTTGATCGTCTAGACCAAGGTAAATGGACTTCGCGTTCAATTCAAGTGGGCCAAATTTGAATGTAAGTTTCTCCACAAAACACGTGGTTAATATTGAAGATTTCTGCCATTCTACATTAACACTATGTTTGAGTCGCGCTGTTTCCAAAGCTAAACTTTAATTTATTATGAAATAGGTATTTTTATTGTGTATTTTTGACAAATGTCACCCCGACCTTTTAGCGAAATAGGATTATTCAAATAAAAACCATTTAAGTGATTCTTTATATACTCCTAGACATTACAAGTATTTAATTAAACAATAACAACATTTATTAACTACATAAATTTAGACCTATCATTTAAATCAATAAAACCCTAATGATTTGTTAATTCACAAAGTTCCATATAAGAAAGAGTTGCGTCTCACATGCCCTTCATAAATGTACAAAATTTTACCCTGGCTCAAAATATTAAGCTACGTTATTAGCTTTAACTATAAAACGCCTTTTTTAATTGTTAACATTAGGTCCTCATCCATCTCCATGCATCCATGATTATACACTTTTCCAATTTATAAGGAAAATTCTTTAAATTAAAAACTAATTTTCTGGAATCCAAGAGATATCCCTTTCGATGTCATTTGCTCGAAAGTTAGACCCATCCATCACATTTGCAAATTATATCAGTATACGTTTCATATGAAAAATGGGTTAAATTAATAATTTATTTTCGAGACTCTTATGGGATAACTTTATCTAAATCAAAACACTAATGTCATCTGTTTTCCAAACAAATATGATTTTCTGGTAAGGTGCAGATTTTAACATCGAATTCTTACTGGTTGACATAGTACTGTATTTGTGTGAGAAGGTAATTGTCTGATTTTTCCTTCTTTTAAAAAGTGAAATTAAGTAAATAAATCATGAAAATATTCGATCTCAAATTTTTTGCAATTTGGCAATACGATATATTCGCCGATGTGAATATAATTCCGTCCACATTTAATCCTTGAAATTGGTCTACCGCAAGTGACAGCCTTTACGCAACTAGCATAAATGCTTCTAAATTTTTTACAATTATTTAGAAAATCGTTGCATTTATCAGATAAACAATTTTAAGTGAAAAATTTCGAGAGTTACGATTTTTTGCAAAAAATAAGTTTTCCACAAAAATTCGGCTTTTCTTGCTACAGCTCAGTCAGAACAGAGTGAAACTTATTACTTCAGTTTTTTCAATAAATTTGGAGGTCAAAGTAAATATCGACGAAATGGAAACTTAAATGTATTTTCACATTTCAAAATATTCTTAACTAAATTTGCTACAAAATTGTTTCATAATTTAAGCATAAATGTTTTGGATACAAAGTTTTTTAAGAATTTACGAAAAAAGCAACAATAAGCAATTGGAGTTTTTTGAAACACAGCATAATTTTAGGCTCAAAGTCAGGATTAAGTTATTCCTACAGCGAGTCCCACATATAAATAATTAATTAAATCAATTTTATATACGAAACCAATGCTGACAATTTGTTTTATTATTCCTGTGGCGGATAGGTCTAATTTTAAGATATTAAGATTTACTCGAGTATGATAGTATTCTTTATTTTGAGCATTAAAATTATAGTTTGTAAAACCCAATGGCATATCAATTTATAAACTTTTCTAGATAATAGCTTTCTCACATTAAGTAATATTTTTTACATAGGGCAAACATTTCGGGATAATATATGTGTTTTCTGTACACGATTAGCTGATATTTTTGTCCAGGTATAGCATAGACCTATAGGATACGGTATCCTGAACGAACTTTATTAACTTTTTTGTCATTCTAACGGTTCATTAATACTATCGCGGGTCCCAGAGATGTCCACGGGATATAATATTTTTGTTGACGGTCTAAAGCAAGATCGAAATATGTAAATGAATAAAATATTTGATAATGTATAGTTCGTGCTACAAAAATTATTTAAAAAATTACACTGTTAAATTTGTTGTTTTTAAATTCTAATTTATTTCAAAAAGAAAATTATAAAATTGAACTCTATTCTAAATGTTGTGCTATCGAAACTAAAAAATATCTACAGGCTCTAGCTGACATTTTTGTCGAGGTATAGCATAGACCTATAGGATACGGTATCCTGAACGACATTTATTAACTTTATTGTCATTCTAATGGTTCATTAATACTATCGCGGGTCCCAGGGATGTCCATGGGATCACAGCTAACTTTTAAGGTAGCACAACATATTTTTAAAACGTGTATAAACGTTATGACTTTGACAATTTGAATAATTAAACGAAATTTGATTATTTTCAATCATTTATGCCGTCAATCCTGGATACATCCAAGAGTTCTGGCATATAATCTCCTACAGCTTGACTGGTACACTAAAACTGTAATGAACGTTACTTCATTCTGATGAACCTTGCTATAGTTAATAAAATTATGAAATTTTTAACAAATTTACATTTTTTATAAGGCCGATCCTTCAGATTTCCAGAGGTTCTTACCCATGTTTTCAAATAGATTCCAAAATTTGCTACCGATGTAGTGTGATGTCTATATAACAGATAGGTGATGTCTATAATTGTAACCGGACAAGTGGTGCAGTGGTTAAAGCTTCGGCACTTGGACCGGGAGGTACTGGGTTCGAATCCCATCAGAGGCCGGATGCAAATCGAATTTTCATCATCAACTACAATCGGTGATGTTAATAAACACAACTGAGACCCTCTGATGGAGTGCAGAATTCAGCGCCGACCCACCGTCCATGTCAATGTACAGGTTGACATGGAGCTTGCAATGTGCAGGTGGTATACTGTAGTTGTGTGAGTAGGTGAATAGGTGAATGGGTTAATGATGTGGCATGGCCAAAAATGGCCTAAGTGTAAACCACTGAAACCTAACCTATAATTGTATTAATGTTTTCATTTGTCTAGGGCTAACTTTAATTTTTTATATGGGGCTAACTATAATTTTTTTTAATTAACGTTTCGTGATTTTGAAAAAAATATTTATATTTCCGTCTACAAGATATTAGCAATCTCTCCATCTGGATTTTAAATTGAAATTCTCAAACAAATGACGAACCCGTTTTAGAAGATGTTTTTAAATATTTGGAAATACATATAGCGTGGGCCACTTTATAGTTTGTTTTTAAAAACGCTATAAAATGAGTAATCATTTTTATTTCGTGGATTTTTTTATTGTGTATGTTGGAGTCTCCGATTTAAGAATGAAAAAAAGCATTTCGTTCATGGGGGTCGTTCTGCTGGCCTTACGGTAGGGCACCCTGTGACTTTAGTTTTTAAGAATTTTGTCGGTGACTTCGGTGCCTATTTCGCGAGTAACTGTCGCAATGATATGTTTAAACTGGAGTAGTCTCTGAACTATCCGCATAACATCTATCCTTAACGAAACAATCGCAAAAGAGCGATTTTCTGTCGGTTGGTATAGCATGTGGCACTATGTTGTTGCAACCACAGGTTGTTCACATTCATAGCGTCGATTTGAGGCCATAAATGTTGGTTGTCATGGCTCTGTAACGGTCGCCATTAATGGTAACAGTATTGCATTCAGCTTCTTCGAAGAAAGTGGGCCATTTAAGCCACCACTCCAAAACTCACACCAAACAGTCAATCTTGGTGGATGCATTGGCTCCTATACGATTACGTGTGCTAAGGTTTCTATTGTTATGACTGTCAACCTGACGAAAAAATAATGTGCAAATTTTGTATGGGAAGTGCGACGTTTGAGCGTGGTTTATGTTTGATTGTATCAGAAAACTGATGTTGTTGATAATCTGACCACTAGATGTTTTAGATAATCTGACCACTATTATGGAATGCTGAGGTAGATTGTGATGTAAGTAGTTAGATTTTTTTTAAAAAATTGTATTAATCAACGCAAGGGTTCATCTGAATCGTGTAACATTCACCACAATTTTAGTGTACTGCTATAGGTAACTCGAGCTATAGGAACTCATATGCCAGAACTCGTGGATATTTCCAGAATTGACGGTATACAATTTTGAGAACAACCTAAAATTGAAAAATCCTTTAAACATTAAGACATTGAAGTGATTGTCAGAAATTTATCCCTTTTGTAAAATACAGATATAATTTAAAAAAAAAAATCTGTAAAAATCGCAAAACCAGTCATAGTTCTGCTTCTTCTCGCTACTTATATCACAATTTACCTATACCCATTCCATAAAAGTTGTCGGATTACCTATACAACACCTATGGATTTCCAGATACTTAAATAAATCTATTAAAACGGGTTTGTCGCTTATTTGGCGTTAATGCTAATTTTAAATGAAATAGAAGATACTGCTAAAATCGTGTAGAAGCAAATAATAATATTTTCTTCAACGAAGCGAAACTTCGAAATTATAAAAGTTATTGTTAGACAGAAAACAGTATATGTAGGTTGTGGAAAAATGTAGACGAAATTCCGCGGAAATCTCTGGTATACGGAAGTACAAATGAATACAATTATAGACATAGCAAAGTTCATTAGAGTCATTAGTGCTGTAGAAAATCATGGGCTAGAACTCAAGGATGTGTCCTGGATTGACTGTATACAAATTATTAAAAATAATCAAATTCCGATTAAGGTTTAAAATTCTTAAATTTGCAAACTTAGCAAATTTCATTAGAAATTAAATCTAGTGAACATCGCTAATATTCGTGGTGAAACCGCTAAAATGTATATGCAATTAATAAAATGCCTTTAGGATATCGTATTGGTCACCTAGATAGAAGTTGTTTGTGGGATCCATTTGAAAACACTGTCTAGGATCTGCGAATGTATTTAGCTTGCTCGTTATAAAACCTGAAATATTCATCAAAATTGTAAAGTTTCGAACATCTACAAAACAAAAATCCATCATAGTTATATCATATTCGAGACCTTGTGGACATCTCCTCCTGTATAAAATCCACCCAAAATGCTTAATTTCAAATATTATTTTTAATAGAACGAATCTCATATCAAATTTTATAATCTTTTTTAAAAATAAACTTTAATTGGAAAAATATCAAATTTAATTGCATGAAAATTTTCCTCCTATACTCACATTGTAAATATTAAAAATATAGTTATATTAGACTTTCAAAAGATAAAACCATCTAAGCGATTTTCAAATATGCTATATACGATTATAAATAGAGGACGAACTAGGCAAATCTTCTAATTCCTGAGGACGTTACGGTTTTGAATTTTTCATGGTGCAAATCACACTTAAATTTGACTTCCATTAAAGAATAACTTTCGAACCCTAGATTAGATTGAATGTTTCATCTGTACAAATTTTAATTTTAATTAAACAACCACTATCTCACCAGTGAAATGGAAATTTAAAATTAACAATTTTATTCGTCTAGACCACTTAAAATACTTTACTATACAAAACAGATTTATGTTATTGTTATATAATTTGTTCCCCCATATTAGCATGTGAATAACACGAAAAATTTCGGTCATTTGTTATACACGAGTATATAGTATACTACTTCCTTTTGTGTGCACTTACCATTATTATCACAAATTTTATTATCCAAAAATAAATCGATCCCAATAACCATGCTAATATACATGAATCCAATCAGCATATTTTAAGAAAATTAATTACCAAAATATTTAATACATTTAATGGAGCAACCGAAAAGAATCAATTTAATTAAAACAAATCAAATCAAATTATCAATTAAATTAACATTTTATTTTATTGTCAAAGGAACACAACAATACGCTCATTCAACGAGATAATCAAGTTTAAGCGCAGTGAATATTAAATGTCATTAAACTTTTCAATAACAACTTATTTAAAATTACAATCTAAGACAACGTACAGTATAATAAGCATATTTATAGGAAAAGTTAAATAAAAAAATTCATTAAAACCACTCATTGTGTGGTTAATGCTATACTTATTTGTCAGATAAAATATTAAAAATACTTAATAATTTTTTTTACTTAGCTATGCATATATGTGCATGATTTCAATTAAATTAAATTGAAACTAAAAATCTAGATAAAACGTATTAAAATAATGGAAAATTTGTCACATTGACTTACCAAACAAGAATTAATGTAACGTATACACTTTTCTTTATAATTATAATTTTTTTAAATTTAATTTAAAATTGATAGTCAAATTAATTGTCATATAAATTTTAATTTTCTGTTTCTTGAATGTTATAACGCAGATAATGTAAGTCCAATTTAAATAAACACTTTACTACAAGCAAGCCAGTAATACGCTAAGTATAAAATCCTTAATATTAATACAATGTATGTATACATATATGAAAATACACGCATGGCTGTAAAACTATATACGAGTATATACAAAATATCAGATAGGCGTACCATAAAGTGATTTCCTATTAAATTTAGAGGGTTAGAGACCACTGTTTCCTATATAAATACTAAAAATAAAAAAAAATTACAAACTTTTTTTTAATGTCACAATATTTTCTGTTACTTTAGAATACAAATATTTTTTTTCAGCTTTAATTTATTTGTTATTTTATCTTAGAATAAATTTATTTTTTATTTATATATTTGGATGCCAGTATCGAGTTGGTGGATGGAAAAAAAAACATTTTTCAAAAACAAAAAAAAAAAAAAAAATAAGTAAAACTGAAAGCGTTAGATTGGATTTTTTTCTAAATTATAATTTTTTTTATAATAATAATATATTATTATTATTAACAGTATAACAGATAAATAGTGTGTGGTATATTGTGCGTTAATGGGCGAAGAGATTATTTTTAATATTTTAACGATAAAAGATTTAAGTTTAAGTATTAATTTATGTTTACTTTAATCATAGAATGAATATTTTTAGTATAGGAAATGAAGTTAAAGTGTCGGTGTCGCACTAGATCTTTATGGATGTTAAAATGGTTATGTAGGGAAACAATTAATTTGCTGTTATAATAGTTGACATTTAATTTGCAAAATTCAAATTCAAGCAAAATTTAATTAAATTTATTAATATTTAGAAGAAATTTTGGTTGACTATAGATATTTTCAAATGCTTAGATTAATTTTGAATGGACTAAGATATTATTAATTACATGTTTTTTGGTGGAGGGTCTGTCGATTTATTTGTATGTTTTTCCATATAAATTTCAATCCGGAATGAATAATTTCATTCCACCTAAAAGTAGGATTAGAATAATTCCATTCTTCGTGTAGTTCAAATGTTCACCGTTCGGTTAATTAATAAAATAAATTTATTTTTATTAGTTGTCACTCTGGGAGTATTGTAGTATATTTATCGCATAAAGGATAAATAACCAAATAAAATAAATCAAAGATACAAAAAAAGAACACCGATACTAAATTAATCTGAAAAATAAGACATAGCTATTTAAGTCGAAAACGCATTTTATATGTTCATAAATATTTGTTATGACATAAAAGTAAATCGCATGCTTAGATTGATTTTACTAAATTTTTATATCAAACGTTCACTTGGCTGTTACTTTGGGCACAAAAACTACAAAAATAACTTGTTCGCAATTTGTTTGTATTATCTTTATTTGAATATTATTTTTTAACCCTATTTGGTTATAAATAATACGCATCCCAAGTAATTATGTACAAATTATTGCATGGTTATTTCTCTCAGCTAAGAATGAGACGCTTTTCCCAATTATACTATGTTTTTAACATTAAAATGCTGCCTGAATGCTCAAACACTATTAATGGCTTATTAACAACTAATTAGCTTAAATAAAATAAGCAGAAATTTTTAATTCACTTTCATCAATTCTTCGTTACTGGACGAAAAAAAAAATATTATCTTTTGTGGAACACCTTGCTTAAGATAAAACATTCATGTACTCACAAACTAAATGTTCTTAAACCAGATAAAAAAATGGAATGGGTACAAAGGGCCGAATCTCGAAAGGCCGAATGTCGAAGGGCCGAAAGTCGATGGGCCGAATGTCGAAGGGCCGAATGTGTCGAAGGGCCGAATGTGTCGAAGGGCCAAATGTGTCGAAGGGCCAAATGTCAAAGTGATGAATGTGTCAGAGGGCCGAAGGTATCAAAGGGCCGAACGTCGAAGGGCCGAATGGGTTGAAGGGCCGAATTTTATTTTTGTTTTTATAAATATAACTTTTTAAATTTGTTGGTTTATGGAATATTTTGTAAATTTTCTTTTATTAAACATAAATGGATTTCTTATGAATTTATGTATTTTACTATTTTTCATCTTTGGATATTCATGAAATTCCACGTATCCCAATCAACGATACATTTTGGTGAGGGAAAATTTTGTCATGCACCACCTGACACATTCGACCCTATGTACAAAAAAAAAAAATAATTAAATTAAATAAAAAAGTAAAAAAAAATATTTCTAAAAACAAAAAAAAAAAAAAAAAATCGGTCCTTCGACCCATTCGGCCCTTCGACATATTCGGCCTTTTGACATTCGGCCCTTCGACACATTCGGCCCTCCAACATTCGGCCCTTCTACATTTGGCCCTTTAGTATCATACTAAAAATATATTGATTCTCGAAGCAAATCCATTTATTTTCTTTATAAAATATATATGAATTAAATAATTATATAAAAAAAATAAATATTAATAAAATAATCACATTTTACAATTCATGCATAATCTAGTCGTCGCTTATCACGTTGGTAATGGGGTAAGAATCCGAAATACTAAATTGCTTTCAAATTTACAAAAGAAATCGGTTGAAGCAATCTCGATTTTAATTGAAGTGCAATGAAGTTGTACATTTCTCGCCTGTGACAAATGTTGTTAATCCCTTACAAGTACAGGCAACCTACGCTGCAGTTTTTTTGCGGTGGCCACCACCATCCGTTCGTATTTGCTTATTTGGGATTGGAGAGCTTGTTGCTTTCTTTTGCTTCAGTTCAATAAGTTTATTAATCTCGGACGGACGGCCCACAGCAGTTTTTCACTGTTGATATTAACAAAATATCTCACCGTACCGATTGATAGTCTGCTGAATTTTAAATTTGATGTGGATCTAAAAACATTAGTATATCTCAAAATTGACATAAAGTTTGAATCCTTGTTTTTGTGTTTTGAGGGGCAGATACTGTTTCAACTATAAGTATACATAGTTTTAGTTGCACAATGCTGCTCGTCAATCACAAGACATATCTATAAAGGATTTTTCCTGAAATTATTTCGAAATATCTCAACGACATAGCGAATTTTATAGATAAATCTAAATATTTTTCGCTAAGAGCCAATTTCCGTGAAAAATGGTCATATTTAAGAAGCACCACCATAAAACATTTCCATTGCATTTCGTAAACGTATCTAGTGCTAGATCAGGGTTTATTGGGATTGTCGTTTCACCGAGAAATTCAATGAGCATATTTTCAATGTCGAATGATTCCTCAGGCGTTGCAAATACTGCTCTGGTGATGTAGTTCTCTCGAGTGATTTGAAACTCAAATGCGGTATCATCAGCGCCATTGCCTATAATAGCTGAACCTAATTTTCGTTCGCTCTCGCTTCAGTTCGCAATAACATTAAAAATTTTCTCTTCGATGAGGGCTATTAAAAACCTATTATAAATTAAATGTAGCTCTTACCTTAAGGCTAATAAACAACTTTAATTCAAAGAAAACTACTTCAAATCTAACAAACTAAAATATTAACGAAAAATCGACATAACAGTGTGCGTAGCGTATACGTGGATGCCATACTGTTAAAGTAAGCCGACAGTCTTCAGTCGAAACATGATGACAAAGCACATTTGGTCAAAATTAATATGGGCGGTTCCACACAGTGCTTTGAAGAAGTAGCTTCATCTTGGTCTTTTTCCCCGTTTACCTATAAAACCGAATTTTCAACCAAAATATTTTCGGTTAAGCATGTCACAAACAAATTGAAACAAAATAATTCGTGGCCATTTTTGGTGTGTAGATTTTAGTCTAAATTTTATTTGCGAGAGAGCAGAATAAAATAATACAAAAAACTTTTTTGTCTAAATATAAAATAAGGTTTTAAAGTACCAATAAAACATGTATGAGTACCTATTTTGAAGCAAGAAGCAGAGTGGAACGGATACTACTGAAGTTAGCAGAAAATTGGGCAGCAAATATCTGTATTATCGACGTTTCGGTCGAAATTTCATCAGCAAAACTACTTTATCGACTTATTGAGAGGGGAATTCATAAAAATGTGCAAAGTGCATTATCGACACTTCAGCCGAAAATAGCTGTATTTTGTCGAGACAATTACAACAACACCACCTTGGCTAAAACAAAAACTAAAGCGCAAATGCTTTATTTCTCAACAAAATACAGCTTACAATAATATGCACCATCGACATTTCCGGCGAAATTTTAATATAAAACTGCATTACCGACAAAATTATAGAGGGAAATGAAAACAAGATTTTTTTTTAAATAAAAAAACTAAATATTTTAACAAATTTTAAAATAAAGGTACCTAATTAATTAACAGCTTCTAAGTATTATGATAATTATAAATTTTGTATAATTATAATTTATAACGTGTCTACCAGAATCCGCTTGGCTCATGAAATTCATTTGCCGTGTAAGTGAGTTAAAATTCTAGGTTCGAGCCTACAAACAGAATATCTGTGCAAAGTTTGTGACCAAAGTTTATGTGGGATCATAGTTAAATTTCCGAAAATCCTCGACCATGTCTGAAATTTTGTTTTCTCCTAAAATTATCCACATTCAAAAAATTGTGTAGTCCGCATTATTCATTTGTCTTATAAACGGAATATATTATTAGTCCTCAATCTTCGCACAGATATTCTATTTGTAGGCCCAAGCCTAATACTATATTTCCCGCTTACACGACAAATGAATAATGCGGCCTACACAAATTTTTGAATGTGGATCATTTCATGAGAAAAAGAGATTTCAGACATATGGTTGAGGATTTAAGGAAATCTATCGATATTATTCCACATAAACTTTGAACTAAAATTTGACAAGGATGGTTATTGCCTTCCAAGGCCTGACCTTTTAAATTTTAGTACGCTTACATGACAAAAGAATTACGTTAATTTCGGATTTTTCTTATGCATAATGTTCAGTTCATATATAATATACATATTTGAAATAAAATAGTAGACATAATAACATTATATTAAGAATTTACTAGTACATTTTAATTTATACGCACATTTATATTATTAGTTTAATTATATTTATATAATAAATTTTTATAATTTTATCGATGCGAGTCACTTATTTATTTTTAAACATTTTTTGATTTTTCCCCTTAAAATTGGTCGATAATGCAGATTTAGGCTGAATTTTCTGCTAACTTCAGTTAGGTGTAGAACAGGCCTATATTAGAAAAATAATATGGCAATGCAGATTACATCTATAAAGATGATTAACTTCATTGTTGAAATGGTAAATGCCAATAATGCCTATTTAATTTAGAAAAATTAAAGGCATAAATTTACCTTCCTGAGCAGAAAATTCAGCCGAAGTCTGCATTGACAAACTTAACAAAAAATAACAATATTTTAATTAGTAAATTGGATCAATAAAATTATATACATTTATTTAAATGAGTATATGAATTGTAATTAGTTAATTCTTAATCTTATATTATTGTTTCTATTAAATTTCAAAAGCGACGAACAATGAAAAGGAGACTTAAGTAATGATTGAGGATTTTCGAAAATCTGACTGTGACCCAACAAAACTTTTGATTTGAAACTTTGCACAAATTTTCTGTTTTTAGGGTGAAACTGTGCACGATAATTCTGTTTTAGACCCAAGCTCACGGCTACAGTCTGCTCACACCATAATTGAAGATCGTGAGCTAAACAAATTTTTGTATATATAGATCATTTCACGAGAATAGGCGATTTCAGACCTGATTAAGCATATTCGGAAACCTACCTTGCGTTATTCATTTATCGTATAAGCGGAGCGGACCATATAAACAGAATTTGTTTGCAAAGCTTCCGGCCAAAGAGTATGTGCGATCATTGTTACATTACCCTAAACCCTCAACCGCGTCTGATATCTTGTATTTTCGTGAAATGATCTATATTTAAAAATTTATGTACGTCAAGTTAATCATTTTTCGTTTAACTGGGCTATTCTCTAGTTTTAGAGCAACCAGAATTGTCACGAAAAGTTTCTGGACAAAGTTTATGAGGGATCATAATTTGATTTTAAAATTCCTCAAATACGTCAGAAATCTTTGTTTCTCGTGAAATGTTTCTGGTCCACAGAGACTAAAAACATAATTTCAGGCTACAGTTTATGTGGGATCATAATGAAATTTTTTAATGAGATTGATGTTTTTTAAAGAGAAAATATTCATGAAAAGCTTCGCGTAGCTCGCGATATTTCTCAATCTAGTCTGAATTTTCATTTCTGTAGTGTAACGATCTATTTCTTTGTGAGAGGGCCATATTTTATTATTAACTCTGAAATTTAAATTCCCATACAAAAATTCAGACCAAGGGATCATAGTTAAATTCCCAAATCCTCAACCAGAAATCTTTTTTTTTTCGTTAAATGATCAATATTTAAAAATTATTAAAGTTCATTAAAAATTAATTTAGGCTTGAGCCTAAAAATAGGATATCTCTGCAAAGTTTCAGACTAAAGTTTATATGGGATCATAGTGAGTTTTTCCGACTCCCAAGTCAGAAATCTTCTTTTCTAGTGAAATGATCTTTATTCAAAAAAATACTGTAGCTCGCGTTTTTGTGGGATCATAGTTAGACTTTCGGAAATCCTCTAAGAGTCAGAAATTTCTTTCTCTAGTACAATGATTGTTTTAAAAAATCGTGGAACTCGCGGTATTTGTTATTCATGTAAGCGAGATATATTTTTGGGGTGTAGCTTAAAACAGTATAGTCGTGCAAAGTTTCAGGCCAAAGTTTATGAGGGATTAAATATAGTTAGCTTTAAGTAAATGCTCTACCATGTTCGAAAGCAAACGAAAGGTTTTTTCGCGACATAACCGATATTTTAGACGCAGTTGAGGGCTTTCGGAAATTTAACTATTATTATATAGTACAACAAAATATTTGATCTGAAAGTTTGAATGTATATTCGGTCTTGAGGCCCTATAGTCTAAAAAGATAACCCGCTTACATGACAAATGAATAATGCGAGCTACGCGGATTGTCGCAACCAAATTATAAATTATATAATTGTACAATCATATAACTTGGGATCTGTTAACTGATTAAATAAATTTATTTTAATCAATTTCAATATGATTTTCAAATTAATTAAAATATTAAATATATTTGTTTTAAAAAAATCTTCTAGATTGCGTTTGTTTTAAGATTTGGTCGAATATTTAGTTTTAATTGCTGATATATCGGTAATGCAGGTGTTTTATGTAGACGACTTCCCCAAATAAGGTATAGATAATGTAGTGTTTCTACTCACATTTCGGTTGAAGTGTCTATGATTTTGTTGTTCAATTTTCTGTTAACATCAGCAACATATATTAGACCGTCCAAAAAATGTCAATAACCGACTCCTTTAGTCAGATGAATGCAGATCTGACTGTACCAAATCGATGGACCATCATGACTCTGGGTATACAATTTAATTATATGTTTTATTGTTGAAAATTTTGCCAGATAGGCATTGACCTATCTATGTCAATTCGATGGCCCTTTAGGTAAATTTTGATTATAGAGATTAGGGTGGTTTTAATTATTGTACAGGGTGAAATTTGAAGATATTCCATGTTTTGTCGATAAAACCGTTCATCATTTAAAATTTTGCGAGATACAATTTTGCGAATCTGACTACGTCAAATGGATGGCCAATGACCAAAGGTACTTTTTTATTATTGATTTGGAGTGGATTTTTTCTTGATTTGTCGATAAAATCTTTCGTCTTTAAAGATTTTGCCATATACCAATCAGACTATGTCAATTTGAAGTCCCATGGCATGGGTCTATTTTGATTTAAAGGTTGGAGTGGACCCGATGAGGTTATGAGGTGCTGTGTATGAATTTGAAGGAGTTACGGCATGTATTTCTAAATATACCGATATTTTATCAATAAAATGGTTCTTGTAATTTAAGATTTTTTTCGAACCTTGCAAAAATGTTGATACATATGAAACATTTTATTGATTGTGTTACGAATTCTATTTAACACATGTACAACATTTGCTGGTCGAATGGTTAAGTTGTACACCACCAGTTGTCATCATCACAACAGTCATGAGTTAAAGACCATTCGGGAGTGGTTTCGGGATTTTTCTAATGCTAATTGGAAATTGGATTTTAGAACTACATTCCATGTAGATAGAGGAGCAATACTAGAATAACGAATGTAATTGTAAACGGCGGCGATAGTTATCATATAAAATACCGAAAATAAAAACGGCATTAATCATCAAGAGACAGGGAAAATGATGACTTAGACGGTTCTCGAACTCAAATAAATGTAATTGATTTACAATTGTCAATACGCATACATTGCCAGATATAACAAGGGAGTAATTTCGAACAGGAATACACAAGTAGTATATAAGCGCAAGCAGTTTTTGGGACGCAGACACAGTTGCAATTTAATCAGTTAACACAGTTCAAGTTAAGAAGTAAAAATTGAATAGTGCGTAACGTTAAAGTGAACAGTTAATGTAGTAAAATTAGTAAACCGTGATAGATAAATAGTGAAATCGTGAATTGTCCAAAAAATTATAGGTGGTGGTGTAATTAAAATTTGTAATTTTAGACGGTGAGTGTTTAACTAGAACTAGAAATATCGGGAGCGATTTTTATCTTGGGTATGCTGCTTAACTGGAATTACATCGTGGTAGGTAATAAATATTACCTATGAAATTTTAAAATTTTTAGAAATTTTGTTCTCTCCAAGTTTTGGGGTTATGCCTTAGGCCTGCAGTGCTTGTATGATAAAATATTATAAAATGTCTGAATTTGTCTTAGACTGTGTGCCTACAAACTTAAGGTAAAAGTCAATTTTAATACAATAATTTTTATTATAGATACAATAATTTTTATTTTTAAGTAAATCCATTAGGTTTTCGTAGGCTATTCGGCCTTAATCGATTGCAATATATACGAGTTTATAATGTTGAATGGATGTTTTCCATCCATACCAACTAAACATTTAAACAACTAAATAGTGGCTTATGCAACCAATCTAAGATAGCAAATTCAAACCAAGCTTAAGAAATAGTCTTAAAATATTCGTAATCCTATTTCAAATGTGAATATTTAAAATGGTAATCGCTTATTTGTTGAGGTAGGTATATAAAATACATGATATTGGCTGATACCACAAAACCGGATATAATCCTTTAGATATAGTATCTTATAGCCCATATATCTCAGCCCAGATAACGCAAACCCTATACATTCAAAAGCTCGTATATATGAAACGATATCTTTAATTAAGGAAATGTGAATCTCTACAAAGAAATGTACAAAAAAGTTAAAAGAAAAATAAACATAAATTCATTCATTATGACGGTAATAATGCTGTTCTTTTTCTCCATTTTGCTTGGATATATTTTTATACGTATAAATTGCGCCAAAATGTTCATTTCACAGACCTGTTATGGTTCTAAATGGGTACGATTTTTTTGGTGTGTTCTGTTGTATTTTATTTCATGATAGTCAAATAAAATTATTTGTTTATTGTTTTAAACAGAAAAGCAGCAACAAAGTTACCAAAAAATATGTCTAACAAACGTATAAACATATACTCAAATACACATAACGTTACGTTATGTAGCTATGTCATGGAATAAGATATCGTGTGATATCGTGGAATAAAAATGAAGCCTTTCGAAAGATATTTCGAGCAGTGAGTGTATGTGGCATTTGTATGTACGTAGGAAATATAATCGAGAAAGGAAAGAGTTGTTGGGTTTTGCGTTTAAAATTATTTTGCGTTTCCTGTGCTTTAATACGAAGCCGGTAGTATTGTATACTCGTACAATACGACTACGTATTATGTTATTTACATAAAGATGTATTCAAATGTTCTAACACCTCATCGGATGAACCAAACGTCTCATGTATTATCCACCATAATGCCGAATTGATTTTCCATAAATATTTTAAAGTTATGATTTTGTATATCGATATTATATTATTACCAATATTATTTTAAGAAAATTATCTTTACTTGCCAAAAAGGTTATAAAATAAGAATCTGCAAAAATTTCATTTCATCCACTCCCTAGAAGAAAATATTTTTTGTTGTATATCCAGCAAACGATTTAAAATTATTTTCAATTTTCACATTCTAAACAAATATTCAATTTTATGTATATTGAATAAACATATTTGAAAATTCAAAATGGAACGCGCCATCTATGTTCACTTATTTATGTAAAATTTAAATAATTTTAAATACATTATATGTATATTTAGTTTAAGACAGAATGCGTACAATCTTTTAAATTTCTCATTTGTGAGATTCACAATCAAATATACCTTTATACATTTCCACCATGCAAAAAGTTTAGCTGACGTAAATGTTGGTTTATTTTTCTGATTTTTTTATCAAAAGGAAATTGGAAAACTTAAACTTTTTCTTACATATTATACTTTACAGAATGTCCTGGATATCCTTAAAATATTTTTAATTTAAAAGTTTTATCCGAGATATTTATTTGGTTGTGTAATGTAAAGTATATTCCGCACCAGATTATATTCTACGAAGATTTAACAATATAAGGGAAACAATTATTAAAAATGTGCACCTGCATAATTTAACAGTGTCATTATGATCTTTTTTATTTATTGTACATCAAACGAATGATCCATGAATCATCGTTAAACGCAAACATGTTGTCGCCTTTTAATCGAGCCATGATTTTTTTATTATTTCCCACTGTTACGAGTGACGATGTCTATACAAAGTTCTCGAAACTTTTACGTCTTCGTCACATATGGTTACTAGCTTCTGAGCCGAACACCATGTGTTCAGGTCTCCAGTTAATGTCAGGCTTTGACACAGAAATGCATCTTCTAAAACATTTTCTTGTTTCTTGTTATCCGATTTGTCCTTATTCTGCTATGTACAGGAGCGCTTCCAATAGTCACCCTACCGCACTTGAATTTTCCTTTGTTGTTCTTTTTCGTCGAGTGGATTTGCCAGTATAAATCGTCGAGTAACCTTGCCAGTAAAAGTTCAAATTTGGGGTTTCCTATATTTATATACCTTGTATCAAAAATTTTATTAATGGTTGAACATAATTGACTCATGGTACGGTGTGTTCTAATGGAAAACAATGTATGTAATGCGCTAAACGCTTAAATTTAAATAATTATTATGAAAATATCAACGAAGGATTATACAATCCTTATTCAAAACTAATTATGTGTTATTAAAGAAAATGTTTCAGGTAATTTATAAGAAAATTCTAATTTTATTAGAAATTAAATAAAAATTATACACATTTTAAATAAAGTATTTATGTTAAATAATTTTACTAGAATGTTCTTTTATGAACTAAATCAAAATAAATTTATAGCGTTAAGTTAATCATTTCATTTTCCGATAGATGCCTCAAACTCTACTTTATCATTCTTCATTTCTTTTTAAATTTTAGTTATTCCCGAACAACATCCATTTCATCCACGATCAAAATTAAATGCCGCCTGTTTTCATTTTGAACAACTCTTAAATTTGTCGAAATTTATAAAGGCTACTGACATCTAACGAAATTTTATTAAAACTTAAAGAAATTAATTTAAGAGAGTGAAATTTTAAAATTTTAAAATTATTTACTTTAATATTTTATCTAATAAATTTCAGTAAAGCATTTGAATTTTCGGATTTTTTATATTTAATTAACGTTTGACAATAAAAGTTGTTTTTGGTTCATCAATTGGTATGTCCAGAATCATCGAAAGAACGTTTTTAAAGCATTGGTTGCTTGCATTATTATAAGAAGTTGGGTTTTGTCGATCACAGAATATAACATTCATAGTTTATTAATTCGTGGGATCGTGCAACTATAAACAAAATATCTCAAAATTGGTTAAATTCACGTGGAATTCATTGATTTGTTGTTGAACACCCAAATTGTTAACAAGTTTGTTGTTGAAGCATTAAAAATCAAGTCTTGACCCTAATTATTAATTAGAATCGTATTTCCAGCACAATTCTTTTAAACGTCCGACAGCTTAGTAATTGGAGTCTAATGAAGCACTCAATTTACCTCGGTGAAGCAAATATTTCCATTGTTGTTTAGAGCAGAAGGCAAAAAATAATGCAACAGAAATTTTTGAATAAGTTCCGAAAGTACCATTAAAATTACTAATTCATATAGCTGCATTAAACTTAATCCTGACACAGGATTAGTATTGATTTTAGAGGAAACAATCAATATGGAACAAATACTTTGGTCCATTAAGAAAAGAATAAAGAAGATTTTTTTGGAAAAAATGCAATTGATTGGATCCTGAATTAAATTAAATAAATCACGATTCGAGTTAAATGAAAGACTTCATATACACTTTGACTAATGTGAGTGTAATCTTCGAGCGGATCAAGGATTTTCACAACGACGGCAATGTGCCGAATGGAAATTTCCATTAATAATTCAATTGTACTGGTTATGAGAGCTTGCGAAATATAGGTTAAGTAGAATTTTGAGGCCAGCTAATATTCGAAAAAGATATTTTCAGATTTTCCATGTGAAGTAATCAAGAATAAGTCTTATATAGTGCAGAAACACAGCAAACAATTATTTTTTAATGACTGTGACCGGTTTCGAACGGTTCCATTCATTTACTCGACACAGGCATTGAAAAAATATTATGGTTATGAATTTGTTTCGAAATGAATGAATTTGTACTGAAAGATTAGAAGTCAATATAAAAGAATAGTGTCGAGCTGATGCACAAACGGTGTTATTTGAATGAAAATCCACTCAGAACCGCATAATTTATAATTGCATTTTTCAAAACGGCATATTAAAAAACGCATAAGGTACAAAACATGTCCCAAATATGAAACAAAAATAAACATGTATTAGTAAATCCACTGAAAAAAAAATTCTAATAAAAATTTTGAGTGAAAACTAGAAAAAAACTCAAAAAAATTAGTTTACATTCTTCGTAATATATTTTTATATTTTACTTTGTTGTTTTATTGTAATGATTTTATTGTGACTGTTCTGTACATTGGTACAGATTACTATACTTACTTATTATTTTTACTAGTTTGGGTAATTCTTGTTAAAATAAATTCTGGATATCGTACACTTTGTCGGAAAAATCCAATATGTAAAAATAATAGCCTTAGTTGACAAAATTAAATTAGTTAAGTGCCATTTCCAAACAAAGAGTAGGGATATCATATTTGGTTGTGGAAAATGAAGACGATTTTATTGGTTTGAATAAAATTTGTTTAGATAAATTCTGGATATTGTAGAGTTTGTCGAAAAATACCACTATATGTCCAAATGTCAGCTTCAGTATCAAATAAATTAATTCTACCAATCCCATATCTAGGGGATAGGTATCATTTTTCGCTCTCACAAATCTAATCGATTTTACAGCTTTGAGTAGTTTTAATTTAGATAAATTCTGGATATCGTAGAGTTTGCTGGAAAATTGCACTTTGTACAAATGTTAGCTGTAGGTTGACACAATCAAATAAATTGAGAGCCATTTCCATATCTAGGGTATAGGTAACATTTTGCTCTCGCAAATCTAAAATGATACCTATCCCCTTGATTTGGTAATGGCTCTTGATTTATTTGATTCTGTCAACCTGAAGCTAACATTTGATTTATCTAAACTAAAATTCTCAAACCATAAAAATCGATTTGAATTACGAGATCGAAAATAATATCACTACACTTTCCGTTTGCAAAGGGAGCTTGACTATTACCCTAAGGCTAAGATTTCATCGTAGTCGAATTTTCCGACAGACTACGATTTATTTTCTAAAATATTTATATATATGTATTCTAACAAGAATTCATTTTGTTTACTTTTTCATGTTTCATTTTTAGATAATTTTTAAAAATATCTATGTATATAGTAAATAATGTTTAGTTTAAACATAATGTTTATATTGTATATAATTTTAAATTAATTTATTGAACTCAATTTAATGACAATGTGTTTTATTTTATTTTCTCAAGATTATTTTTTACTCTTTTTCTTGCTACCATATTTGCAAAATAAATCGAATATGAAAAAAATGTGGCGCCTATTTTGTCTCTTTCTAATATAATATAGTTATTTCGCCATAGCCGCTTTTATGGTTGCTGATTTTCTTTCGTTCGTTCGTTCGTTCTGATTATTTTTTTGTCAAATCATATGATAAAATAATAATAAAAGCGCCTTAAAAGTGTAATTACTAATCATGTTCAGCATTAAAATTTCTTATTGGATTTCTATGTGTACACGGGATTTTTTTTTGGGACAAACTTCACAACCGTACAAAATCGCATTTTTCAAACCAACATATTTCTAAACTGCATAAGGGACGAAACAGCATAAGGTACAAAATTGCATTTTACAAAACTGCATATTTCAAAACGTCACAAGGGTTTAAAACAGCATTTTTCAAAACGACATATTTCAAAATGGCATTTTTGAGAATGGCATTTTTCAAAACTGCATATTTCAAAACGGTTTTTTTCAAAGCGTCTTTTTTCAAAACAGCATTTTCCAAAATGGCTTTTTTCATAGCTGTATATTTCAAAACCGACCAGATGGCACAGTGGTTAAAGCTTTGGCGTTTGGGCTGGAAGGTACCGGCTTCGAATCCCGATAGCGGCAGGCTGACATGGAGCTATCCAATGCGCAGATGGTAACTTAAATCAGTCCTATAGCGGTACGTCTCCAATTTGGCAGTTATTGCGTAAAGTAGGACGGAAAAATGAACCACGAAGGGCAGGGAGTGCTTCGGCCCCGGAACAGATAGCAGGGATTAAAAGAAAAAATATTTCTAAGCATTGGGGGGTGCTTAGAAATATTTTTTCTTGGGCCTCGATTCTGTGTCAGTGAAAATGATAATGAAAAAAAAAAGATTTCATTTAAATTTTCATTTTATGTTTATCGGTTCAAATTATCATTTATTCATCAAATGCAATTCTTTGTGCAAAATGAAAAAAACTAATTAATTAAAATATTTTACGCAAGATGTCGGAGCAAATTGTTTATTATTTTCAGTTCCGTGTTTGCTATCGATTTATTTTGAGAAACACAAAATAAAATATAGCTATATTCTTTCAATAAAATAAAAGTTTCACTAATAAATACACTTATTAAAATTACAATGTATTAGTTATCAAGTAAAACCTTACTAAATTTATTAACCGGATAATGTTCGTTATTAAAATAAACATAAGGATTTTACTAAACTAATTCAATAACTTTATTGAATAACTTTATTACATTTACAACGTGACTGTTCTCGTTATTCCGTCAATAAATTTATTTATTGAATTTAAATAAAATGTATTGCAATTACATTTTGCCCGTAAATGAATTATCGAATTTTTATTTGAAGACATAATGATGTTTGAAGAAGTTTTTGAATTTGAAATATAATTCGCTAAATCGATAAGTTCTTGTGTTGTACTATCTTGCTTTATTAAGAGTTGAATCTTTGCAGTTTGCAAGCTGCCAAGAAAGAAACTTGAGGAAGTTTCCATTTTTGTAAGGGTTGTGTCTTTACACAAGTACCTTGGGGTTAAAATGGCAAAAGAGTGAATTTTCCTATTATTGTAGTAGATATATTGTGAGAAGACGACCTCTTTGTTTTCATATTTATTTGATAATTCAGTTGTGTAAACAAAAATTTTACTTTATTGTGATAATTATGCTCTTTGAACAAATTAAAAATGAACATGTCTTTTTTTTGTGATCTATTTCCGCGTTCAATATACTTTGCATGAATCGATTCTGAATTTTTTGAAGACGTGTGATTTGGGTTTGATTCATGATAAACAGCACAGCAGAACAATAATCAATATCTGGAGCCACAATTGATTCATATAAAATAACTTTTGTGTGCAATGGTAATTTGTCCTTAATTCTGGTGAAAATTCCAAGTTTTTTATTCATCCTTTTAGCGATATAATCCAAATGATCGTTAAAACTTAAGTGCTCGTCGATAATAACACCAAGATATTTATACTGTTTTACTTGTTCGATAATTTGGTTGTCAACTATTATATCTGCACTTCTCTCGAACTTTGCTTTGATTGATAGGACCATGTACCTCGTTTTTGACATATTCAGTGATATTTTGTGAAACATCAGCCATTTCCGTACACTCTCGAGATTTTCGTTTACTTTCTGCACTGATTCTGGAATAGTTGATGCCGAAATAGTAAGTAAAGTATCATCTGCGAACATATTTATTTTGCAATTTTGTATAACATCGACTATGTCATTGATAAATAGAATAAAAAGTAACGGACCCAAGGCTGAGCGTTGAGGTACTCCGAGATTATATTGTATATTAGTGACTATGTGAAATTATCAATTTTTGTATATTGTTGCCTCCCCTGAAGATATAACTGTTCAATCACTCTAGTTCTTTTCCAACAAACCCATACTTGGTTAACTTTTTAAGTAGAATTCCTCTTTCGATGGTTTCAAAGTCCCTTTTAAAATCTAAAAAGACTGCAATGATTACTTTGTTGTCATCTATTTAACTTTATCAGCTATCCAACATTAGGTTTAAGGCAGTTTCACAAGAATGTAATTCTATAAATCCGAATTGTTGATCAACCAGTTTATAGTTATCAGCGATATGATTTACCAGTTGGTTTTTAATTATTCGTTCCAAGACAGTCTCATGCAGTGGGAGCATATTTACTGGCCGGAGCTCGTCTGGCGTGGTTGGCTTCGTAATTTTTGCAATGGGAAAATCTGTTGATATTTTCCATGAATCTGGTACCACTGCTTGCTTTAAGCGACAATTAACTATATCAGTAAAATGTTCAGAAAACATTTGATTCTGCATTGCATTCAGCATGGCAATTTTGTTCATATCATCCATATTGCGATTTTATTCTGCTTATTATTTTTAATATTTCGTTTTGTGATTTTTGTTGCAATTGAAATTTTTGAATGTTCAAACCAACATTAGAAAGTTCAAAATCTAAGATTTCAGGGATGTTACAGTGAATATCTACCACGTTGGACACAAACAAGTGGTTTAGTGCGTCTGTTATCTGTTGTTTTGTTATTAAATTGAATACTCCATTGTATCGTATTTTTAGTAATTACCGGCTGTTTCTTTTAAACTGAGACGATCAAATATCTCAAAAAATAGCCACTCTACGGGAAAAATGTCCATAATCAAAATTTTAACATACAGTGAGGGAAATACATTAGTGCAAAAAATAGTCTCCCACCCCCCGCTTTGTAGGTGGGGCGGGGGTAAATTTTAAACTAAAATAGGAAGCCATAATTTTTATTGCAGATACGGATTCTACGACTAATTGTTTTGAGCGTACATTTTCTTTACATAATGTTCAAGTGAAAATAAGACAAAGAAACTTTCGAAGTAATGCAAATATTGCTGCCGTTCAGGCAAGTGTTGCACAAGACCGCAATTTGTCGATTTCAAGACGTTCTCAAGAATTGGGACTGTCTCAAACCACAACCTGGCTGGTTTTGAGAAAGGATTTGGGTTTGCATTCGTATAAAATTGTTCTCACTCAAGAACTGAAGCCATTAAACCACCTTACACGTCGTAAATTTGCTGATTTTGCCTTGGAACAACTTGAAAACGATAACGGATTTTTGGAAGAAAATGATCTTCTCCGATGAGGCAAATTGACACTTTGGTGTGGTTTTTGATCTAGTGGAATCATCGGTCCGTATTTTTGTCGAAATGAAGCTGGTAAAACAGTTACTGTCAATGGAGATCGGTATAGATCGATAATAACTAACTTTTTATGGCCGATATTGGAAGAAATTGATCTTGACAACATTTGGTTCCAACAAGACGGGGCTACGTGCCACACAGCAAGTGCAACAATTGAATTATTGCGAAAAGTTTGGAGATTCGATTATTTCAAGAAATTGTGATATTGAATGGCCTCCAAGAAGTTGTGATTTAACACCATTAGACTATTTCTTGTGGGGTTATTTGAAGTCACTATGGTCTTTAGCAATAAATGAAACTCTCTTCATGCTTAACAGGTCCATATTGAACGTGCTGCTATTCATGACATATTACTTTATTTAGTGGAAAACGTGATCGAAAGTTGAATTCATCGAATTCGTTCCTGCAGAAGAAATCGTGAAGCCCATTACAATGACGTTTTATTCAGAACTTAATTGTATCGATTGTACTTCACATTAAATCAAAAACATTTTAATTCCATTAACAATTAGTGTGTTTTTTTTTTAAATCGTATCACTCTTATTGGAAAACCCTATATATGCATAAGAATGAAAGTATCTTAGGATATTTTATTTGTACATCTGTAGTCAGAAGTACAGTTAGAAAAACTTAATGCATCGTAAACTTTTATTCGTCTGCAATGGAAGACAAATTCTCTATGAGAACATTTTAACATTTTCGGCAGTGATTTTCGAACATACCTAAAATAAATTTGATTTAATTTAGATCTTAAAAATGTGCGTCCAAGTAAACTGTTTGTGATTGATTGAATGTTTTGATTCTACATAATAGCAATTTTGAATGCCACTTTTCAAAGTGATATAAGACATATTTTATAATACATATTGGATTTTAGATGATAGTATTCAACATTACGAATATAATGCCATTTACAGGGTGCTGGGCAGGTATACCGACAAAATTTTTTTTGGGGGGGGGGGGGGGAGATCATTTGGAAGCTTTCATCCCATGAAACTGATGTCCTAAGTGCCACGTTAAACTGAGATATTATATTTTTGAGTTTTGTTTTAAATTACCCAAAATCTCACCTTTAAATGGTCATAACTTTTGTGTCTGTCGTAAAGGCACGAAATAACTTTAATTGAATTCCGCAGTGTGATTTTATTCTAAGTAAATCATTTTTTAAACAATTGGTTTAAGAAAAAAGAGTGATGGGTTTCCAAATCCTAAAAAATATATCAAAGTATAAAAAATGTCCATTTTCTAAATGCACTAAAACAATTAGAAGTTTTTTTGAAATTACCTTTGCTTTAAAAACTTCTCTTGTTTATGATCTTTCCAACGGTATGCTACATCAAATAATTCATTTTGTGGTCAAAATAGGAGATATTATTTTGCCGGGGTCCTAAAGGATATACCTTTTAAGTTATTATTTTAACAATAATCAACTTCATTTATTAAATTTTGTTCAAAGTGGCCTCCTTCACTCCGTATGCATGTAGGGTATCTTTTCCTTATCTCCACGGTTGTTTTGCGAAGTTGAATTTCATTTTTCATTTTTTCAAATGCAGCGCTTATCATTCCAGTCCCTAGTCGTATAGAAATTTAAGGACGTGAGGACTATGGGGACCGTGCTCGCCAATTAACAGGGCTACCCCTACCAATCTACGAGTTTGGGAATGAATTATCCATGTAATCTCTTACCGTTCGTTGGTTATATGCCGGAACAAAACGCCAAAAAAGCTCTTAAAAGTTTAACTTAACTTTTTGTTGCGTTTGGGATGAAAACTTCCAAATAACTCCCCCAATCTGCCAAACAAATTTTGTCAGTCCACCTGCCAACCACCCTGTATATCTAGGAAATATAAATTTTGGTGGAAGAGTATGTTTTGCTTCCAATAGACATAAAATGTGTTTTAAAATTCATATATGATTGTGTTTATTTATGCACTTTTGAAAAATGACGAAGAGAATCTATAACAAACGCTAAATATTTGTTTGAAAAATGCCGTTTTTACCTATATCGTTTCGAAATATGAAAATTTGAAAAATGCCGTTTTGAAAAATGTCTTCTTGAGAAATGTCGTTTTAAGAAATGCCGTTTTGAAAAATAACGTTTGGTATGTGTTTCTCGTGTTGTACTTTATGACGTTTTCAAATATGCAGTTCTGAGAAATGCCGTTTTTATAAAAATGGCGTTTTACAATATGTCATTTCGGCCGGGACCCATGAAAAATATATGGTTGTAAAAATTGTTATAGAGATTGCTACACACAAATTAAGAATTATCAGATATACTTAACCATTTGCCTAGAATTCTGGTTTAGCAGCGTTGATATAATTAGCATTGAGCACTGATATAGGTCTAATTTCCATGCAAATAACTAAGGCAACTGAGCACAAAAAATCTATTATTTCAAATAGACAATCTGAACCAACAGAAAAATACTATTATACTGATGCTGATGCATCATTTTCCGCCATGGTTGCAAAAAGTTAACTCTAATATGCACAAGTGAATAAAACCTTTTCATGATGTGCTCAGCTTGCATCAGCTTGATTAGTCTTCATGATATAAATTCCGTTATAAATTCCAAATTCTATTTCAATTTAAATTGCATCTTAATAAAATTTGGTATATTGTCATTCTAAATCCATTACATACAAATATTTCCGACGCTGAATAAAAATTTGGATCCGGTGCTTATACGGAAATTAAACGTGATTCCATTCCCGTTATTGAATTAGAAAGTGATCGTTGAATTGTGCTGATTACACAAACAGAATTAAATCAGAATTACAATATTCACAACTCAATCCCTGATGACTGTAACGAATCCACACCATAGTAAAAGTTAAAAAAAAAACCAAATACGATATAAACTTTTTCCTCCGAGCTTGGTTCTAACTAAATCATTATTCCTAAAATTTTTAAATAGCAATCAATTTAAATTTAACCAAATTATCAAAGCCCCGAGTAGTCAATTTTGAACGGGCCAATTATTAGCTCTTTGGGCGCGAGGCGCCTTCGTTCAGCTAATATTTTTTGTATAAAAAAATTAATTGCCTCAGTAATAAACGGTTTAGAATCTACTTATAGAACGAAAATTTCATACGATTTTCAGTGCTGTTGTTTTTAAACTGTCTATTACTAAGGGGTAAAATATTTTAATTTAGAATTAGTTTTAGTTTAGAATGTAATACATAGACAGTAATAAATTAACTTTTTTAATAATTTTTAAACTCGTTATCTTATATATTGAAAGAATGGTGCAGAAACTGTCACACAGATAATCATATAACAATGAATGTTATAACAAACCGAAAAAATCATGTTTCAAATTTTACTGTAGCAATATTTTACAAATAATTTATTCAATAATAATAATACGCATATTTTAACCAACCAAAATATTTACCATTAAAATTAAATAACCTTTTAATTTTTTAAAATAAATGTTAACCTTAATCTCATCATTTATACTCTTTCATATAATGTAAGACAGAGAAAAACCAGTAAAACGAGTAATAATCCATTCTTTTTATTTCATTCTGTATATATCATGAATCAATAGAAACAAGTTCCACACATTTTACATATAAGCGACATCAAAATGACAAGACATTCGCTAAATTCCCTGCGCTTTTACACCAATTAACGTAAATCGTTTCTCAAATCATTTTATCCTTTTGTGTATATTCAATTCAGTTTTGTTACAAAACATATAACCAAAATGGACATTTATAAACAACCTCTTTACATTGTTATGGTAATAACGTATAAATGCATATATCTTAAGTATGGTATAATTTTAGCTTTTTGATGAGAAAACCCACTTTTATTGGCGTACACGGTGTCCGATTTGTTTAGACAACAGCATTTATAAAATTATATTTTGAGCAATTATTATGATCCGTTGCAGTTTAGCTAAGTTGACGAATATAAGCGAAATAGGCATAAATTAAATAAATTTACATATTGCGTATTGTGTTTTGTTTATAGCCGCGTTTCTCATCGTACACGCATTTTACACGGTTGAGAAACTTGTCTTTATTTATATTGCGTGTGCATACAATTAAAGGGAGATGATTCCATATATTAATACTTACAAAATAAATTAATTTGTTTTACTGTATTTCTTATAATTAAACTCACATAAAGCTAATCGATATTTTTGTGTAATTATTGGATTCTCAAGATAAATTCGCCATTATATATAACATTTAGGGGCGTTGCCAGCTTAAGCACCAAACAATCGTTGAAAAGGTAAATCGAAAAGGGAAATATGAAATTTTGTAATACTCGTGTCTTGTGTGCGAGATAATATAGGAAGTGCCCTTGTATTTATACACAATGTTGAGATTAGGACGAATGAACAAAAAAAAAATGTTAAATTTCATTACTTTCAACTGTACATCCTAAAGTTATTAAAAAAGTTTTACATTTCCAAAATTACTTCTACAATAATCAAAGTGTATTCACAAGGAAAAAACTATCTTCCATTGAAATTCGGTTATGAAACATATGTTTCTAATGACTACTGTTCACTTCTGCCAATTTTTTATTTTATTTTTTTGGTTCGTTCGTTCTGCTTCAATATAATTCTGTTTTCATGTTGCTACTTTTTGTTTCAAATTTTTATTGGTCTTTCTTCTTATTCTGATCTTCAGTCGTGTAAATATGTATACATATACTATGTATGGATATATGAACATTATTGGGTTCGGTTTTATGTTTGTTTTAAAATCAATTTTAAAATTAAATTTTTAAAATTAAATTACATATATATTTAAATTTAGACATTTATTTTATTTTCTAATACACGTTTTAAATAACCATTTGAATATTGTGTGTATGCCCGCCTAATTAAACCCATTCAATTTATTTTGGATGCGGTGTATACGAAGTGGAGAGGTTTCTTAAAATAAAAATATCTACCTGTTGTTTAAATAAATTGCACGTGAAATAAAATATAAAAGTGGCGTGCTGAGGCTCTAAAGTTTATTGCCAAAGCCATTAAAAGCATATTAAATTGTTACATAAAGTAATTTTTGTCACCAAAATAAAAAAAAAATAAAAAGAGATAAATAATCGTAAAACCATTAAACCCATTATAAATTGCACCTTTTTATGATGCAATTATTTTATTGCAGTGTTTTTTTGTGTTCGCAAAATATAGATTTCGTGTTTCCATTTATAAAGTGAGTTATTGAAGGAGAAAAAGGTTGATATGTTTAACCTCGAATCCGAAGGTTGTTTTAGATTACAACACAGGAACAATCAACTAATTCTTTACCCTTTTTTTAGTGATACTCCTGAACTTCATAAAAAATTGTCTATTCATCCTTTTCGGCAAAAAATATACAATTTTCTAGAAAAAGGGTTACAAAATATATATTTTTTGTTTGTAACATTTAACTATATATGGCATATGAATATATGAGAATAACATAAATTATTAATACACAGCAACAACAAAATGGCCGAATGGTTTAAGAACATGTTTTTTAAACAAAAGTGTCACCCATAAAAAACGCATTTTGTTACTTTTCTTGAATTTCTGTTCCTCATTATATATTATCAACATTGTTGGTCATTTTGCAAAGAGTTTTTTTTTTGTTGTTTGTTATTTCATCTTACATGCTGCATTAATTTCTTTGGTTGTGTTTCGGTTGACGCGCATATATCCAACAAAATTATATTATAATTTAGATTGTATTTCTTAATGGGTTTGTAGGTTTGCCTGATGCATTTATAAAAAATAAAATATTTTTGTACATATCATAATAAAAATACATATTCAATGGAGCAAACATTTTAAGAGGAAAATATTTTTTTTATTTAAAATTGGCGTGGTTGACAATAATATTATGGTGTATCGAGTTAATAAATACGTTAAATTAACTTTAAAATTTTTCTGAATGTCGTTTTTATCATGTTTTCAAAATTTTGTTTTTGTGTCGTTAAATGATAAAAAAATGTTTGGAGGAACCTTCTTTCGAAAATGTTTTGTTTATTTGCTATTATTGTTAATTTATGAGTGCTATTATAAATTCTTCCTACAATCAAAAATGTAATTTTTGGTGTGAAAAAAATCGATTAATTAATGAAACAAGATTTTCTGTGAAGAAGGCGGATTGTTAAACAGTTATAAATTTATTTGTTATATATGTACAGGTTCATTAATTTTGCATAATGATTGCTTAAAGTAGGAAAAGTTGGTATTAAGTTTTCCGAATCTAATAAAAATGGTATAGTGCGATCGTTTCGCACGTTTACGGTTTCCAATCATTTTCATGAAAATGATGATTGAATTAATCATTGAAAGAAATTCATATCGTTGGCATCAAATTTCGAGTGCTTTAAACCTGCACCGACCAAATTATCCTACCGCCATAAAACCTATCGATTTAGCTTACAGTTAAACCTATGTGCTAAACTTTTTCCTAAACCATTTATAAAAAACAAAAATTAGGAATAGTTTAGCAAATAGTTTACAGCCTTGTATAGAAATGAGAACTTAAAATATATAAACTAAGTATTATCGAATATATTATACAAAAATAGATCAAGTAAACGATGGACGATTGGTTCGTCGATGATCCTAAGCGTGTTCAAAAAAACCTGATCAACACAACAGATTTTAAGAGATCGGAATAAAAAATTAAATTTATTAGAACAGAACGGAAGAGATTCGATGAAGTTAGCCCGAGCCCGAATTTTTTGATGGATTTCTTGAATAAGTGTAGCCTTTCCGAAAAAGTGTAAATATATTAAAAATGTAGCATTATCCCGAAAAACAATTTATACGTGAGAAAAACAAAGAATATAGAAAAATAATATTATTGTAAAAAAATAACTGGTAAATATTTTTTTTTAAATTAATTTAAAATTTTTTAATTTTTTTGTATTTAATTCGAATAGCGATTTGTGTAGTTACTATGGGTCCGCATTAAATTTTATACCACAATACCAGGAGATAAAGCCACCAAGCGGCATATATGGCCAGACAGGCTGCGATACTAGTTAAGATGTAGAATCCGCTCCAAGTCCACATCAGGTGAAAATAACCTTTTTTTTTATTTAATTGTTAATCCGTATAGCGATAATTTGTGTAGTTGCTATGGGTCCACATTAAATTCTATAACGCAATACTTGGAGATAAAGTCCTCAAACGGCATATATGGCCAGACAGGCCACGATACTATCTAAAATGTAGCTATCTAAGCTATAGAATGGGCTCCAAGTCCGTATTAGGTGGAAATAACCTTTTTTTAAATTTATTTATTTAACACGTATAGCGATAATTTGTGTAGTTACTATGGATTTACCCTATTAAAGCTAGTCGACTCCATCCGAAAAATGTCGATAATGTAGATTGAAACTAATCAAACGAAAATGACAGTCGATTTTTGTCGGTAACATACCAGCCGAAAAAGGTCGATACTGCAGATACAACTTTCAAGCCGGAATGTAATAATTTATATTAGAAATTTTTATTTTGTTATTCATAAAAACCAATAAAAAATTTAAAATGCAAAATTTTCATTCGAAACAATTAAAACTAATATAATAAACCAAATTTCTCTAAGATTTCTGGTAAGACGTGAAATGCATCTACTTTAAACGGTCAATTTTTAGAAATTTTCAAATTTTGTGTGTGCGATATATTCCACTGACTTTTCCCGGCCTTCCAACATCCTCAAGTCTGTATCAGGTGGAAACAACCTTTTTTTAGAATGATTTGTTTAACCCGTATAGTGATAATTTGTGTAGTTACTATGGGTCCACAATAAATTCTATACTTCAATACCTTGAAATAAAGCCACTAGTGGTATATACGGTCAGACGCAGGCCACGATACTATAGCTAACATGTAGAGTTGGCTCCAATTCTACATCAGGTGAGAATAACCTTTTTTTTAATTTATTTGTTAACCCGTATAGCGATAATTTGTGTAGTTGCTATGGGTCCACATTAAATTCTATAACGCAATACTTGGAGGTAAAGCCACCAAGCGGCATATATGGCCAGACATGCCACGATACTATCTAAGATTCTACTTAGCTATATAATATTGTGGCCTGTCTGACCATATATACCGCTTGGTGGCTTTATCTCCAGGTATTGTGGTATAGAATTTAATGTGGACCCATAGTAACTACACAAATTATCGCTATACTGGTTAAACAAATAAATTTAATAAAAGGTTATTTCCACCTGATACGGACTTGGGGTCAACTCTACATCTTAGCCAGTATCGTGGCCAAGCTTTATCACCAGGTATTATGGTATAGAATTCAAGGTGGACTCATAGTAACTAGACAAATCGCTATTCGAGTTAAATAAATTTAAAAAAATGTTTACCAGTATTTTTTTTACAATAATAGTATTTTTCTATATTTTTTCGGGATGGCTACACTTATTCAAGAAATCCACCGAAAAACTCGGGCTTGAGCTAACTTCATCGACTTAGACAAGAAGAATTTAGGAAATAAGCATTTTCGAAATATTGATTTAAATTTCAACTATATAGCTTGATTTGTTATTGTGTACTCGTGAAAGAATTGAATTTAATTTCCTTTTCATCCATTTTTGAGCTCGAATCATAAGATAATTTTTTTATGAGTAAATAGCTACATCTAAGATGAGATATATTGCCTAAAGAAAAATTGAAGGTTTTTGGAATTCTTCATTGCAGTTAGAAAATTCTATTGGAGGAGAATAGATAAAATGCAACTCTTTCAGGAACTAGTTATAGGATGTAACAGGATGAAATGAAAAGAAAAATATCACAGATTTAATTTAAGATTTATTTAGACTTGGACTATTGATGGTGGTGTTTTTTTTTAGAAAAAATCTAAGTGTATTTCAGCCATCTATAGCGATATATATATTAAGGATTATAGAGTTAGCTATTTATAATAAGTTTCATTTTACGACATTAAAAAAAGGCGGGGTGAATATGTTGTGGCTAACACCAGCCTTTCTTTTACCACGATTGCACACAAAATAAATCTTACCCCATTTGAGTTCTAAAGTGAAAAATTAAACTTACAGAACTTTTGGTAAACTATCACGTATATCAAAGACAATATCCCTGCTTAAATTTCAGAAAACTAAGACCAACCCTTGTTGGCTGAAAAATTTAAATTTATTTATATTTTTTAATTTTTTGTCGTTTTTTGTAAATGCTTAACTTTTCAACATTATAGTAAAAATTGAAAAAGATTACATGAAGCTGCCACTTCCGATATACTGATTTTCTGTAAATTCAATTTAACTGATTTTATATCGTTTGTTTTTATCGTAAAAGCTATAAACTTTTAAAAATATTTGCAAAATACGAACAAAGGTTTATGAACGCTGCCATTCCCAGTGAGCTGATTAAGGCCAACATTCATTTATTTATGAATAAAAATTAAGGCCTTATTTATGAAAAAATTAAAGTATGAAGTTTCATCCTGATCATTTATAATCCGTCTGAGCTGTACAAGGCGAATTTTTGTTCAAAAACAAATTTTGGAAAACTGACCTGGACCGATATTGTTGCAAATTTATCAAAACCCCAAAAATGAATTGTCACGCAGTATCTATTTGTGGTTTAAATCAAATTAATTGAATGAAAAATTATAGAGATCGGTATTTAGATTTAGTTTTTTCAAATTTTCATTATAATTTATATATGTATTACTCAATGCCACTTTCCATTTGTTAATTGTGTTGATCATAAATTTATAGGAATCTCAATTAGAAGTTATTATACTTTTGATATTCCTATTTCTGAAAAAATTATATATTATGACTGTATAGGAATGGTAATATTTCCGGCTTAAGTGAATCTTAATCTAATTGAATGGTGGTTACTTTTTGGTGATGATGATATTAATAATTGATATGTTTTATAAAATGTTGTGAGCTATTGATGAATTTGTCCCTAAAAATTTTAAATCGTTACCGAATTATCCACCTCATTTTACTAAAGAGTTGATTAAATTACGCAACTATAAAAATAGGTGTCGTACCGTAATTTAATTTAGGGTTATTATCCTTCCTTATATGTATAATAAAACTAGAAAATTGGAATCACATAAACAGTTCATTATGAAAAACAGAGAGGATTATAATGAGTATTTACGGGTTATTTCATCTAAAATATATTATGATCCTAAATGATTTTGGAAATTTGTTAATTCCAAATGTAAAACATCTGAGCTGCCTACATCTATGCATTTTGATCAAAAAACTAGTTCTGATTTAAACGTAATTGTAGATTTGTTTAGGAACTTTTTTCAAACTGTATACAAATTTGTTGACTGCTCTAACTTTAATTCTAACTTAAATGTCCCGTTCAATTGAAACTGAAATTTTAAATGCATTGAACTCTTTCAAAAATGGTTGTGGTCCAAACGGAGTTTCTTCGTATATTTTGAAATTGTTAAAATATCAACTTTGATATCCCTTGAAATTATTATTTGAAATTTTTTTAAATACTTCAGTTTTTCCACAGAGATGGAAAATATCTTCAATTACTTAAATCCATTATTGAGGTATTACAGAGGAATCTCTGCTTGATCGTAAACCCATAAGCTCTTTGAGGCCATATTGACATGATACATTTTTTTAACATAAAAAATTGCATTTCAACATCTCAGCACGGTATTTTCAAAGGTAGCTCCACAACAACCAATCTTATTGAATTTCAACGTGAAATTGTTGATACATTTGAGTCGCAGAGTCAACTTGATGTTGATCTCACAAAAGCGTTTGATTCTGTTCAACACCAAACCATCATACATAAACTCAACTTGTTTGGACTATCTGAAAAAATCGTTAATTGGGTGAGGTTATACCTATCTGACGATGTTAAATATGTTAAGTTAAATCGTGACAAATCAGATAAAATAAACTTTCTTTCCGGTGTTTCGCAGGGCTCACACCTTAGTCCTCTATTATTTACAATATTTGTAAATGATTTGATGGATCTATTGCGTTACTCTAAGGGACTTATGTATGCAAATGATCTCAAGCTTTCCTGTCGCGTTATTGACCCCACGGATGCCACTAAATTACAATCTGACCTAGATTCGGTATTCGTGTGGTGTAGCAGGAACTATTTAAAGTTAAATACTACGAAGTGTGCAGTTATGTCCATATCGCAAGAAAAAAAACTCTGATAAATTTTGATTATTATATTAATAGCGAAACATCACAGACTTGGGAGTAACGTTTGACCCCACACTGAGTTTTATTCCGCATATAATAATATCAAAATCGTCATCTTTGTTGGGTTTTATACAGCACCTCTCTAAATAAAAGAGGACTCTTCAAATCTTATATTCGTCAACTCTCTCTCTCTCTCTCTCTCTCTCTGGCACTATATCCCATCAAGGGATTTGGAATAATTCATTGATCCTAAACCAGCCGTGAATTTTTTTTTGTCACCACCGGAAATCGAAACCGGGAGCTCCGGTCGCTGGAGCAAGCATGCTGACCACTTTGCCACCGGGGCGGCATATTCGTCAACGGTTCGGTCAAATTTAGAATATGCTATAGTCGTGTGGACTCCGTTTTATAATGTACATATTGAACGAATAGAAAAAATTCAATGAAAATTTACTCGACACATCTTTTTTAAATTTAATCTCTTTAACATGGACAAACGACTGACTTATTTGGATAATCTTCTTAATATACCTCAGTCAGACGTTGTTTTGCTGCGGCTTTATTTGTGGCTGATGTTATGGAAGCAAGGATTGATTGTCCATTTATATTTATACTTTCGCGTTTGAATATTTATGCTCCCATAAGACAAATTATAACAAGGTCTTTATTGATACCGGGTTTTCATCGTTCCAATTACTCACTACACGAATCAATTAGTTTTATGATTGCGAACTTTAACAATTTCCGTGATATGTTTGATTTCGAAATGACTAAAGCTCGTTTCAATAATAAACTGAAAGATAACTTTAAAATTTCTATGTTTGAACTGACTTAATCTTCGTCGTATTTTAATGAGATTTCCGTAATTTAATGCAATACACATATATTTTAAAAATGTAAATTTTGAGATTTTTTCAACTTGTGATTAATTTATTTTTATTATGTAATTTTAAGATCTTGGAATTTGTTGTAATAATCATTAGGAATTTTTTATCCTGTATATTATAATTTTTGTAAATAAATAAATAAATCAGTTGAATCATTGTGTAATCATAATTTTTCTTTCCTAAACTTCTTTGGAATGTGCCCTCGAATTCAGATTTTTTGGAAAACTAAATTTTTGAAACTTTTCGCATAGGTTAAACGGATCAATATCTATCTAAAAATATTCGCTTATTGATGCCTTCTAATTTTAGGGTATTTTAAGAAAGCAAAATTATGAATGCAAAACGATTCAATTCATTTCTTCGGATTTTGATCAAATCTTATCTCCAAATCCCAATTAGGTTTCTTGAAATAGCTTAAATAGCTTCTTTTTGCATAGATTCCCCATGCAACCCTTCCGTAATTCCAGTAACTTCTCAATTCCCCAAACCAGAGTTTACATTGCCGTATCTACGGACTTACCCTTATGGTACGCATGTTGAGACTGAGTTTCTGACAGCATCCTTTCCATAATTTTCAGCAGAAAAGATGACAAAGATATTAGTCTAAAGTCCTTAGGGTTGCTGCGCAAGCTTTTTCCTGTTTTCGGGATGAAGATCGCCCTAACCTCCTTCCATTTCTTGGAGATGTACCCGAACTTCAGACACCCTTCTTCTGAATTTCTGCTGGTATAATCCCATATGGACCAGCTGACTTTACAGGGTTGAACCCCTTAACAGCCCATTTTATACTCCGCGTGTTCAGAATATCCTCTGTACACAACAGTTGGACCCCCCCCCCCCCCTAGTTCATCCCTAGACCCACAACCATCCAAAGGCCCGCAGTCAACACATCCTCACTTCCCAAGAAGTGAATTTCCACCAAAAGGTCAAGAGCCTCTTCACTAAAAACCATCTATTCGCCATCTGGTTTTAACAGATAGCCTGGAACAGTCGGATTGTTATAGAGAGAATTTTCCTTAAGCGCGAGGTTCCCGAGACCTCTTCCTTTCTATCACAGAAGCTTCCACGAAATTCTTTGCGTCTTTCTTAATTCCCTTTTGTATACTCTGAAGCATTACTTATAGAAGTCCCAGTCTTGACTATCTCTAAATCTTTTCGCTCTATTAAAAGCAGGCCCCCAGGATTTCCGGCACTCCGCAAGTGCCGGGTTCTACCAAACAGGTTTTCGCTTACCCCTCAGCTTTGTTAAAGGGCAGTCTACCCTCATAGAGGTATTACAAGCCTTAGTCAAAGTGTCCACTATTGAATCCAGTTCACTATCCGTGTCGGGTAGTCCTGGAACTCAAGATGGCATGATGCGATCCAATACGTCCCTATACTGTCCTGGGATTTCTGAACACATACTGTTTTGTAATATTGAGCTTAACTTTAAACGTTAAGTAATGATGGTAGGAGAAGGAATGCTCTTTCGCCACCCTGCATTCGATGATCATCAGTGAAAAAAATTCGCAGACCAGAGTAATATCCAGAACCTCCTGTCTATTTCTAATAATATAGGTGGGTTCCTGGCCTATATTATTAATAGTGAGGTTAGTTCTTAAGAGAAATTCAAAAAGTAACTCACCCCTGTCACTTATATTCGAGCTATCCCAGATGGAATGGTACGCGTTGGCGTCGCACCCCAGGTGGGAGTTCCTCCTTTCTGCGTTAAAAACCAGTGCCCCCAGTATATTTGGCGGCACTGGCATCTCCCGGCCCATGTATGCGGCTGCTAGCCAGAATCGTCTCCCCTCCATCTCTATACAGACTGCAGTAATGTCCCCATTGCTATACAGTTGAAGTAGAAAAACATTTACGTTATTTCCCACCAATATACATGATCTACTCTTTTCAGTCCCACAAGCGTGAAAAAGGCTGTAACCCTTCGCTCGCAGACCGCAGATCTTGTTATTTTTGATCCAACGTTCTTGGATCAGAACTATTTCCTCGTCTGACTTGGCCAGTCTGAGAAGTAGCGACGCTGAAGCAGCCTTGGTGTGATGTTAGTTTATCCGCACAAACCTAATCACTGATAACAGTCTTCACTTACCTTAATTGCAACAGCGGTGCTATGTCGCTTAATTGGACCCGAGTCGACGGTATCCTCCGTTCCACTCACTCTGCAGCCCCAAATATTAAGGAGGTCCGCCTTTCTCTCACGGAATTCGATGTATTCCACATTCCCCTGTCAAGGAATAGTCGGTCCCTAAGGTCGCTAGTTAATCTCTCACTCTGGTTTGCCTGCGCAGTGTTTTCCCTGGAGAGATACCACTCCTCGCGCTTCCCTCAGCAGACTGGACTTCTTCCTCCCGCTTCTCAGGCTGCGCAGTAATTGGTTTCACTTCGACCTCGTCCTTCTTGAACACTTTAAGTGTAACAGAGCCGAAGCCGAAGTTGATAACCCATTTAGTTTTTGACAGGGTAGCAAGGGATTCCTTATTGATCACCATAATTGATGATCTGAAATTGCCTTTAGGCTCCTCCTGCTTAACAATCTTCCAGTTCCTTGTCGGAAGATCCGGATTGCAAACCTGGATAATCTTCAGGGATTCATCTAGGTTAGCCGACTCCGTGGGGAGCCAGACCATTACCCTCGGTTTTTTAGGTATTTTCTCTTTGGGAATTGCCGTGAGCTGAGCACCGGCCATACCTCGCCTACCTCCGTGATCGCCTGTACAAGAAGGCCAATTGTTGTCCCGGATGTTGTCCAAGGACTCTGAGGAAAACTAGATTCAGTGCACTAAACACCAGCCTCCATTTTCCCTTGGTGATGCTCCCATCTTCAAGGCTCTGGTCCACGACGACTAGCATTACCTCTTCCTCCTCCACAACGTCGCTGAAGAGCTTTGGCCTCTTTCTCGACAGTGCCACCTGAAGCTTCTATATTTTGACCCAAGACTGAGCTTTGCTAACATCGGCAAAACAGTTCTTCGTCCACTTAACCCTTTGTCTCTATTCCTCCGTTCACTGCTCCTCCGGGACTATGGCCATTCTATCCAAGGTACGGAAGGCCAAACGCCTATTCCTATACCTTCGAACTGAAGAAGCAATTGCCTTCTCCTCCTTACCGCTGCCACTAGTTCCTGGCTTGCAAGCCTCGGAACCAGTCTTAGCCCCACTGAAGGCTGGAGTCACAGGTCCTCCGTCTCCACCAGCATTTGGAAAATACTGGCAATACAACTTCTTTCAGTTTTTTTTTATTTTGATTCCATATTCTGTTCCCACGAATATCGGAGAAAATGATGGGCCACCCATGCAGAGATCCATATACACGGGTTTGGCTATATACAGCTGGAGGTCGCCAGGTATACAGAGATGGATCGCATCGAAAGACAAACAATTTTTTTCGAAATCTAGAAAACAATCCAAAAAACTAAGTTATACTAAGTTATACGTTCTTAAAAATCTTGCCTTATACCAACCCAACATATAGTCAAACCCTTTATTGCATTTCCGCAATCTTTGTCATAAATAAGTTTAAATTATTTAATCCGGAAAAAAATTTAAAGAAAGAATTGACATCCATTCAAGGACCTGCACAATCAAATTCTTCCGAAATCATGACTCGAAAATAATCCCTCCCAAGTTTTTTAAAATCGCTCGAACCAAAGGCACACAAAAAATCGGGATTCATCGGACCAATTTCAATCGATTTTTGGTACACGAAATCCCAAACTCCTCCCTCTCACGCTTTAATTTTAATCAAAAGTGCATCCAGCCGAATTGTTTGTTAAAAAGTATTTTTGCACCAAAAAATTCCATCAAATTTTATTTTTTGCCAAAATTGTACGAATCGGTGTTTTTTTACACAACCGCGGCCTCACCACTGGACATCCTAAACAATTTTTCTGGAATCAGGACCATTGCAATGAATTCCTGATACTCGAAAACTCCCTTTAAACAATTTTAAGCAAAGTGCCGCACGGAGAACCCCTAAACGATTTTTTTTTATTCTTGTTTAAGCTGGAAATTTTTTAAAGACTTTTCTGGACCCACTGGAAGATCCCACAAACGATTTTTTTCAATATTAAGGTCTATCACAATCGGTTCCTGGTACTCGAAAACACCATTTCTGGAAGTTTCACAAAAGTTGTTTGCGATGATTTTTTCTCGTTTATGATAAATCGAAACCTATGTCACAAAGGATGAGCCCTATATGAATTTTCTCTAAATCAGAACCGGAATGGAACCGAAATACAAAAAACCCCGAATTAGCAAATTTCAGGAAAGTCGTTTGAGCTGTGAAAAAAAAATAAAAAAATGAAAGCAGGCCCACCCAAGAGGTGTCCCAGTAAAATAAACTCAATTTCAACATCCATTAAATTTATTTGATTATTTTTAAACGATTAAAATATTAACAATCTTTGTATCATCTTTACTAACGGTTTTACTAAAATTATAGTTATTAGAAGCGCCACCACCCAATAAATCATATAAAGTTACTCTCGAATTCGCCATTCTGGTGTTGATTAGACTCACATCATTCTGGTAAGTCGCGTTCAAAACCAATAATTTTTCCGAAAGTTCATTCAAGAGATTATTTACGTTTCCAACATTCGAATTATAGCTGGCCACTGCATCCGTAAGTTGATATTTTAAATTTGAATTTTCCTTTTTCAATGCGTTCAATTCATGTCGTATTTGATCCATTTCCAAATAATTGTAATTCGATTTATTTTGTCCGTCGACTCCGTTCCAATTTTCATCATGACATGATACACTTTTAATTTGTAAGTTATTAACTCTATTTAAAGATTTTCGTTTGGTTTCTCTTAATTTTTTGAGGAGTTCGACCTTATTGCGACATAAAAGATTATCATCTGTAATATCGATAACATTAAGACCCCAAAATAAATGTTCTAAAGCATTCGCATTCAATTGATTCAAACTGTTGCCGTTAATATACAACGTTCGCAGGCTATTTGGTTGTTTATAGCTAGACGGAAACTTTAAAGTTTCCAAGATATTGCCGGACACGTCTAAAAATTCTAAATATTTACAATTAGTGAATATTCCAAAGTTTAATTGTTGTAAATTAGTTGCCGTAAGATAAAGTGTCTTTAATTTCATCAACCCGTTAAATGTATCGTCTTCAATGTGTTCGCTCGCCAGTTGGTTGAATGACAGATCTAAGTGCGTTAGTTCTGTCAATACTTTAATAAAATTTATATTACTTAACGAGTTGTTGGCAAGCGATAACCCGTTTAGATATAAATTGCGATTCGTCGTAAAATGCCGAATGCAATTATTTTCAGCCACTAAGTTTCTTAAATTCTTACCGCTGGTAATTATTACTTCTTCAATTGCATTGTTATTTAATAAAACTTTTCCAATATTTTCAAAATTTATTAAAATTTTGGTGATCTCGTTGTTATTTAAATTCAATTGGCCAATACTTATCGATCTAAATATTTTTTCATCTAGAGCCGAAATTTGATTACCTTCTAAATTTAATTCATTCAAATATAACATTCCAAATGTGTTTCCGGTGAGGGTGGTAATCCTATTGTAGGACAAATCCAGTTTTCCTAAATTTTTTAAACTGCTAAAGGAATCCGTTTCAATTTTGCTGATTTTATTGTGAGACAAATCAATTGTTAACAACATTCTGGCCCCATTAAATGCTAAATACTTTAGCTCCGTTAATTGGTTGTAGGATAAATCTAAGTTTTCTAAATATGCAGCATTCATAAAGTCGTACGGTGATATTTCGATTAAATTACAGCCGTTCATGTTTAATGCCCCTAAATAAGGCAAATGTGTGAAAAGTGAGCGTGGTATATACGCAATTGATGAGTTACGAAAAATCAGCTCAAAACGTTCTTCAAATCTATAGTTTTCATCATAATCTTGGTGTTCCAGGTATGGAGCATTTTCAAATATGAGTGAAAACCGGCTGGTGTATTCAATTTTGGTATCTAGATGTACGTTTGAGACAGCACAGCTGTTTATTTGGTATAAAGATATACCACTTTTATCACATAAGTACTTCGTATCACCACTAGCACTAAGACCACAAACACCAGATACAAATAATAAAATCACTATGTTCAATTTATAATTTAAAGCCATTTTTAGCTCTTCTTAACGACACAAATATGACTGAAAATATTATCGGTTAAACAGCGGCTCTTATATGAAATAATTTTTCTTTTATTTACTCAAAAAGCTAAACAAATGAGATATAGACCAAACCTTTAGTAAACACTTTGGCTTCTTGCCGTGACCTTTTTCACAGAATTTGAGAACGACTGATAATTTTTTTTTGTATTTTTATTCAATGTACAACACGCAATGCTTATTTACAGATTTCTTTTTATTTGAACATATTTTTTTAAGAAATGGTGATATACAGAAATTTAATTGATGCTGCATGTCTAGTCTGGCTTAAAATAAAATATTCCAAATAATTTAATTTTAGTTGAAATTCTTTACAATATTATTATTTCATTACGCAACCAAGCTTAGCCAAAACTTTAAAACGATAAAGCAAATAGTGCATATGAAAAGAGCTATCCTAGCCACAAGTAATCAATAGTAATGCTACTGAAGTTAGCCGAAAAAAAAATCGGATCAGTTGTAGCCCACCCCACCCCGTCGACAGACTGAATTCATGCTTCGGAAATAGACTTTATTTTCTGTGGTTCTGCCCAAGAGAGATGCGACTACAATGATCAACAACCGTATACGATTTAACTTGGGCCTCTTAAACTTAGGCATTAAAAGTAAAAGGTAAGCATTTTTATAGCTGCTTTGCCATTAATAAACTCAATGTGCTCCTTGAATGAAGGCCTTCCATCAATCATGATACCTAAATATTTGATACAAGTGTTGGCGAGAATCTAAGAGTTTCCCATATGGATGAAAATCATTTCCCGCTCTGTCTCAGTTTATGCTCAGCTAATTCTGAATGTCTATATTCGTAGATTATATTTTATGATTGGAAAATTATGTTTCCCATTTTTTTTGATTTAGAACGGTGCCCCGAGTGAACCAAGATTTTCCGCTCTCTCTCCGCCAATTGTTGAACTCGCTTCGCCCCTGCAAAGCGCCGGACTATTTCCATTTTTGCCAAAGACATTTTCGAAAAAGGATAGTGCCTATAAAGAAGAGCATGTCTTCGGCTGCTGGTATTCGTGCTGCCCCGTGCTATGGTGCATGCATCTTAGTCACCAGCAAAAATCAATGACCTCCGATTTCTGCATCGCCGTCTAGACAGTAGATATATAAGACGGCGGATGGTAAATGTTTAGAATAACACAATACAAGTAACTGGTAACCACTACTTTTGTTTGTCATGAAGTTTGTTCTTTTAAGCGAAAGCTGTATTTTTATGGCATTTGATTGAATATTTCGATTGTTTTTTGTAAAATTATTTTGATATTTTTAAATATGCATAAAATGGCCGCTTATTTTAGAGTAATAAGCACTTTCATTTAAATAATTAAAATAGAAATCATCGATGAAATAAAAACAGTGTTATATAAAAATACACCTTCAAATGCAACCGTTAGTCATTGGGTAAATGAATTTAAACATTACAAGAACAAGTGATGCTGAACTTTCTGGAAGGTCAAAAACGTTTACCATGGAATAACCATCCAATAAACTTGTTTGAGATTTCTGGCATTGTAAGCATGTATACACAACATCATACACGAAGAGTTGTTTATTGTGCCAATTAATGGTTCACTTTGGTTTTGAATGCCATGAATATTAACTCGTTTAGAACAAACGCTACACATCACCATTTTAATTGTGTTCAATAGAAACGCACCAACTCAAAACAAAATATAATGCGTTTATTTCAAACGAAACTTTTTCACTTTACCTCACAAATAATAATTAAAATAAGGTAATAAAACTTATGTGCAATTACTATGTAAGTTTATATTACGATGTAACTTTAATTTGTTTATTTTAAATTTATAATTTATTTTTGATTTATTTCTAATTAGCAAAATTTTGCTGTGCTTCATACTCATATAGCCTTCGTCGCAATGTCATCGCTGATATCGTTATTCCTTTTGCACTATGATGCTTTTGTAGCTCGCTCGTCGTTGATCTGAAGATTGAAGGCCGATTGAATAATTTTTCGGTCTGTTCTGGATGTTGTCTTTCTGATCCTCTTACAGTTTCTTCTCATGGTCTCATAAAATGAAAGTACAAGTACATCTTGGAGTTGATTAAAGAATCTTTGCCAAATTACTTACTAATGAGCAAAGGAGTTTTTCCATTTTTTCGATCTTGCGGTATGAATGGGTTTTTGTTTTTAATAAGGCTCCTATAGCTGTGTTTTTCCCCTGCTTAGGTCCTTTTTTGACCCTTTTTTTAAAATAAATGTCTCAGTCTAGAATTTCCAAACACACACTCACACTTTTACTTAAACACAAGTTTTTTTTACTAAATATGTAATTTAAATCACTTAACGTAGATTATTTCTTACTTTAGCTTAGTCACAAAAATTCTAAAAACACCTTGTCAAACCCAGCGCTCCACACATAAAATGAGAGGATATACTAAAAGTATAATATGCGTACTATTAATCTTTTTAGTTTTTTTTTTCAGGTAATAATTTTATTGCGACCTTATAAGAATGTCGTAAAATAATCTTAAAACAATAACAGATATAATCCTGAATGCATTAAATTACTTTGAAATATTTTAAAATATTTAAATAATGGCAGAAATTAGGAAATACCAAAATACTAATAGTGTCCATAATTCGGTGAACAGGGACTGTATGTTTCTCATAATTACTTTTGCCGTATCGTGTAAGACCGCCAGTAGTGAAATGGATTGAATTAACGGTTGGCGAATAACCTCACATTGTTGTACCTGTTTTATATTATGTGTCAAGCTGTTTGGTAGTTGTCACCAGTTATGTGACTGATAAGTTGGGCTGCTCTTTTATGTAAGTTTCACTTTAAATATAATATCTTCATTCTCAGAATAATTTTGGTTTGTAAAATTAAAAAACAAAGTTTTTTATTTCTAAAAGTTACAATTTTTTTTTAAATTTAAAAAGTATTTTTTTGAAATTAAATGAAAATTTTACAAACTAATAAAGCATAACTGCTACAACTATTGGCAATTTTTGTGTTTAATGTTTCGTTGTTTGTTTTGGGGCCATTTTAACGATAAGTACTGATAAATTCTTAATAAAATAATTTCAATGGCTTTCAATGTTAAAGCCTTAATTTTTAAATAAACTATGGAAATTACACAAAATTTAGTAAAATCCAAATGCCTATCCAAAGCTGCTCAATACCATAGTTATTGGCCCAGTTCCATAATAATTGGCACCCATTTAAGTACAATTATTGGCACTGTTCTACAGTAATTGGCTGCTTAAGTATAACTATTGACACACTTATAAAATAGCTGGGATATGAAAAATGAAACAAAAATTTTGTATCTTCAAAAATATATTTCAAATAATAAAAAAAAAACAATCTTATTGAAGAATAAATAGTACTACTATTATAAAAAATTATCACAATCAGTTTTTAATTATTTAATTACATTATTGGCTATACTGGATTTTTAATTTGATGACACATTTTAGGTGAAATTCTCGAATACAATTGGAGCACCTTATCCCAAAGTTCTCAGAACTAGTAGTTCAAAAAAGGGCAAAAGTACAATAGTAGCACATTTTACCATTTGCCGGAGCATTATTGCCAATATCGAGTGTTGTGTCACTTGAGAAGAGATTACAAACGTGATGATCGTTCGGCGGTTGATCGATTAGAATCTTTCCGTATTCGTTGATGGGTGAATTGGATATTTGGCTATTGTAATTATTACCGCCAGTAGCTGGCTATTTGCCTGCTCATATACATCTGCGTACGAACATGTTTGTTAAAAGTCGAATTTTTTGATAGAGACTGACGCATTGGGTTTTGTAAGAGGACTGGTATTATGCTTTAACAGTTTTCGTATTTTTGGATTCTCCTCTTTCGTTCCTTTTTTAATTGTTCCTGCTTAATCCAAAGTGGTGAGGTGATTACCAACGGTTTCTTCAATTTTTTGGTTTGCATCCCTTTCGTAAAGGAGTCTCCGGAAAAGTTAGGTAATCGTCGATGGCCACAGTTGTTTGTGAAGGCAAAGTTATGCATGAGATAGTTTTTGCTTCGGTACTTGTTGAAACTGAACTAACATTCGGAATATTTAAGACATCTTGATCCCGCATGATTGTAGAATCATTGGCTATTATAAATTCATTAATTAAATTGATATCAATAAATGAATTATCTAAATATTGGTCTTCTAAGCAGTTTGTGTTGATTTTTCACTAATCGTTAGAATTAAATTATTAGCTGCGTTTTTTTTAAAACAATAGAGTAGAGTTCGCGATAGCTATTTTCAAATTTGTCCAATTTAAAATTAAAAATTGAATTTTTTTTAAATTAAATAATTTAGATTTAATAGAAATCTATGTAGAACCAAAAAAATCCATCATAAAATTTGTATGATTTTCTTGAAATATCGTTGTTCTATTTATTGTTCTGAACTACTCCGTTATTAGAACTATACAGAACAACGATATTTCAAGAAAACCATACAACTTTTATGATAAATTTTTTTGGTTATACATAGATTTCTATTAAATCTAAATTATTTAGTTTAAAAAAATTAAATTTTTAATTTTAAATTGGACAAGTTTGAAAATAGCTATCGCGGACTCTACTCTATTGTTTAAAAAAAAACGCAGCTATTTTTGCACTTCAGTTTTTGGTACAAATTAAATAAAAGAATAAAATTTTCATTGAAGTTTCTCTTTTATATTTCACCTGCGCCTATACTTTCAAGTAATTTAACCTTTTCATCACACACCGTCGTACAAAATGATTTAAATGAATCGTCTTGAATGGTGATATTATAATTGCCATACGATTTGGTTGAGCATCTTCCTAGACATTTAGACATTTTAATGGCTCATTTTGAATAGTCTCTTTATTTATACTTTTTTCTACAACTTCAAATAAAAGTGGGGCCAATTTTTCTTTGGTCATAGTGAATTTGTCGCATTATTTCTTCGCCTTTCTAATACTGTATTGTTCCATCCAGTTTTCAGTGGTTTAAAGGCGGCGACATCGGACGGCGTAAATTTCTAGTAGCATTCGGGTATAATGCTACCAGAATTTTATTTAATTTGACGCACAACTCACTTACAGCTAATGTCAAGTGGGTTGCCTGACCATCCACAAAATACATTATAGGGAATTAGTGCCCGCAGTTGAATCAAATGCGGAAGTACTTTTGATATATATTCATAGAAGGTTTCTCGGGTCATCCACCCGTTGTCACTAATGCCCATACCCTACCCGTTGGGCAACGATTTTCTAATTTGTACTGGTGCTCATTTAAAAGGGTAAATCACCAGCGTTCCTGCAGCCGAAAATGTGAACGTTACCTTCAAATTCGATTCGGCTAACCCTTTATAAATCTCGTAGACATTGCGTGGTCTTTTCGCATTTAACACATATTTTGTCTTCGGGCATAGGAGAAAATTGGTCTCGTCACCGTTAAAGATTCTAGTTGGATCATTTAAAATTTCGCGGTAATTATGCTTTGTTAGAAAATTTTCAATAGTATCAAACAACGAATATGTATCAGAGGCAGCAACTGTTGTACTTGCTGTTGATACAGGATCTACCGCTTTAAATACCAAAGATGGTTGCCGCTTCAAAAATAATATCATCCAACCTTTACCATAGGAATTTTATCTTCTCGGAATGGATGGGGTCTGTCCGTCGCTTCTAAAAAATCCTTGGCCGCACGAAATACATCTTCCTTTCTAGTTCGAAATTCTTTCGCTTATGATACCTTGATCCTTTGGACAATTCGTTATTCTTCCTCATAGTATCGTTGGTGGGCCTGAGCGAACTTTTGAGAAAGGCATTCCAAGGACCGATAGAGTAGATCTACTAAGTATATTATAAATCCTAGATACCGCCTTTTTACTAATATTGCCATTTCTTTTGTCAGCTAATGCTCGTTGAATTTTAGATTCGTCGTAGGTTTTCCGAGTTCTGGGCAGTTTGAAATATTAGTAATTCAAATCTGAAATGGCAATGCAATAAAAATAATTTATTACAATTATTGGCACCTCTTTTATGTTTAATTGGCAATTGCAAATAATTGTAGTTTCATATAAATTAACTACTGGCACACTCGTGCCAATAGTTAAAGTTCGATTTATTAAGTGCTTATTATTGGCACCCCACTTTTTTATTGTGTTAGTTAACAAATTATAATATTTAACACACTTTTCACAGATCGAGAATATTACTACGCGTGATGCTTTTGCGTCGAAATTTGGGAAGTAACTGAACAGGGTATCGTCGTTGTGTTCCGTTTGACAATACAAAATAATAAACCAATTTACACTAACACATAGTTAAAATATACTTCGTATACATAAAACGAGGGAAAACCGTTAAATTGTTTATGGTGTTAATAATTGTATCAAAATAATTCAGTGCCAATAATTGTAGCAGTTACAATAGCTTTTTTATTTTAATAACATATTTTGTAAAATGATTTATAAAATACTTTTTAAATTTAAAAAGTTTATTTATTTAAACAGAATAATTTATTTCAAAAGAAGAGCTTCTTTCATTTTAAAACAATTATTTTGATAATAATGACAACTTATGAAAATGTTGATTTTTATTGTTTTACCAGAAATCCCGTTGTTTTATTTTTCAATTCGACTATATTTTATTTTTTATTTTAATTTTTTTTCGGCTATTGTAGACAAAAGATTGAAATGAGTGTGTCGAAGAGCCGAATTTTTTTTTTTTTTTGTTTTTTTTTTTTTTTTTTTTTATTTTTTTATTTAATTTAATTATTTTTTGTACATGTACCTATTGGTGACGGATGACAAAACTCTCCTTGACCAAAATGTGTGGTTGAGCTATGGTTGTTTTTAAACCTTTTAATAAACTAGTAGATTACTATACTGGTGAGGTCCACTAGAGTGAAAGCAATTGCTTAGTTGGAAACTGAATTAATTAATCAATTTTTACTTATTTTTGAAATTTTAACTCTTTTATTAAAAAGCTAATGCTCATGTCAACACTACAAAATATATTTTTTCGTAACACTTAATAATATCGTATGAAAAATGCTGACTAACTATTATGCACAAATTAAATAATTTAAACTACTTAAAAACTAATTGTTGATTTAGCATATATATGCATATCAATTGCACTGTTGGAAATCGAAAATATTCCTACACGTATTTTTTTAACAAAAGGGTAGTGAAAATACCAAAAACCTTTCATTTTCAAGGTAGCAAAATATAGCTAATTTTCTCGTCATTATAGACTTAATTAAAAAAATCATACCACCCAGAATATCTTAACACCGCATGTCTTCTACTAAGAAACCGCAAACCGAAATAAAACTTATATAACACTAAACAACAAAACCATCATACCAACTTTCTTATATTTTATTACTACTTACGTATCATAATATTTACTCGTAATTATAAAAATAGTTCAGAGTTCTTATTTAAACACGAGTGTGTAGACACAAATTAATAATAATATTGCTCCGATTATTATTTTTATTGTGATTATTATTGTTATTGATATGATCATGATGATTATTATATGATCGTTATTTTTAATATTTTTACTACAATCACTTTATATTTTATTTATACAATTTTTATTTGATTTAAATGATAAATATATAAAATTTATATTTGGCAACCAATTAGACTGTGCGTAAAATAAAAATAAAAATTTTATATTTCAATATATGTATAAATATTACAAATACCAGGTATCACATTTACAAACACATTCAAAAATAAATAAATTTAATCGTCACTATAAAATATTAATAGCATTGATGACAAGATTAAGACAAAAATAAATATAGCTATATTCACGAAAATGTCAATTTTAATCTAAAAATTTTAAAAATTTTTACGAATAAAAATTAAATCAAATCGTGAAATTTATAATTTGTTTATTTAATTTAATTTAACACACAACTAAAATAACCATTAAATTAACGCATAATTGTTCATAATTCATTTTAGTATCATAAAAATAAAATAAAACAAAGAATATAAAACAGCAAAATACTATATGACAATAAAATCGCACTAAAAGATCCATAAAACTGATTATGCAATGCGAATGTCTAATGAATAAAAAAAAACTTTTATTTTTTATTTTATTTCTTTTTAATTTGCCAATTACACATGACTTTTTATTTATTGTAAATATGATAAATGGCTAGATTTGAGATTTTTCATCGTTATATTTTTTTATATCTTTTCAGGACTGAGGATAATGTGATTTTAAAATATTAAGTGTTGTATGGTTATTTATAGTGTAGTGTTTAAAATAATGTGTATGTGTGTTTGGCAGCCATATTTAGTGAATGTATGTAACTGTTTTTTTTTGTGAATTAGTAAGGAGTGATAATTGCCCTATCCCATATTAAGATGTACTTAATTCGATTCAATTTATACCAAAGGATAAGATTTATTAAGTTTGTGGTAAGTTTCAAATTTTATGTTTTTTTAATCTTTATATTATCTAAATTTTATGGAGAATAATTAAACAACTATGTAAGGACATCATTTCTACATCAAAAAAGTGTCAAATATGGAATGTTAATAAAACGTACCCCTATATGTAAATAATTTATTAAGTGCGCTTAAAATTTTAAAAAATAAGGAAACTTGCATGTAGGCCGAGCAAAAAAATTTCACGATTTTGATAATTGTAGAAAAATACTTTTTACAAATGAGTAAAATTCTGAATCGAAGGTATATGCATAAACAAATTGTGATTTTTTTTCATTCTATCTTTTCTTAAACACAATTTTGCACTTAGTTGTGACTTTGTGAGACTACCAAAATTTAAAAAAATATTATTTACATTTGAAATATAAGCAAACGTAACTAGGATACTCGATATACGTGGAATTATATATGATTGGCCCATAACACACAAGTTCTGACTGCCCCGACATTATTTACAGGTGCATCGCGGTTAACTACAAACTTAGTTCGAATATCTTAATCGCTTTTTAAATGGTAGCGCCGTTTCTAACAATTAACAAAAATAAATATGTATAAGTAAGTACATTGTTAAAATATTTCTTATAAGAGTTTTGAGTGGTATAAACTTTTCCGTGCTCTGTTATTGGAACTTTAAAGTGCGCCACCTATTATTTTTAGAATAAGTTTTATTTAAACATAAATTTTGCGATGGAGACTTGCTTGGTCAAAATTATTATTTACATCTCGATGAAATATTTTTAGAAAAGTTGAATTGAATAATCAAACACTCAGTGTATAAATCGGAATACAATATGAGTTAAACATGAAAGAGCGAGTTAGCTGAATATCATTAGAAAGAGACGAAATGAATTTTTAATTCATTTCTTCTTTCATGTTTTATCTCTTTCTAATATCGAAGAGTTGTGTCTTTCGACTGTCTTTAACAGTGTAAAAACTGACGGTGTCTTTCAACTGTTCTCGTGTCTTTCAACTGTCTTTAACAGTGTAAAAACTGACACATGAAATTTTCTAGAATATTCTTATTGGATTCGTATACCTATATTGCTGTTATTTTCTGTCGGATACAACACTTTCATCTTTTTAAACACAAGAAACTATTTTATGAATTCAAATTATGCTGAACGGAAAACATATAACCCTCAGTTTATAAGAATAGTAAATTTCTCGATATATAACGAAATATAACATCAAAAGTCCTCTAATTAATTTGGTCTAACTAATCGAAAAGTAAAGTCCAGCATATCGAAATTTTATAAGAAACTAAAGTCGAAGTCTTTATTTATTTCCATTAAAGTGAGCACAAAATTTCAATCTTCAACTAATGATTCCTACCATTCTCTAAATATTTTTTTATATTTTTATTTCATTTCGTTATAAAACATGTATGCTAAATTTTAATAAATGTTATCTGGTTCGCCATTTAAGGAGATTTTCAAAAAATATTTCACTAAAACTATACTATTTTTCTAAGATGGATATTTGGCGAAATAATATACATATTTCCTAATAATTTAATAATAATATCTGGCGGATATTTCCGTCAATGACCCTACGCCACTTCCTTTAGGAAGAATATTCCCAAATCAAAATATTATCACCGCCATTTTTTTCAGTTTTCTTATAGTGTTCATCCGAGTTTTTTTCTTTAGGATCCCTCACATATTTTTTGTAACTGCCAGTCCCAAATAATGTTAATTTGATTTAATCACTTCATAAAACGTTATGCGTTTTGAAAACTCCCTATTTATCATCTCTCTACATCTATTTGTTAACTATTTTATTAAACAGTAATTTATAAATAAATGAACAAATCCAATTTATGGAAACATTTGTTTGACTTTTGGGTTTAAAAAGAAAATCCGTCATTAGATTTGGTTTCCATTAAATTCTGAATCTCACTAGTACGAGTAGTCGGTTCTGAATTTTATAATCTGGACTTCCATTGTCTACTCCCACAAACCACAATACTGTTTTATATTGTGATATGTGTCTGGCGATATGTATAAAATAACCTTCGATTATTTAAGATTGTGACCTCTACTTTTTATTGCGGTATATTTATAGTTCCTTTATTTAACAAAAACAAAAAAAACAACAATTTTTTCATACTTTTTTCATGTTATGCTGCTGAGCTTTCGAAATTTTGATAATAAGTACAATAAAAAATTGGCTTTAATTTGGTTCGAAAACAAATGTGATTTATGCGGTATAATTTGATTGCGTAGGATAAACTTCAGGCGAAAGTTATTTTAAATTACTAGTTAGTTCAAACTGGCATGTTGGGAGGAGAATAACTCGTTTCCGTAAATTTATCAATTACTTTTAGGCTGTTCTCTTGCGGTCATCAAAATTGTACTAATCTAACCATTATTGTTACTTCTCGTTGATGATGGTGAAATTACAGCAGTATTACTACTCATTTCCATGCGCATTACTAAAATTAATATTTAATTTCCACTAATACGAGCACTTTTGTGTTTTTTCATTGACTTGTCTCTATTATTTTGCGATGTATTGTTCCATTCCTCTTTTTTAGTAACTTCTCTATAGAAACGGCTAAAATTTTTTATTCCAGTTCATCCCACAAGTTTTTTATAATATTTAGATGAGAGTTTGTTTCTGGCCACTCCATTCTAGAAAAGCAGGTGTTACGTTATCATACAAGAAAGAAAATAGTTTCAACAAATCAGCAAAATATAAGAAAACTAACGGCCATACCTGACGCGTTAAAAACGTTGAGTTTCCTTTTTTAATTATATATGATGGATGTTTGTTAATTTTTTAACCGTTTATAATATTTTTAATTGTTATTAGTTTCTGTATATTTAATAAAAAATAATTAGTAATTTAAAAGTATAGGTGTTTATTTCCTACTTGAAATTGTTTATTCTGAATTTGACATTGTTTATTAATAATTTTAAATTGTTTAGTCACAATTTAAAGCTGAAAACTTATAGATATAATTTTTATAGGAACTAGTCCCATTAAATTTCTTGTGGGCTTACCTAGGATTATGACCTATAAAATCAACATAGTAGATATAGAACTAGGTATATCAAGTAATGTATCTTTCGGATAAATTATTTTTTCGGCTGGGATAACAAAGACACTATCTGCATCACCATCTTCCGGCTGGAAACTTTTGGCACACTTTAATGATGTCTGTTGAATTTGATTCATTATCTATTAAACCTCAAAAGCGACATGTTGCATCCTCATTATTTTCGACTTTTGACTTAGTTTATGTCTAAATTTTCAATTATGTGTTTTATATCGCGATTTCAACTTATTGATATAATTGTGAGCTTTCTCCCTTTTCTACATTTCGATAAACGTATCACGAAAAAATTATTTGATGATAAATCGAGTCGATTAATCTAGTAGTCTTAGAAATTGTTTCATTGCTGCTAATAACACACAGCTATATATCACTGAAGACATATTTGTGTCGCCATGTCGAATGAGTTGGGTGAATCGTTGGCCGTAATCAATTACTTACCTCTGTCCTGATTTCTTAACTGTATTCAGATGTTTTAAACCCTACAACACATCATAACAACATAAACACCTAAAAGGGGAAAAGCATACCAGTCCTATGAAGCATGAAAGAAAGGTGGCATACATCATCGTGGAAACAATTAACCGATTCAAATAAACTGTACGTCATCAAAATCAACCTACAACGACAAGTGGATAATGCGGGTTATACGAATTTTTGAATGTGGATCATTTCATGAGAAAAAGAGATTTCAAACATGGTTGAAATATATCTATGATCCCACATAAACTTTGAACTGAAATTTTACATGGATGGTTATTGCTTTCTAAGGCGTGAACTTTTAAATTGTAGTTCGCTTACAAAACAAAATAATTACGATATTTTCGCGAATTTTCATATATTTTCGTATATAATAGTATATTTGAAATTTAATAGACACTTTAATAGACTGAATAATCAGTCCCGTGAATACATTTTATTAAATTGTTGGTTAAGAAATGATTAAAAAGATTTTACAAGATGTAAATTTGATGCACTTTTATAAAAAAAAGTAAATTAATATACGCGGTTAATTTTTAAATCTTAAACGGCAAGCACGCGCTCAAATGCACACAGTATGACTTACGTGCCAAGTCATATATTCATATCTCAAACGGGAAGCACGCGCTCGGGATCACATGACCACTTACACGCCCAAACCAAATATTCAAATCTCAAACGGGAAGCGCGCGCTCGGGATCCCATGACCACTTACGCGCCTAAACCAAATATTCAAATCTCAAACGGGAAGCGCGTGCTCGGGATCCCATGACCACTTACGCGCCTAAACTAAATATTTAAATCTCAAAAGGGAAAAGCACACAATTTCCGTAGAGCGCAACTTTAATCTAAATATTTAATAAGAAATGTACAAAAGGACCGCTGTAGCTGTGTATTATTTTCATTTGTATATGAATAGTCTTGACGTTTTCCAAAATAAATTTCGTACTAACAACTTAACCAAAACTAATGTACTTATGTATAGATTATATAGTCGATTTACCACCACACAAAAAGCAGATACACGTCACGCTAGGTCGAACATGAAATTAAGAGCTTAATAAATTATCCGGTTACGAAATATACTGGGACACAAATCAACCGCATATCGGGACGACACTTCCTACTTAGCCTTTTCGCATAAATTAAGAGATTCCATGACTTTCACCTGAAATCGGACGGAAATGATTATTCCAAACTTTCTATAAATATTATGTTTGTGTAAGTATTAAGGTCGATCTTCACTCGCGAAATTTTGCCATGACGATAGAGTGCCATGACAAAATTGTATTTTTACACTGACACAACACCAAAATGTTTGTATGTATGTACAATCATTTTATGTTCTCTGTTTTGTTCTGTATTGTCACGGTGTAATGACGGTTCAATATACAAACATATTTTGTCATGACATTCTGGCGTCGTGATTATTATATAAGATGTACAGTATAGGAAAAACGTTTCTTGGCTTTTCCACCTATTTCCCGTGCACGTTTTTTATAAAACATATATTCTGCACATATATGAAAAAATACCTTTCACCTGATATATGTTTCATTAAGATATGCGCACGGGAAATAGGTTAAAAAAGGAGTACAAACTAAAAATTAAGCGTATTAATATATAAGATAATAACATAACCTTCAGAATTTACAAGTATTTTTTCATTTATATGCACATCTAAGTAAATTTATATAATTGTATCGATTCGATTTACTTATTTACTTTTAAACATTTTGTTGACTAATTATTTTATTTTCCCCTTAAAATTGGTCGATAATGCAGATTTCGGCTGAATTTTCTGCTAACTTCAGTAATGCGCTCAACACCAAACTCATGATCGATATGGTAGATATCTACCTAATCAACTTTGACGATGATGTGAATGCAGCGAGCATAAGTTTGTGTGAGAAGCTTTTAAGGTATTGTTTATAGCTGTATACTGTAAACCGTTTTTTGTAGATCGTTCTTTTCATTCCAATTTTGTCATTAAGTGAAGTATAAACAAAAAATTATAATTTAAAAATAAACTTAATTAAAATAAACCATTCGGCATCCGTTTTTATTTAAAAATCGTAGAAAAGAAATAGAGTGACGTTTTACTCGAACAAGCTGAGAACAAATTAGAAAATGCGTGATTTTCGAAGTGGAAAATGAGACATAAACTACATCACTTTCATTGCTGTGTGTCGATGACTCAAAAGTCGGCTTTTACTTTCATCTTCATGTCGACCACTCGCAATTTTTGTTTTGTATCATTTACATATTTATGATGTGTGCCTCACGTCGGTTTTTTTGTCTAAATTTCCAACTAACTAAATTGGTGGTTAGTTCATACCAGTCGTTCAAAGATGACACAAAACAAACCGCATCTGATGTTTAATTAAAATCTGCTATATAAACTTAAATATAGCATTTTACAAAACATTACTAATCAGTAATAATTACTTACTTATAATTATTACTTATCAATTATCGATAAATCGAAACTATGTTTGCAGTTTAGAACTAAATATCGGGTATATTTTGGTTTATAAATATTAGAGACATCTAACAATACCTGGGTGAACTAACGATCAATTTAGTTAGTCGGAAATTTAGACAAAAAAAATCGGCGTCAGGCACACAGCATCATTTTATCAATTTCTAATAATGTTGTTTATAAATATGTGATTCAGTATTGACTATCACAGGACCTACATTCGGTCTAAGAATATTATTATTTCCAAAGATGTTATAATTATTAGAACCCAAAGAGGAGGTTCTATTTTTTTATTAGTTTTAATTCGATGGCAACATTTTTAAAAAGCTTCGATAAACCGCAGTTACTTGAAAAGAAACTAGAAGACTGATAGCACAGAAAAAAGTAGATATAAAAAGAAGTAAAGCTGCTTGCAAAATTTTTATGCATATTTTCAAAGTAAAATATGGGGTCACGAACCGGTTTTATGTGGCCCAAATTTAAAATTACCGTTATAATCTGAACGAAAAAAAATTAAAACAAAATTAATAAGGAAATTCAAAAAAACACTTTTTAGTTTATTATTTAATTGGTAAAACGAGTATTTTGAAAAAAAAAAAAAAAATTGTTTCAAAATTTTGTATGCAGATTTAGCTACCTCTGTTTATATTACTTTTCTCTATATGCTGATAGCTTACATCTGTAACTTTTTAGAGACTGCTTGTTCTGTTGTAAATGAGTTTAGAGCTCAAAATATGACGTTCAACTTCTCCCAAATTGAATAATCATAAAAATATAAAAATGAGTTAATAGTATCTTTGCGAGATCAACAGGTTTACCTACATAGCAGTAAAAACATTACCGTAATCATTTTCAGGCCGGTTTTCAGTATTTACTCGTATCGAGGATATGCTAACTCGTTCTTATAGCTTCGAGCACATAAACAAGTTAATAATTTGCAATCGAATAGTCACTTGCAGTCACTTGCTTGCACTGTTTTGGAATTTTGTACTTCCAAATTATTTAGATATTGGTTTTCTGTGTTACTAATTGTAGACGGATTTCCATTATTTTTGAAAACTGATGTGTTCGTTTGTACCATTAGACTTGCACGATGCAACGAGTTCATAATTACACTGCTAGTAGGACTGAAAATAAATTTGTCAAATTAGTACGACAAAAGTGACACAACTCAAATTATGTTAAAAATTAGTAATGAATAATAATAAAATTTTAGTAATGTAAACGTTTTTAAGTCAGTGAAAGCGAGAAAAGTATAAAATAGCCTATAAAATCAAGAGATATAATTTAAAATGCGTAATGATCTAAGAAAATGACAACCAAAAATAATTTAAATAATTTTATTTATCTTTCCCGACCTTGAAAAGTGGCAAATATCACATGTAGATAAAGAAAAATTATAAAATTCTTAATTATGGAGAGTTGGTGTAAAATGTGTGATAAATCTGAATCATTTTAACGGTAAGGCTGATTTTTTGAGTTATGCCATTTTTGTTCTACATGTGCGACATGAGAATTTATCTTCATTTAAGAATTATGTATTTATTAATGTAGTCTCCATAAATATAATATATGTACTTCAAAATGGAAAACGAAAGTCTCGAATGTGTATACCCTTTCATTTTCCATCATACAAATGATAAACAATCAAATATTAATTGTAAACAAAAATTAAATTGTTTATTGTGATTTAAATCGATTGCAAACAAATCAAACCAATCACCGAGAAAAACGAAATACCCACAATATTTACAAAAAATAAATTTTCAAAATACAAGTATAATTTACGAAATATAAATATAAAAACAAAAGTAACACAAAACTAAACCATTTATTTTCATATTTTGAAATATTTCATAAACACTTGTCAATTTTCTTTTTGAACCCTTTTTTTATTTATTTTATTTTTCCCAAAAAGATACTTAAATAACAATTTTCTATATATACAAACCAAATTGATATAAACTATAGCCAGAAAAAAAATCAATGATTACCATAATTTTTCCATCAAAATCCATTTTCATGTTATCATTTTTCAAAATAAAACAAAAATGAAACCAAACACAAAAATGATAAAATAAATTACTATAAATAAAAATAAGACAAAACATTTTTTTATGCATATACACACTACTTTCTTTTGTTTTATTTCCATCTCATTAATTTTGTCGCAAATATGTATAAAATAAACATAAGAAGTAAAAATTGTTGTTAAAAGGAAAAATATTTCCCTCATCCTTTTTGACGTATACAACACAACGTATATATGCGGTACAGTGCGGGAACAATTCGAAATACATACATTTTCGTATACACTTTTTCGATATTAAAATTTTGTCAACTGTTAACCATGAAAAACTAAAAAGAAATTATTTTATGTTTTCACTTTCTTCCTTTTTATTATTACGATTATTATTATTATTATTGTTTCTATTACGATTATTTACAATATATAAATATTTTTATTATTATGGTATGTGTTTCAATTTTCAAAATAAACCATTGAAAAATGAAGTATTTTCGTTTACTGTTTGTTGCTGGTTTCGGTTCATTTTCATTTTTAGGTCACGCAAACTAAATTTTATTCAACAAGATTTTTCATCGCCTGACAATCATAAATTTTGGTATTTTTAGAAAGAGAAAAAACGGAATATACTTGTGCTAGTAAAAATATATCCTTATGTACATTTATGGTTATTATAATAATATGTACATATTTGTTAAGGTATTTTGATTTTGCATTAACAAGATAATGGATTTTTTCATTTTTGATTTGATGATTATTTCAACGCAATGCTTAGGGCGGTTTTCGACACCAGCTATAGTTTTAGAACAATAATACAAAAGCTTGTACACAATTGTAAAACAAGACGAGTGGATGCCCTAGATATACTCTAATTGTTTCTACCCAAAGGCTAGGATCGTAAACTTTTGCGCCTAGAATTGTAATTCAAATTACCGCGCCTAGAATTGTAATCAAAAATGTACCAGTCAATTATTCCGTGGTTCAACGACAGATCATTAACCTGTATTTAGGCCACGAGATCAAATTTGCCACAAAGCTGCTAAAACCGAATTTCAACATAGTGGAATTAGAGATTTGTCTTTTCGGTATCACCCGTCTTTTGCCCAGTTCACTTGGTATAAGAAAGAAAGATTTCGATTTGATACCCTGTGGAAATCATCGGCGACTAAAATTTATCGATCTTATCAGGTCATATCAAATAATTACCGTTGCATCCGAGGTTGAACAAAAAACATGAATTATGATCACATTTAGATTTTCCGAATTTAAAATTATGCATCCAAGAAATGCCACACAAGTTCGAGATCAAAATCTTGTGACGTTCATCGAAGAAAGTGTCGGTCCAAACTCTCTCGATCTTTTCGGTCGTAAAACCAGCGCTGATGGTGTTTTATCTATACCTGAACGAATAACTTTTCTTACGGAAGCTCCAACCACAATTAAACAAATTCAGCATGTTTCTAGTGTAACGAGCTTGAATTCACTAAAAAAAGCCCAAGGCAGCCAGAAGTTTTTTTTGGCACGACGAATTGAAAGACGTCAATAAAACTTAAGTTACCGTTATAATTTCTATAAAAAACAAAGAAATTCAATAATCTTAGAAAGGGGTGTAATGGTAATTCAATATTTATTGCGGTAAATCCGGCCATAAAACAACCGAATGTGTTCGTGTTGATTGTTAAACGTAACTTGTTAAATGGAGATCTTAAAGTTCCATTGTTCATACAATTCTATTTTGGTGTTTTTTTACTATTTCGCTCATTTGCTGCAACAGTTACAAAACTCAAAATTCACTCATTTCTAAAATATTCGAATCAAACAATTCTCAATATTTCATATTTTCATTATGTTGTATAAAAATATACTCCCTTATGTAGTTATTTCAAGCAAATTAGGTAATATTCCATATATAAAAATGACTCAATTCTCTAAAGAAATTAACATTTTAAACAATTATAAAAATTAAAATTCGATTGTAGGAATAGAAAAAAAAATATTTTACTAATCAGAATGTATTTTTATTTATTTTTGAAAAACGCTGTTTTACAAACAATTTTGAGTGATATTTTCAAATTGCTCTACTCAAAAATTAAAATGTTTGGATTGTGTCACTCTTGAAGCAAATGAGCGATTTATTTACCATTTCTGGAAGAGTACTAAAAAGTTCAATTTATTTGGTCTATTCTATCAGAGTCAATTTTGGAATTCAAAATTCACACCCAACTCGACTGACACAAAAGTTAATTTACTGAAAAACTAGATATGTTCAAGGTAATTTAACCACTTTTTTTGAAATATTCAGGTAAATTGTGATACATTTAGCGAGGTTTGCTGGAGCTCTGATCGGTTTGATGATTTTCACAAAAATTTCTATTTATTTTGATGTTTTCTAGAAATATCTATATGAATGTTCCTTCAGATATTTTGATACTGATCTAAAATTTCTGATATTTGAGACAAGCTTCTTTATATGTGACGAATATAGGATACTATAAATATACCCTAAACTAGTTCATGTCCGGTACACAAAATCTGATATTAGCAAATTTTCTTGTATCTTTCGTTAAAGCTACAAAAAACAATTGCTGTCTCAGCAACGCAGAAACGTTACAAGTAGTAATCGGAGAAAGTTAGGAAGAAAGTCAATAACGATTGAAAAATAGTGACACAAGAAATAAATTCAATAAAACGGTAAAACTCGATCCTCTTAATGACGAAACCGGCACTATCGATCAGAAATGGAAACCAGTACTAAAAAATATGTCAAGACATTACAAAACGTAACAGATGTAATGCATGCAACAATGTAATGGATTTCAGTTGAAACTTGAAAGAAAATTTGGGAATGCCATCAGCAGAAATTTCCACCTGCCATGACAATGCGTCTGAAAATCGAAAGAAAAATAGAGATAGATAAACAAATACAGAAAATGCCAAGAATCGATAGCAGTATATGCATAGTGTAATAATATTGTCGATCCTGCAGAGGCAGCAACAGAAAGAGTTACCGGAAAATTTTTAGAATTACCATATTTCAGGATAACTTAATATTCGAATATTAAATATTCGGAATATTCGGAATATTCGCAAACAATTGTAAGATACGTTAAAACACATAGAAATTTATGATTCCTATAAATATCTCAAAATACGTCAGATTTCTACCCATCCACTTATATCACTAAATTATTTAGAATCGGCTGCCGCTCGCTCTAATGGTAGAATATTGTGTAATCTATTTGAAAATGTGGGTGCGAAATGCGAACATCTCTGAGATCAATATTATAAAAGAGAGTAAATTTGTAAAAAAAAAAAAAATCTAAAATAGCAAGGTTCATCAAAAGCGAGTAACGTTCACTACAATTTTAGTGTTCTGGTCGAGCTGGTGGAAGTAAAAGCAATACACCACATCCCGTGAATATCTCCAAAATAATCAAATTCCGTTTAATGTTTCAATTTGCTAAACACATAGCAAAGGTTGTTAGGATTAAATTCAGTTTATGCTAGATTCGAAAATATTTTCAACTATCTAAAAATATAGGAATAATGTAGTAGACAAAATTAATAAAATGCGTTCAGGGTGCCGTATTGGTCACCAATAAAGTAGCGGTTTGCCTGATCTATTTGTAAATAAAGACCGGGACATTTGAATCTAAAGAAATATTTATCAAAATTGTGAAGTTTATAACATCTATAAATTATAGTCAAATCCTCAAAATTATATTGCATTCAGTATAGACCCGACAGATTGAATAATTAATTTGTAAATGTTGTTGAGACCCTGCGCACATTTCCAGGTTTGGCTGGATAGAATATTGTTTGAAACCCGTCAAAAGTGCTAAATTTTTTAATCTTATTTTTAATAGAACGCAAAAAAAATTAATTAAAACATGTCAGCTATGAATCTGTAGATATTTTTCGATTTAACGGTGCAACTTCTAGAGTCGTATTCGATTTTATAATTTTTTTTAAATAAAATGCAATTCAAAAATAACAAATGTAACGGAATATGCTGCACATTGCTAATAACACAAATAGTATTTGCTAATTATAAAAAGGTATAAAACTAATTATTACATTCGCACGTGTATATTAATATTCATTTAGTAAAATTTATTAAGACATCCACATATGAACAGAATATATATAGTACTTAAATTTACCTCAAGCAACAATACTAATATTTACACAAATAAAATTACATTACAATTTTTACATGCAGGAAGTGAATTCTTTCATTGTTACAGTCATATATGTTTTAAAGTTTAAACTAAAATACAAAATGCATTTATTTGATATCTAAATTCAAATGGATCAATTGTTCACGGAATATACTGCACAATGCTTATAACCTTAAATTAGAAAAACAGTTTATTGCATGCACGAAGTAAATATTAACAATCATGTTGTAAAATTTATTAAAATAACCACATAACCATTTAACTCAAGCAATAATAATAATAATATTTTGTATAAATAAAATCCAATTCAAAAAGTAACAAATTTAACAGTGTAATTTTTGAATAATCTATTTACCATGAAGTTTCATTACAACTTATGTCGGATTAATTGCATTGGATCATAACCGATTACTTATCACCTGCCAAACTTGTATAGGCCACCTGTAGAATCTTTTATTGATTTACAAACAATCATACTTGATTGCTATTTTTTCAGTTTGATTATTTGAATTTTTATTATTATTAATTACTATAATATGTGTTTTTTTCTTCTTTGTATTGCTATTATTTTCATTAATATTACTAATATAAATTTTAACTTTCCTATCTTTTTAGTTAGTTTCCATAAATGGGTTTGTACTATCAGAACTACCGCGGCTTTAAATCAAAACTATCTAATTTGAAGTTGAATATTTCTGCAAGTAACTATAATGTTATTTGTTTCACGGAAACGTGGCTGAACGCAACTATCAACAATCGTGAATTATAATCTTCGCTTGTTGAGTCTTGATGATGGAGGTGGTTAGTTAATTGATATTAAGAAAACGTTTATTATAATTAGTGAGAATAGTGCGGTAATAACTCGGTTTATGATGATATTTGGTTAAAAATTTGTTTACGTAACGGCAAGATTTTAATTTTATGTGAAATTTATTTTCCACCACGATACAGCAAATTCTAATTATAATTTTATAGGATTGATTATAATTTTATAGGAGGAGAAACCATCAGTTAGTTTGTTCCAAATCAATCGCGTACCGTAAGCTTGGCTCCTGAAGCCCGCTTACCAGATTGCAAAATAATCCTAAGGTCCCATTAGTCCCCCATTAAAATGTACATCATATTTAAACGTTATTTTTACGAAATCGTGCATACACACTATACAAAAATTTAACAGTATTTTAAATATTGCATACTGTTTCCCTCTATAACAGTCAATTGTTTCTAGATAATATATTTTGATCAGTAGTTCCTTGTTTTTCGAGTAGTGCACATTGTGTTGCAGAAAGTTTATATAATAGGGTTTAGTTAACGGTTATTTACCATCGTATATAACAACAATATAGTGTTTTTATCTTAAATAATAGTGTAGAAATTTAAAATATAATAAAATTCGTGAATAATAAAATTCGTGAAATAATAATTAATTAAACGTATAAGGTGAGTTAAAATTAGATGTACATTAAAATGTACAATACAAGATAAACATTTAAATGTACTTTTCGTAGCAATTTTAATATATTTGTGTACCTATACCTATATAGAATATCTCGTTGGCGCCTACCCAAACAATAAATTCATGATTTGTTGATGGGATTTGATATTGGAACCCCAAGTTGAGGAAAATTTAAATGAAAATGTTGAACAAACATTTAAGATATTGTTATCGATCATTTGAAGATATTGTTATTCATCGTTGAGCTATTGAACCAAACAGAACACGAACCAATTACAGTTACTTGTAAGAGTGACATAAAATGGCGAATAAAGGAATTTGTTGCCAGAAGCTTTCCGCCTTTTGAGAATAATTCCGAAGAATTAAATGAACGCGAAGTAAAACTCCTTACGATTGCTTCCCGCAGTATATTTTGGACGAGTTGTTTGAGCCATTTGCATTTTTTACCAACTTATATGCCCAACAAAAAAATGTGAAAAGATTCAAACTTACAGGAAAAAAAATGAAATGAAAAAGCTCTTCGGATTACATATCTTGATCGGTTGCATGTAGTTTTCTAGATTGCGATTATACTGGGTTCCAACTTTAGAAATTGAAGCACTCAATTCCAACAATACCTGCGACACATTTACACAATTGAGGAATAATTTACATATATAGGAGGTGTCGTATATGTATAGGAGGTATCGATTCCGTTGATCAATTTATCCTCTACCACAGAGTACTCATTAAACCTCGTAAATGGACCTTGAGACTATACACACACTTTTTAGACTTTTCTTTAGCGGCTAACCCAACTGGCCAACCCAACTGGGTTGAGTATAGGAGAAATGCAAATAAGTTGGGAAAACCAAAAAATCCGATTTTGAACCTGTTACACTTTCGATTACAAGTAGCCAACGCTACTAAGCGAGAACGACCATTAAATTCTAGGAAATGTTCTCCGTCTTCACCAGTAGCCACGAAGCGAGATATGGAAGTACGACCGGTGCAAGATATCAAATACGACGAAACTAGTCATTTTCCTTCCAGAAGCTACGTGATGTAAAATGAAGGAGCAGCTAGTAGAACCCATTTCGTTTAAAGAAACGAAACAAATGTAATCTTCATTTATGCATTACAAAACAAATTTCGTAAGATGGCCGACTGACATACAGAGTTCCTTTTTTAGTTCCTATATATAGTTAATTTATTGAAGTACTTGCAATTTTTATTAATGTAGTATTTATAATTTTATTTATAAATTGTTTTTATTTAATTTCTATAATTGTTCTTATGGTAATTGAAATAAATATTCGGAAAGACATTCTAGAAAAAGCTAAAATAAAATTATTCTTTTTTTATGTTTTACATAATCCTTGCAATCTGTTCTGAGGCTCTTTTGGCACTCCCAACTCTTTCGCAGTAACCTTAACTTCCTATACCTGACGCAGTTGCCACCAAATACTCGAGGACGTACGGCTATAGGCCCGTTTTACTTACCACCTGCACATTGCATAGCTCCATGCCAGCCTAAAGTACTGACATGAAAGATGGGTCGGCCCATGAATACTGCACTTCAACAGGGGGTTATAGATGGGTTCCTCGCCATCACACATAATGAAAATTCTCTTCGCAAATCTATCGCACTCGCACCACCCTGTGCCGCACCACCCATTTCATTGCACTTTAACACCTCCATACCCACTCCCACAAACACCACCCACACAAACCCTCATCCACCAAATCACAAACTCCCACACCAAAGTCAAAACATACCCCCCCCCCCCCTCTACCGCCTCCCATACCACCACCCCTATCACCACCATAACTACATCAACCACATCCACATGAGATATATTAAAGCCTATTTATATTTATATTAATAAATTATATAAATTATTAAAAAAAAATTTTAATATTAATTTATTAACCCTTATGTGAGTGAAGAAAAAATTGTGTGATTAGTACCTTCATGCATTTTGTATGGAAACTAATTTTTTCCACGTCGTCCAAGTTGTAACATTTCTCATTTTTAAGCATGATCGTAATCTACCAATTGAACTAAAGTTCTAATAAGATTTAAAGTTTTTATTGAGAGTAAAACATGCAAAAATTGACGTCTAAAAGTGCAAAAGGTTCACGGGTACCCACGTCACTCATATTAGGGTTAAAATAATCGCCCGAACTATTCGAATAATTCAATATTTGGATATTCGAACTGGAAATCCTAGATAGCATATGTCAAATCTTAACTAAATCTGCTAAGAAATGGCCTACTTCCATCCCTATTGGCCATATACCAGAGCTTTATCAAAAAATGGTTTTAGAATCCCATTTACAGTATGTTCAACAAGAGCTTGTACGGCATAACTGTACTTAAAAATATAGGAACAAATAGCGGATAACATATATGAAAGAAATGAGTGCGATTTATAAAAAATGATTTGGAGCGGAGTTTTGTAGTGCGCATCCATAAGGACCATAAATGTCTGTAATATAAAAAAGTAGAAAACATTTAAACAGAAGAGGATTACACATTACACAACAGAAGAGGATTACACGTTCAATGTATAAAAATGTTGACGATTTGCCAGATAGAGGCAAAATCCGAACCACTACAAAAAAAGAGGATGAGGCCATCATACAGTGGAAATTCTTCGCTTACGCTGGATGGAGCTGTGGCAATACCTGCGTTTTTTTGAAAACAATCGAGTAGAGTTCGCGATAGCTATTTTCAAATTTTTTCCAATTTAAAATTAAAAATTTAATTTTTTTTAAATCAAATAATTTAGATTTAATAGAAATCTATGTATAACCAAAAAAATCTATCATAAAAGTTTTATGGTTTTCTTGTAATATCGTTGTTCTGTATAGTTCTGTATAAAAACGGAGTAGTTCAGAACTATACAGAACAACGATATTACAAGAAAACCATACAACTTTTATGATGAATTTTTTTGGTTATACATAGATTTCTAGTAAATCTAAATTATTTAATTTAAAAAAAATAAAATTTTAAACTTAAATTGGACAAATTCGAAAATAGCTATCGCGAACTCTACTCGATTGTTTTCAAAAAAACGCAGCTAATATTGGCGAAAAAGAATACTATTTTACCAAAAACAACCATACGAAAGAACCTTCCATATGGAAATATTTTGGTCAAACCACTGGCAACACAAAAATACATAGTAAAGCGACTACAGTGGGCGAATGAACATATAAACAAAGATTTTACGAATATTGTGTTTACCGATGAGTCATCATTTAGGGGTTTTAATTTTAAATGGCGTCATTGGTAAACTAAGCGAAAAAAAAGATTGTCCGAATTGTGGAGCACCCGTCCCAGCTCCATACATGCTTCACCACCTTGGGTAAATTAATCGTTTCAACACGGAACATAAACGCACTTTTCATAAATAAAAGGTATTCACGAGGTTTGTTACCATCTATGTTGAAATGGTTTTGAGCGAGGAACTCTAATTGGATCTTGGAAGAAGACAACGATCCAAAACACCATAGCCCACTCTGTTCGAAATTTAAACTCAAAATGGGCATTAAAACATTAGATTCGCCATCTCAAAATTTATGGGCACTCATGAAGATTAAGCTGAAAATGTATCACATAAAAAATTTGAGCGCTATTGCGCGAGTGGTCCGGAAGATATGGAAAAGTTTATAACCACAGTATGCAGAAAATATGGCTGATATAGTATGGACAAAAGGAGCCAGGCAATTATTAACAGTAATGGTAACTTTACTATGTTTTAGTTGATAGCGCTCTAGAAAATACAACAAACTTTCATAATAAAAACAAAAACAAATCGTAGTTTTATTTTTACTTAGGTTTTTGTTGCCGTACACGCTTTTGTTGCACATACTGTAGATCGCGCATATCGAATTTAAAAAAAAAACTAATATATGCCATAAAAAAGATCGAGTTGAGAGGGTCTTAACTTTATTTTTTTTTAAATATCTGTGTACGATGTGCAGGATGTAGTTTATACAAATAGCATCTAGTATAGTTCACGGTGCCTTGTTAAAGTTCCTATTTTGTAATTACGTACACGTATACGTTAATCCGCAGTAGAGATGATTTTATGCATGACGTACACGGTTCATTCTATGCGGAAGGGTTAGTATTGTTTAACCATACACGTTACGTATATGCGCAAAGTGATCGAAAATGAATCGCAGGATGATAACTCCCTTATTTACATTCACCTTGTTAAGCTATAGCAAATGTTGCATAAATTTCGTTTACGATTTTACACGCAGTTATAGTTTTACATCAAGACAAATTTGTATAAATATAAAAAGAAATGATATTTTTCGCAACATAAGACCGTCTGGTTTTGTTATATAAAGTACTTTCACCTCTTGATAGGATATATTAAATCTAATCACGTTAACCTTTTTCTTTCTTTGTAATATTATAGCATGTGGCATTTAATACAATTTGTTTAATTAAAATTGCCATGCAAATTGCTTAATTAAAATAATTCATATTTCATCCTAAATTTTTAATAAAGTTTCGTACAAGCTGGGAAGTTATAATATGAGCTCATTGAGAAAATACGTATACTCGTATAAACGTATAATGACTATTTCGTTTCTAGATAAAAAAAAATCGGAAATCGATAAAACTCACTTATTGTTTTCATCTTATTAATAAGTAAAAATCTTTTATCCGTTATGTATAAAAAATCACATCTTTTGTGCTGCCGTAACATTTCCTTTGACTACTCTATACTATGGTAATATATATATATATACGTATACAAAAATATATACATACAGACACTTTTGTTGTACCATAGTTAATGAAAAAACCGAAAAGTTATCAGAAACTACAATAAAAATGAAAATGAAAAACATAAAATTAACAAAATTATTGGAAATGATTTTTTTTTTGTTATTTATAAAATAAAAATCGTAAGCAAAACAGAAGTTTGCTATGGTAATAAGAATATATCGATTTTAATTTGAATTTGATTTTCACCCTTTCCGAGTACATATCAACTTTTGTGTGCGGTTTAGCTGAATATTGTAATATATACTCTTTCGTATATAGACGGCATTAATGAATCCACATACGGATCCACTCATATTTATAATTTAAATAAATTAATTAATTAAAATCTTGATTTTTCAAAACAAATATTCAATTTGGTTTTCTCGATTTAGTTCAATATAATTTTAATCAAAAATAATTTAATTATATATGTAATTTATAATAATTAATTAAAATTTTTGTTGTTAACTTATTAATTATCCGGAAATAATAAATATTTTCAGTTTATTAATTTCTATAGGTACTTCAAAGTGCGTTAGGCTAATTTTATTGTAAATGTTAATTTAATTTTGTTAATAATAATAATACACACATTAAAATAAATATAAAGGAAGAATAATCAATATTGAGTCTGCGCCATTTTATCGAGTTTGCGATTTTTTTGGGTTTTTATTATAAATTTCTTCCTTTTAGATTTTTCTTGCGGTTCATTGAAAATTAAAAGTATATGTTTCCTTTGTGTGTAAGTGTATATATGGAAGGCATTGAATACTAGTGTATATAGATTACACCATTTACACATATAGCCTTTAGTTGGTTCGCTTCGTGAAAATGGGAGGGAAAATCGAATAAAGGGAAACTATTAAAATTAGGAATTTATACGTTTACATATCTGTGTATACAAACAACACAAGCAAACAAAAATTAATAAGATGTCTTCCTAGTTTGAAAAATAAAATTATGCTAATGAGGTAAATTTTCCGCTTCATTGTGTTAAAATAATTACACACGAACCGAATAATTTTTTTTTTGTTAATTTTTTTGAAATTTTTTCCACTTGTTCAGATGTGTAAAATTAGTATACTAGATGCTGAGTATTTTCAAAAAGTTCGGATCACATTAAATAACAATTTATTTACAAAAATGGAATTTTATTGTAATACAATTAATTCAAGAAAGCACTTTATGGCAATAATCGCCTTTCTGAATATGGTGTTTAATGTATGAATATTTAGTAATACGCTACTATGACAGAATCGAACCATGTGGTTCAATAACTTAGCACCAACACTTTTCAAATTACTTGAATTATTTTTAATTTTTTTTGAAATAGGTGTAATGAATGGCTTGTGTTGCTTGATTCTGTGATGGTAAAACCTATATATTGACGTGTAACAGTCGGCTATTTAAATTTGAGGGATTTATGAAATTTAGCACCATCATTGATCGACCACCGTACAAAAAATTCGTCAGCAGCTTTCAAATGTTAATCATAAAAATAATCGAAATGAAGTTTATGCCTTAATAACAAAATATACACTGTGCTTCTAAAAGTATTCAGAATTGATAAAACACTCAAAAATTGAACTTTCTTAATAATATTTGAAAATTTTTATTAAACACAAATATTAAATCTACACTATAAAATAAAAATATTTATTTTTTGTGAATAGTTTTGAGTGAATTTTACAAAATTAAATTTTGTAAAACAAAACGTAATTCGAATCGCACTGAGGTGATTTACGTGGTTCTGATCTAGTATTTGATGTAAGAAACTAATCTTATTTATCCACATGCTCGAAAAACTCTGAGATTTTTGTTATTTGAGAGAGAACATCATCGAGTGTAATATGAGAATTCTTGAGCATTTGAAATTATTTAACTCGGCCCCTCAGAGGTGACCGAAGTGGTTTTGAGTTAGTATTTGATGTAAGAAACCAATCCTAGTTATCCACATGCTCGGAAATGTCTGAGATTTTTGCCATGCGAGAGAGGATTTCACTGAGTGTAATACAACAGCTGATCATTGTGAACCAAGGTAAATAATTTCAAATATTTAGGAATTTTATATTTCACTCAATGATATTGTCTGATAATCCGAGAGATTTTTGAGCATATGGGTAAATAAGATTGGTTTCTTACATCAAATACGGACTTCATAACTTCTTCGATCCTCTGTGGCGTAAAGGCCGGGTTAAATAAATTCAAAAATTTAAGAAATTTCATATTACACTCAATGATGTTCTCTCTCAAGTAACAAAAATCTCATAGATTGGTCGGAAATCTCTGAAGTGGTGAAATGAATAAGATTTGTTTCTTACATCAAATACAAGCTCAGAACCCCTTCGATCACATATGTGTGATCCGTTGGGGCCGAGTTAAATAATTTTAAATGTTTTAGAATTTTTGTATTACACTCAATGATGTTCTCTCTAAAATAACAAAAATTTCAGAGATTTCCGAGCATGTGGACACATAAAATTTGTTTCTTACTTCAAATACTAGTTCAGAACCACTTCGATCATTACTGTGCGATTCGAAGTGTGTTTTGTTTTAAAAAATTTTATTTTATAAAATTCACTCAAAATTATTCACAAAAATTAAATGTTTCTTATGTTACTGTTAATTAAATTTTTCAAATATTATTATGGGAGTTCAATTTTTGAGTGGTGTTTCAGTTCTACGTAGTTATCATAGTGCATATTTTGGCATAAACATTACTCCGATTTTATATAGGGATACTTCTAGGTCCTATATAATAGAAAAACACGTTTGTTATGGCCAAATTTGGACTTCAGGGTGTTTAGAAGAGTAACTTTGTATTGATCTTATAAATCACTTGAACGGCGTGAGACCATCGTGCTAAATGGGACAATAAAAGTTGTTTGTAATATGTCCAACTAGGGCGAAATGCAAACCAGCCTTGGTGAAATATATATATATATATATTATATATATATATATATATATATATATATATATATATATATATATATATATATATATATATATATATATAAGCTCTTTCTTTTTAGAGCCACATGTGTCTTGGATCTTAGTAGTTCGACGGAAATTTGCGATGGAAAAAACGATTGGCTCCATACCTGATTCATCAGTAGAGTCATCCGTAAATTTGTAAAATTATACTTGGCTTAGCAGTAATTGAATTAAAAGTAATTTGAACAATGCAACTGAACTTATCGGTTGACGGATGCCAACGTTTTCTTAGTGCTCTGCTCCGGTCACTTCCTTTAATGTTGACAAACACTCAAGGTCACATTGAATGCTACTTTCTTAACTTCATTCTTTTCGACTTAAATATGGATATAATTTATTGTTTTACATATATTGCATCAACATTGAGTTAGTGCTAGAAGAAACGGTGCGAAGGAAAGAGGAAGTTGGTTCGTTTTAGTTAATTTCTCAGTTTCGTTGCTTAGTTTATATGGGTATTTTAAGATGAACATGGATGTGCAACTTATGGTATACAATTTGGTAATGTTATTGTTAAATGACCGAAACATGCGGAACGATTTTGGATCCAACTCTACGCTTTTCATGCTCCACTAATTCTGGATATATGAAATTTGCTGAGAGTTAGGATCTGAAAGAGCCATTCCAATTATCGATTGCATAGATTTATCAATAATTTTTATCAATGCATGATAATATAGTAAACTGTCAGTAGTATTCAGTATTATATATATAGTAGTATGTCAGTATTATTGATATGTTTTCTTATCAGCTGTAAACAACAGCGGCCTAGATTCGACTTTCGACTTGGACAATATCTTTGTGAAGCAAGGCATGATTTAATAAATTACAATCCCGACAGGCATATTGAAATAGTTCAAATAACCAATGCAATGTTCAGTCCGATATATGATCCACGTTGATGGAAACTACCTTAAGTAATAATGGCGCCTAAAGCTAATAAATTAACGAACTATAAAACTCGTATAAACCTATATCACTGTTCTGTCATATAAAAAAAACAATACAAAACTCTACCAAGAGACTCCACCCCATAGCAGAAGAAGATGTTTAATTTCATCATAGCAATTTTGGTTTAGAAAACTCTGTCAGAAACTGCGAATGCAGGAACACTTGGAAGTCAACAAACTACTTTTTGAAACAAGTTAGCCAATAAAAGAGGGTAAGCAATGTAATCTTCGGCAATCAATAAAATCAATAAAAAAAAATATTAAGCTCGGCTAGGTACTGGTATAGCACCACGTATGATGATCTTCCATCATCAGGAAAGACAATGCTTTGTTTTAATTTTTCTCGACCGATTTACCATTACCTGAAGAATGTTCAGTCTTTGTGCAAAACGAAAATCGCAATCGAGCAAATAAAATAATAAAATTATTGATGTCCGTTATTGGCTTTGTTTTGTTCATACATATCCAAAATAACCATATACCCAAAATATATAACTCAACCTGTTATTCTTATCTTTAATTTTTTTATCTAAAATAAAAGTAATTAAGACATTGAATTTATTGAACTTTCCTTTAATTTTTATTTTTCTGTCGCGTTGTTTCAATTTAATTAATTAAACAACAAAAAAAATATCGCCACCAACAGCAAGTTTTATATTATAATATCGAATATGAATTTTTTTACAACTTCATTAATTTACTTAAAAAAAATATAAAAATACAAATTTGATAAGAATATTATACCAACTATTTATTTAATATTTTGCTTAATACAAATGAAGAACCATTTTGGTTATACATATATCTTTGCCGCAAAACCGTTTTTTCCGATAAGTTTTATGGTTTTTAATAATATACATATACGAATACCTACATATTTTAATTGGAAATTAAAGTAAAGAAATTAATAAATATGCACATTTGCATTTTAAATAGCTAAATGCAGTTTCTGAAATCAATTAAATAATTTGTAATTTTTTTTTTGTTATACTTTTTTGCAGAAATGCCGCCTTAAATTTAAAGCATGCGCTTATTTTGATTCCATAAACATGGTGACTCTTAAGTAAGTACAATAATTTGGGAGGTTAGGGACGACACTAATCAGAACAAAAAACTATATGACAAATTATTTTCAAACAAATGCAATTATAAAATTACGCTTCAATACTTTCATACATAAAATGTACCAACAACGAAGTAAATGTACCAATAACATGTACCAACAGTGATTAATATCACTTTGGAAAAGTTTTACATATGTTTACGGTTACATATATGATATGTGCTGTCAAGTAATTGTTTGTTCTGATTAGTATGCCCCATCACCTCCCGAATTTATTGTGTTTTGAGACTTAAGAGTCTCCCTGTAAATTTTCAAAATCAAACACCATTTAGCAAACTTATTGTAGATATTTAAAGCATTTTAAGACATTTTGTATTTAGAAATTTACACTTCAATTAAAATGTTGGTCTAGAGGCTGTTCGTAAACTCGACATTGTTACGATATTGTTAACAATGACAGCTCTAAATCGGAAACTATCATTGTAACAACAACCACGTGCTTTTGGTCGTTCGTAAACTCGTTTTAACATTGTTACAAATGTCATTCTCAACCCTACTCGGGACTGCCTTTCCAGCTGTCAAAGTACAAAATATGCTACAATCAAGCGAAAAAAATATTATTTCTAAACAAAATAATTTTTTAGTGAACTTTTTTATGTGGTCAATGTGTTTGATAAAAGTACTATGCGTATAGGTGAGTATTGTTTAAATACCTTAATTTTAGTACACTAAGTTTAACGGATATATCTGGTTTAATAATTATATTCGAATTAATGTAAATTAGTTTTCTGTTTTGCGTTTTATTATATTTTTTTTTTCGTCATCGTCAGTCATCTGTAATATCATTGACATTTGTAACAAAATCATTGTTAAGCACATACGTCATACTAACAATGACAGTTGAAACAATATTAACAATGTAGAGTTAACGAACAGCCTCCTACTGTTGCAGAAAAGTGTGGAAATATAATGTTTACTGACAGACCAAATCGGTAAACCTATCAGCACTAAAACCTGTAGTTAGTTATACTTTCTGGTATTGCGCTATCAAATTCAAACTCTTGATAAACTTTTAAAATTCCACACCATTAACGTTCATCTTTAGTGACGAAAATACATCCACGTATCTATAAACTTTGAATCTGTTCATTCTCTGAAGCTCCCGAACATATTTTTTGTGCTGCACAATCCCCTACGAGTAAAAATATTTTATCATTGCGCTTCTTGGTCTGCAACGAACCAACCTATATACATAAAAATGTGCATAATTATTTAAATAAATAACAACAGAGACTAATAGATAAATAATTATCATGGTTAAAAGTAAGAATTATGTTATACATTTTGATTAAAACCGAAATAAATATTTGATGAAAGTAAGGTTATAATGAAAATGTGTTTTAAAACAATGCAAAATCTAAACACAAAAATATTTGAAGATTATAATTATTACATGCAGGAAGTGAATCCTTCCATCGTTCCAGTCATATATGTTTATAGTTTAAATTGAAATACAAAATGCATTTATTTGATATCTAAATAGATCAATATTTCAAGAAATATACTTCACATTGCTTATAACCTTAATAGTTATTTGCTAATTATAAATCATTCGATCATTACATGCACGAAGTGAATATTTATATTCATTGAGAAAAATTTATTAAAGCAACCACATGTTATGTAATATTTACACAAATAAAATTACATTAAAATTCTTACATGCACAAATCCTTCAATTGTCATATCTGTTTATAGTTTAAATTAAAACACATACAAAATTAACTTGATATCTAAACTAAAATGGATCAATCATTCAAGGAAAATTCTGCACATTGCTTATAACCTTAATAGTGATTAATAAATTAGTAAAATGGATTATTACATGCACGAAGTAAATATTAATATTTATTTAGCAACATTTATTAAAATAGCCACATTTAAACAGAATATTATACATAAATATAATTCAAGCAATAACAATAATAGTTACACAAATAAAATTACATTACAATTACTACATATTTATAGTTTAAACTGAAATATTAAATGTATTTACATGATTTCTAATTTAAAATCAATCAATATTCCACGGAATAGACTGCACATTTCTTATAACCTTAATAGTTATTTGCTAACTGCAAAACTGATTATTACATACACGAAGTGAATATTAATATTCATTTAGTAAAATTTAATAAAATAACGACATGTAAACAGAATATATATCCCTTTTCCTGCCCGGTAAAACAATTGCGTGGGTACGACAAAAGCACCATGTCAAAAATTTATGTTTGTATGTGTTTTCAACTAACTTACACATTTGTGCATTCCTTTCAAACTTATTTTCGTCCACAAAACACTACTTTATACTTGAATTTTATACTCATACATTTCTGTGGTTTGAACTTAAATTGAGCCATTTCTTTTTGGTTGAAAAAGCGATATAGCTACTTAAATTAACATGAATCAATAAAAATAATACTTACACAAATAAAATTGTATTAAAATTATTACATGCACGAAGTAAATATTAATATTCATTTAATAAAATTTATAAAGCAATAATAATAATATTTACACAAATAAAATTTCAATAAAATTATAACATTCAGGAAGTGAATCGTTCCTTTGTTACAGTCATATATGTTAATAGTTTAAATTAAAATACAAAATCCATTTACTTGATATCTAAATTTAAATGGATCAATATTTCAAGGAATATACTGCACATTGCCTATAACCTTAATTGTAATTAACAAAATATTAAATCAGATCATTACATGCACGAAGTAAATATTAATATTTATTTAGTAAAATTTATTCAAATAACCACATGTAAACCGAACATATATACTTAAATATAACTCGAGCAATACTAGTAATATTAACACAGATAACATAAGAATAAAATTATTACATGCAGGAAGTGAATCCTTACATTGTTTCAGTCATATATGTTTTATAGTTTAAATTGAAACACAAAATGCATTTACTTGATATCTAAATTCAAATGGATCAATATTTCACAAAATATACTGCACATTGCTTATAACCAAAAAATTATTTGCTAATTAGGCAACAGATCAATACTTGCACGAAGTGAATATTTATATTCATTTAGTAAAATTTATTAAAATAACCACATGTAAACAGAACATATATACTTAAATTAACATGAAGCAAAAAAATAATATTTTCACAAACAAAATTACATTAAAAATATTACATGCAGGAAGTGAATTATTAAAATGTTACCGTCATATATTTTGATAGTTTAAATTAAAACACACACGTTTTACTTGATATCTTAATTCAAATGGAACAATATTTCAAGGAATTTACTGTACATTGCTTATAACCTTAATAGTAATTAACAAATTATTAAAACAGATTATTACATGCACGAAGTAAATATTAATATTTGTTTAGCATTTATTAAAATTTATACTTAAATATAACACAAGCAGTAAAATTTACACAAATAAAATTCCACTACAATTTAACATGCAGGAAGTGAATTCTTCCATGGTTACGGTCATATATGTTTTATAGTTAAAATAAAAATTCGGTAAATAGATTTGTTTGATATATAAGCTCAAATGGATTAATTGTCTAGGGAATAAACTGCACATTGCTTATAACCTAAATAGTTATTTGTTAATTAGAAAACAAATTATTAGATAGTTTAAATTAAAACACAATATCCATTTATTTGATATCTAAATTCAAATGTATAAATGTTTTAAGGAGTATACTGCTTATAACCTTAACAGTTATTAAGAAGAATTTTATAACCGTCCGTGAATTTAATTTGTTTAAGAATTTTTTTTCGGCTTTTCGGACAAAATATTATTTTAATGGACACCCATACAATGTTTACGACTATTTTAGTCGCAGAAAACAAAGAGGTTATTTATTAACAATATTTCTACCACAAAAGTAGAAAAAATGCACTCCTCTCCCCCAAACCTTTAACCCCAGGGCGTACTTGTGTACACAAAGAACACAAACCCTTGCAAAAATGAGAACTCCCTTAAGTAGCTTCTTAGCAGCTTGGTTTCGTACTGATAAAAAGTTGGTCTACTCATCAGGTTGCAACGACCAAACTGCAAAAATCCAACTCTTGCTTTGTACCGATAATACAAAACAAGAACATATTGATTTAGCGAATTATATATCACCAAATCAGAAACCACAGGAAATTCTCACTATGTATGTGTAACAAGCCAACACTTCTTAACAGTTATTTACAAATTATATAAAAAGATTATTACATGCACGATGTTAATATTAATATCTGTTAAATAACATTTATTAAAATAACCACATGTAAACATAATATATATTATACTTAAATTTAACTCAAGCAATAATAATAATAATAATATTTACACAAGTTACATTAAAATTATTACATGCAGGAAGTGGATCCTTCCATTGTTACAGTCATTAATTTTGTTACAATTATTTATAGTTAAAATTTAAATACAAAATCCATTTATTTGATATTTAAATTCAAATGGAACAATATTTCAAGGAATAGACTGCCCATTGCTTATAAACATAATAGTTAATAACAAATTAGTAAAACAGATTATTACATGCACGAAGTAAATATTAATATTTATTTAGTAACATTAATTAAAATGACCACATGTAAACATAATATATGTTATATTACACAAAAAAAAATTATTTACAATTATTAAACGCAGGAAGTGAATCCTTCCATTGTTACAATAATATATGTTTTATAGTTTAAATTAAAATACAAAATCCATTTATATATACTAAATTCAAATGGATCAATATTTTACATAATTTACTGCACTAGTTATTTGCTAATAGAAAACAAATTATAACATTCACGAAACTAACTCAAAAAATGCAAAAAACCTGCAGTCTTTGTTGAATACTTTCCACAATGCAAGTCTATATTAATCAGTCTTATGAAATTTCCCTAATGTTAAGAGTGAGATTTAATAATTTATTATCCTAAAATATTATGATTAATTTTTGTCAATATATGGCGATTATATTTCATAATTAAGCTGCTTGCGCTAGAATTTCCAGAGTTATGTCATGTGAAATCCAGCACAGCGGATTTGCGATCTTTTGCATACTTGTGGCATTGATTGGAGCTAAATTTTTATTGAAGATTATCAAAAAAAAAATTTTTGTTTTAACTTCTACATAAATTGGAAATACTTCATTTTGAATCAATAATTGATATGAAAAATATGTATTTTGATTTGTGTGCTATTTCTTAAAAAAACAAACTACGACAAACCTCTTCTTTATTTGTTAATTGTTTAATTGAACTGTTTAATTAAATTAACGGATTCATTTTTCTTTAAGGAAAAGAACAAATTACAGCAAATTTCTATAAAAAATAGTTCCACCCATTAACAGCTGGGCGCTTGTTTGAAGGTAATATGGACTGCGAAAAATTACACCAATTTGAAAATCGCTGAATGTTTAAAATTTGCCATATTACGGGGTAATAAATTTTAGTTGTGGTACTAGCCTTGAACCGATTCATCCACTGAATTTACCGAACACGTGAAAATTTTAGTTAGATAAAAAGTAATTTGGTTTTATGAACCACTGCGATATTTTATTAATTATCAAAACCCGGCAGTGACCAACGGTTAACCGACCATTTTTTGTGAGCAAGTATTGGAAAATAAAGTCCTTGTTCAAGCTTTTCATACAAATTGGAACCAGTTTATTAAAAAAAATGCAATTGATCGAAGATATAAAGGTGAAGATAAACAACATCAATTTAATTTTAACAAGTTCTTAAACGCCAGACCAATTAGAAATACACATAAATTAAAAATCTTAACTCCTTGTTAGGAAGGGACTTTAAGAAATCCTCTTAAATCCTAGGGAAACAAATTTCAACCAAAACACATTGCTCAAATAATTCATTAATTGAAAATAATTAAATTGAAATTAATAACTAAATAAGTCATTAATTGGAATTAAACAAGAAGCTTGAAGAAATACAAGAAAATAACGGGTCACTGAAGGTTGTTTTTAACAACTTCTTTATTTTTTTTTCGAAATTAATAATTGTTAATTCAAAATATAGTTTCATCAATAGAGTGTAAAAAATAATTTTTAAAATAATATCTTTTAAATGTCTTCCATTGACCTGCTTGCAAACTATTGCTCTCTGCAGGAACTTGTTCATAACTGAAGCGAAATCTGTTGGAAGAAAAATTAATGTGACGTTGTTAAATCGGGCGGTCCTGGCGGCCAATTAACATCTCCAAAAAACATTTGTATAGTGCAGGCATTGTTACTGAAGCTGTAATGGCTATATCTCAAGCTTGTTGAAACCTCATTTCATGAATATTATAAAGCTAAAGAAATAAACAAAATTATAGCATAGCTCTGTAACGCTCAACTTTTCGGTTAGAGTTTAGCGAACAAACATATTCAAAAGCAGTTGAAATTGCAGTAAACAGCGAGTTTAAAAGAGAATCAATAGCCTCTACCAATCGAAATCCACTAGTTGAGTAAAGCAAGCCCTTATATATATTTTAGGTAATAATATTTTATTACGAAACGGTTGTATTTTAAAATTAAAATTAAAAGAGGTTATCTGTAGTTATAATATAACCTGTACGAGCAATAACCACGGTGGCTTTAATTTGTCATAAAAATAAACTTTTGAATTTTTATTATAATTATCATTGCGGGATGTCCATTTCCGAGACCAGTATTGGCGATTGGATAACAACCGAGCCTTAAGTCTTCCGGTAGAGCACATTTATATGGAGAGCCGTCTAGTGCAAAATACAAATTCGTTTCAAATCACTTCCAATATTGAGGACAGGTGATTCAGGTTTTAATAACATGCATTAATCATCGTTATTCAGGTAGCATTAAGAGAAGGTTTGAGACTAGTAGTTTGCTGCATATAGTATACAAAAAATTCATTACCATAAGCGAATCATAATTCGTGTAATAGGAAAATAAACAGCGGTAAGATGAAAACGATAAAATAGCGAAACTTAAAATTGTGCTGAATTTCCTCTTGCATGACCGAAAAAAGTAATCATCAATTTTGCAAATAAAGACACACATCATTGAATAAAACTAAAATATTAAAAAGTAATAAGAAGTGTTCCAACAATTGATGGGTTATCGGTTCAGTGCAAACGGGGCTTTGCCCAAAAATATTAATAATATAATGCTTCCAGGAAGATGTGCTCCATCCGACCTGGCGATAGAGATTTTATATTACCATAGAAATATGACGACGACATTAGGTTTATGTACGCCAAATTAAATCATTGTCGATTTACTAAAATATTCCTTTAGAATTTTCATTATTTTTACAAAACCATTACTTCAGTCTGTAATATTGTTTAAAGGAATCCACAATATTATGTGTATAATGCAATTAAATATTCCAGAAATACTCGTTCAAATATACATTTCAAAGACAACAACTATAAAATAAACATTCATATTTGTGTCTTAAAAATTCTTTTCTTATATTTTTGTTTTGGTACAAATTAAAAGATTTCCTTTGAGACTTCATATAAATGAAATACGAAATAAAGATAAATTTTCACAAACTTTTCCCTATTGAATTTTTGTAGCGACGCTACATATATATATGTTACTGTTGTGATACATACATATTGTGTGCTATGTATTATGTTTGTTATTATATGTATACAATTGTGTATTAAATGTTATCCCATTTTGTGTTCTTTTGTTTCGCCTGTATATAGTCTTATAAAATATTTATTTTACTTCAAATTGTATGTGCATTTTAAAATTAATTTGTTCTAAACATGGTGTGGATTTTGTGGAATTAGAATTCCCAGCGATATGGCTAGCAATTACCTACATAGTTGTGGTTCGATTATATAATATAATAAGGTTATATATGTAAACACAACCAGTATATTCACAAACGTAGTTTAGTTATATAATATACAAATTTGAGTTAAATATCAAATTATAAATATTTTCTGAAAGGGTTAATATGTTTAACTCTTGTATCATACCGTTGTGTTATGGAAAATTAAATTAAATTTTTCCTCTTACTTATATACGTGCTTATATCCAACAAAATTATTTTTAAATATTTATCTATATATGTATGTTCTAAAAACAAAAATAACAATTTAACAAAAAAAAAAAATCTCTAATTATAATTTCCCACGTATTTAGAATTTTAAATTATCCTATATGTGATAAAAAAAAGTAAATTTATTTTTTCTAATTACTGAACTAAAATATAATATTTATGCAAAGGTTAACCATTGCTTTGCATTAATTGATTCTGCTCAAACGAAAATGTTACATCGCATGTATCCAATGAAATTTATGTTCTTGCTGGTTCTATTCAAAATAACAATGTTATAAACATTAATCACAGATTTTATTCTACTATATACTCGTGGCGTATAGTAAACATTCTTGTCGAATTATGTATGGTTTGCCGACTGTTTTAGTGCTTGTGTGGGCGTCTAACTAAATTCGTAATAATACAAATTTTTTATAGCTTTTTAAGATGATGTGGCAGATTTTCATCCTTATTTTTCTCAATCTTCTTCAAAATGACCATTTTATACAAATATTTTATTGGTTTATAATATTGGAGCCAGTAACAAATTGAAATTCGGCATTACATGTTGTTAAAATTGATTGCTGATAAAAAGTTGGTCAACACGATGCTGTAAACCGGAATAATAGTACCCAAATCGTCAGCCTTTTATAGTTGAGCTAAAACTATAACCAAAATGAGGTAGTCACTTAACATTATAAACTTGTCATTTTAAATTTGTTTTCGAGCCGAACGGATATGGTTCAGAGATGGGCGTTTACGCGTCATCTATACTAACTTTTAAGTTATCGTGTCGATAACTCGTCAACAATGTCGAATACTCGTTGAAAATGGCTTATACTCATAAACAACGTCGACTGCTACTTGTAATCGAAGCGAGTAGCATTTTTTTTATAGTGACAACTGATTTCCGTTGTTTCAGACAGATTAGATTGCTTTGAGTTTCATAAAAAACGTGTCTTTTTAGTTGCATGTGTCGGATTATGTGATAACTAAACAGTATTTGCAGGAGAGAAGTGTTAATTTTATGTTTTAATTGGAAAACAAGTGCAGCTGAAGCACGTCGAATGCTTGTGGAAGTTTACGGTGACATTGTTCCAACCGACAAATCATGTAGACAATAGTTTCGACGCCGCTTCAAAAGTTATGATTTCACTGTTGAAGATAAGCCTCGCTTAGGACAGCCAGAAAAGTTCGTAGACGTTGAATTACAGGCATTGCTCGATGAAGATTCGACTCAAACCTGTCTGTGCCTTGGGGAACCTGTCGGTGCATTGGGGGTGACCCCATGACCCAACAAACAGTTTCCATACGATTACAATCTATGGGCATGATTCAATTCAAAGCAATTGGGTCCCTTATGTATTGAAACCAAGAGACGTGAAAAGGCGTTTTTTACTTGTCAGTGAGCGCTGCTTCAAAGGCAAACAAGAAAGGGTTTCTACATCGGATAGTCACTGGTAAAGAACAGTAGATCTTCTACGATATCTCTCTGAGGAAAAAATACTACGCTTTGTTCGGTCAATCGTTGCCATCGACCTCAACATCAGCACCAAAGTCAAACATTCATGTTTCGAAGATTGAGGGGATTGAGTATGTTGGCCTGGGCTGTAGAGCGCCAACATTTTGTCGTCACAGAACCTCACACAACGATTTTTTTTATACGCTACGTAAAAAATTATAAAAAAAAAAATAAAAAAACTTTCAATAAACACTCTCCTGGAAAGTTTAATATTTAAATTTATTAAAGATTAATAATTCTTGGTTGGTTTTTGTAATTTTTTTACATTTCAACAACTTCGCATAAATTAAAAAACCTGCCACTTCCGGTACACAGATTTTAGCCAAATTGCATAAGGACCTCCCAAATTATGGAAAAATCTGAAGTATAATGTAGCATTTCTTCCGCCGATCTTAGCGATGAGCTTCATATTTTTGAAAATATATGTCAAGAGACACGGTCTTCTTTATAAAATAGCACACAAATATTTGGATACCCTACTTCATCCCCTTCAATTACATTATAGCCACGATTCGAGCACATCTCCAGATTTTGCGATAATTGCCCTAGAGTCACAATATTAACACCAATTATAGTGGTAAACTATATAGTTTTGAAAATTGATGTCAAGAGCTACGGTCCGTTATATGAAATGGCACAAACATATTCAGCTAGCCCATTTCATTTCCTTTGATTACCATAGGTTAACAAATGGCCCAGATCCGTCCTAAATGGTCAATATCAAGAATTTCTTCTAAAAACCATCATATCGTTCACAATCACATTTCCCTCCAACTTACCCTATGCCACCATATTCCAGAACTGCTCAAAAAATTTTATAGAACCCCTTATTCATCCAACATACCCAAACGCATCATAATATCTGTTGAAATTGCTGAGTTTCGTCCTAGTGTCACTATTCTGGATATTCCCGGGGAAATATTTGTTCCGGCCAACTGATGAGAATAGTATGATTTAAATATTTATAAATTGCAAAGAATTTTCTGGGAAAATAGTTTTCAGAGAAAATTGTTCCCCGGTTTATTTTGTTTTCAAAAAAAGTATCTCTAGCTTTTTCCCTCAGTATGCAAAAAAAAATGATTAAATAGAAATTACATATAAATTCTTTCCCTAATTCCCTATTCCCGGAGAATTGCATGAATAGTACCAAAGGTGGCCAGTTCCCAAAACTTCTTTAAAAAATCATTATATAATCCCATTTCCATCCAACAAACCACATCAAAATCGCTTGAGATATGGTTTGGAGTTCCAACGGAATTTTGATATATGAGATTTAGAAATACAAAATTTCCAAATAACGAGATTTTGGAAATGGGATCTTGAAATACTAGATTTTGAAAGTGGGATTTTGAAAATATGATTATTAAAACATGACAACTCGTGATATACATTTTTGTTATAAAAAGATGATATTCGACATCTTTTTATCTTTTTTAAAGTTTTTTTTTCGGGATTCACTGTCAAATTTTTAGCTGATAAAACCTTCTTCTTTTTCTCTAATTTATTACTTTTTCAATATTTTCTCATTTGTTTTGAAGATAACAAATATCGCATAACCAATAGTTGGACGTAAATCTTAATCCATTTTCGATTTATTTTGATCTAATTTTCGATCCTGGGTCAATTATAAAAATCCAAATTTTTTTTTTTGGGATTGCTTTAATCATATATGTTTACTTATAAATAATAATAAACGTCAAAGTAAAATCGTAAAAAAAACTATTCCACGCAATTAATATTTTGTTAGTAGATTATAATTTATTGTACCTAAAAATGTTTTATTAAAATTATTTGTAAATATAAAAAAACTGTAAAAACAATTATTTAAATAAAGTCATAAAAAAAAAAAAGTGCTTAAAAAGTATACCGTAAACTACTGGGGATATGATAAATTAAAAGGGATAACTAGCTCTTTAGTTTAGCACAAACAAAGAATAAAAAATGCCTCATGCCAGTAAAACGGGATAACCAAAAATATATTCGCAAGTGGTAAATACCAGTTATTTTGATGGGCACTATCGAAGATACAACAATGCTCCAAAAGATGCTAAGAAGCATAGAAGGACTTATCATTCGGCTAGCTAAACAAGAGAAAAGCTATGAAGCTCTAAGCATCAGGTTAGATAAGCAAGACTCTCTAAATGAAAGGAAATACATGCTCTATTAAAATGATGCAAACAAGCACAATTAAAACATTAAGAATAGTAACCTGGAATGGAATAGAAATGGGCTAATGCAACATATTCCAGAATTAGAAATTTTCCTAAGTACTGAAAAAATAGATATATGCCTAATATCGGAAACCAATTTAACATCAATTTCATATTTGAAAATAAATGGATAAAGCTATTATCACGCCATTCATCCAGCAGGAAGAGCAAGCGGCGGATCGTCGGTGGTTATAAAATAAAACATCAAACACTTTATAAATCTTAACATTGCAGAGAAATTTATGCAAGTATAACAAAACGAAATATAGTGTATCCTCAATATACTGCTACCCCCCCCCCCCCCCCCCCCCTCCTCCCCTAATGATATAACCTAATCAAAGAAGACTATGGCACATTACATTCTGGAGATCAACCAACTTACCCGATGTCATACACTTTTCAATCACAAATATATAGGTGAAATCTACGGGTGTGTAACGAAATCCCGGTTTTCAAAATCCCGGTTTGTTAACATCCCAGTTTTTTATAAATCCCGGTTTTCAAAATCCAAATTTTCAAAATCCCGGTTTTCAAAATCTCACTTTTTTATAAAAAAAAATCCAGATTTGTACGAAATCCCGGTTTGAATTTTTAAAATTTGACATGTGGGAAAATGGGACTCTTAAATAATTTTTTGACAAAATTCAAAAACGAGTTTGCGATAAAGTTCTAATAAATGGCAAATAGGGATGGAATTTCTTAACATATTTTGTTAAAATTCGATACGTGTGATGGAAACGAGATTCTAAAATTATCTTTCGATAAAGCGGCCAATGCAGATGAAACTAGGCCATTTCTAAACCGAAATTCTACACGTGCGATGGAAATGGATTTCTAAAATGAAGCAAGTACAAAATTTTGCAATTACAAAATCCTGCATAACATAATGGTGCAATTATTTTTCTTTTTAGTAGGTGTCATTAATAGATCCTATATAATCCGCTCCTCCGTGCGACGTGTTTACTGGTCGCAGACATGTTTACTGTTCCCCGCTCCTACGTCGCCCGAAGTTCAAATTTTAAGCCCTTCGGAGGGGTAAACGGAGAGGAGCGCAGCGACCCGTGACAGTTATCGAAGCTTCTACAATTATTGAAATAGTAAAAAATATTTTTCTTCAAAATCAAGACTTTAGAACTAGAAGAAAAGAAAACCGGGATTTTGAAAACCAGAATTTAGAAAACCGGGATTTTGAAAACAGGGGATTTTGCAAACGGGATTTTGCAACCGGGATTTGGTAACCGGGATTTTTAAAACCAGGATTTTGAAGTGTACACAAAAACTACATATACCTAGAAATCAGCGAGGGAATTATAATTAATGCAGATTTCAGACTTAAACACGTTCCAAATCTAGGTCAAGTCGCAGAAGTAATCATGATACCTAAACCCAACAAACCACTAAATGGCAAAAATTCGTATACTCCGATTTTCTTACTTCCAATAATTTCAAAAATATTCGAGAAACTACTCCTCAAGATACTTAAACCAATAATAGAAGAAATGAACTTTATTCCTCCACATCAATTTGTCCTCAGAGAATCCATTCAACAATAGAACAAGTACATCGAATAACAAACAAAATACAAACAAAGAACATCGAAAATAAGAAAGTCTGTTTAAGTATTTCCTTAGATGTAGCACAAGCCTTTGACAGAGTATGGCATAAAGGCTTGGAATATAAATTACAAAGTGACTGATCAAAGCAGTTTATGAATTACTAAAATCTTACATATCTAATCGACACTTTTGTGTTAAATTAATAGCTCCTCGAAAATAACAAAAATTTTGATAGAGAAGATTATAACATAGCTGCGTTTGCAGATGATACGGTTATCTTAGCAGTGGCTGATAGTATACGCATTAGCCTGTACCAAAATGCTGAGATGTGTCGTACGTTGGACGAGTTAAACCCATAAGATAACTACTAATGAAGAAACTGCTTGATCTACTATGTAGATAAAAGCTGCATCGACTAAAAGTATAATAAAATTGCAAAGGAACTAGCGAAACGGGTTGAACCTACAAACAAGAATATAAATTATGAAAGACAAATTACTAGATGATTTGTAAATCAGTTGTAATAAATAAATTTAAAAGCAAATAAAAATTATTCACCTTGGTTCCATAAATAATTAATTTCACATTTTGATGTATAATACGAATGCAAACTGTATGCGTGCCACTGCTTCCTGTTTGCACAGTTTTTAGGAAGAAGCAGAGAAAATTTAGAAAACTATTTTTTTCACTTTACGCCCTTTTATTTCGTCTTGTAGCCACACCACCCTTTAATGAGCACATCATTAACCGTTTTTCAGACATTTTACGACTACCATATCATCATCCTACGAACGATAACCTTTTTTTATTTGACACTCCTCCCTTTTATTCCTATTTGAAATATTCTCGGTCATGTGAATTTTATGGATCAGTAACCGGTGACACGCTACATCAGTAGCTCTGGTTGGTTTCAGCGGGAGTAAGGGGAGATTGAATCCTGTGGTATCACAATGAGCCATTATTGGCCTAAGTGTGCGATAGCAGCCACTCTAACCTAACCTAACCTAACCTAACCTAACCGGTGACACAACGCTTTTAATTTTTTCTTGCTAAGAACTCACTCATAACAAGTTATACAAATCGATGAATTTCCTGTTGCTTCAGTTGACCACAGCAAACGAATTTTAACATAATGAGAATGAGCAAATACTTCACATAGAACTTACTAAAGTTAAACTAACTAAAATAAAAATTTAAAGCCACTGATTATGTTTTATGTTGTTTTAGAGGCCATAATTATTTTACTAATTGTTTTAGGGGCGATCCAGAAACTATGTCACGCTTTTGCGGGAAGGTATATGAGTAGTGACTATCGCAAGGATGCGAGACGATGAAAGATTCATAAAATATTACGTTACGGATTTATAAGCGGTTTCTGTGATTGTTATGTAATGTGTATAACGAATTTTGCTTTAAACAATCCCATCCACACACTCCATTTTGAGCACCAGCTGCTCATTCTAGTGAAGCGCGAGCCGTGGTGTACATCAAATAGTTTTAAAAAAATATTTTCAGTAAATGTTTATTAAGTAAAAATATAATTATTGCTGAACCAGGCAATAGATAGATTACGGGTGCGGGGCTTCGATTGCTTGGTTCAAATCCTGTAACAACTAGTTTGCTTTCCCTCCAATGTTAAATGTAACAATTTGCCCCACGAACATCCAATATTTCTGTAACATTATAATTTAAAAATCTGGAAAAGTTACAAAAAAGATAAATTTACTATTCAAAAAATATGTTATCGCAAAATATTTATGGGGATATAAGTATGTCAGGCCAAAAAGCTATCGAACGTTATATATAACAAGTATAAGTAGTTAATAAAAAGCTCCATTTAAAACATAATTAATTCCAAGCTATATTCCATCTCATGTGCCGGTTTAAGTGCATGCTACATTTTTATTAACAAACCACAAACAAAAATAATTCTAAAAACAAATTTGTCTATTAAAATGTCAAAAGCAAAATTATTAATTTTAGATGTCATAATATCCATATTTTAATTCTTGTGTATTTTTTTTTATAATAAAAGAGTTCAGTTCTTTCTTTGCCGTTTAATAAATAAATCATATAAAATTATGACCTAAGAAAATAAAAATAAAAACGAAAATTTAAAGTGATCGAATTCATATAAAGTTCATAAATCAATAAATGTTTAGATACTAATTTTTACGATCCATTTTTTTTTGTTTAAAAATTAGACCATTACACGAGAAAATAAAAGACGATAGCAAAAAAATACCAACCACCAAAACGAATGAATCAAAATCTTATTATTGTTTTACTTTAATAAATTACGAGTATGCTCGTACATAGTGTAGTGTTTTAGAAGTTTGAGCACATAAATTCAATTTTAAGATAATTAAATTCTTATTTAAAGCTATTAATATTATTTTTTTTTCTGATTTAAAATTTTAATTGATATTTTAATTTGTTCTCTATAGCATCTTAAATAACCATCTGGTCGCACAATCAAAAATTATTATATTATGTACGTATATAAAACCAAATCCAATAATGTAACAAACTAATAAAAAGGAATCTTGAATGGTCGTAAAAAATGTTCGATACAATTTTTTATAATTCTTATATTATGATAAAACGAGAATTAAAACAACATTTAATAAGAATCACTGATTCTACGAGCATATAAGAGGATTTGTTAATGCATTTGGCAAAATGGTAAAACGATTTTAAATGAGGATCAAATAGGATGTAACAACCATATAAACTTACTGTTTTATTGATATGTGATTACATAAAAAAACACAAAGAGGTATTTCTACACTTCATATGTTGTATATATGTAGGGTTTGTCTTATTGTTTCCGATGTATAATATATTTACAAAATACATGGTAAAAATTATAAAGAATATTGATTGCTTCATTATATAAAATATGGTTCGCTCTAACGTTATATAATCCTGATATTTAATGAAATATATTTACTGACTAATACACCCGTATCTATATATTTATATATTGTAATATAGATTATCAAAAAAAAATGTCCGCTTCTATTAAATAGATTAAATTCCATAAATTATTAGACGTATAAATGTACACCTTATAGATTTTGTATAAGTGTGATGTATGGTTGATTAAAAAATATTTGGTATACACAAATTTCAAACGAATTTTTTAAATATATTTAAATTTATAATATTTAAAGTATAAATTAAAATATATATAAGAGTTTGAATTTTAAACATATTCACTATAGACATTCTTTCACAATAGATATTTTTGAATATCACTCTAATTTGAATAAAACAATTTACTAATTAACAAAATTAATTTATTATTTGTATATACATGTATTCAAAACTAACAAATAAATTAGAAATAATAAGGCTAATTGTGTATCTATTAAAATTATAAGGTTCATCTCGTCAATATTATTTCTGTTGGTGATTTTATAATTGGCATATACGCGAATATAGTTAGTACGATAAAGTCTCTAAATACCGAGAATCCTATTAACTATAAATATTAATTTATTTGCAATGCTTTCAATTTAAATAATTCAAAAATTACTAATTAATATTTTTAGTTATACGGTTTCAGTACGAGGTTGCTATTTTAGTTTGTTAACACATGGATGAAATTAGTACGTGTAAAATATTTCAAAATATTACAAATATATTGAAATATTAAAAAAATATTCAGTTTTAGTCATTAATAAACTCTATCCTACAAAGTTAGGACAAATGAAATTACAGAATTTTTGACAGCCTTTCAGAATTCAGTTTTGCAACATTCCTATTTTGAAAATACACAGCGTTTTATCAAAGAGTATTTGTATTGTATAAAGAGTAACGAAATGAAGGAAAAATATTCATCAAAAAATGCAAGGGTTATAAAATGCCTGCCTACTATTATTTTTCGTGTATTGCGTGCAAGTATTGCCAACTATTATTTTTCGTGAGAACTAGATTTTAGTCAAAATGGTACCAGATTGGTAGTAAGAAGGCAGCTAAAAAGATTTACCGAAATTTTAATTATAATTACAAATTAGTTTTTACCTTACAAATCTTTAATGACGTTTAATTAACATGTTATTTTTGACTTGAGCCTCTAGGATGAAAAAAATATATTAAAATTCACAAAGTAGAAAATTACAAAATTGTATTTTCTAGAACAAAGCCATTGATTTTTTTTTATTGTGTGTGATAATCAGATTCAAGAAAACAATACGAATCCAAAGAATGAATACAACCCCAAATAACCCCATCATATTTTATATACACTATGGAACAAAAGTATACATACACCTGTTCTTTCTAGTATATTTTGAGTACATTCGATTTTCAAAATTATTTTTTGAAAAAATATTTGTTTTTCCATATATAAATTAATATTATAAATCATATTTCAATTTTACAATTACATATTCTGACAAATAAAAAAAACATAAAAATTTAAAAGACAAAAGTCTACATACACATAGCATTAAAACTAGTTTGCTCTCGAATGCAAACGATGTTCCCGTTATGTCCATTATATAGTTATGTAATGGCAGCAGTTCGCAGTTAATCGTTGACTTCTACCCGTTAGATTAGTGAAAAATTCATTAAAATGCGGTACCGCGTAAAGAAATTTGTACCAGTATTCGGAATTTAGTATTTCAATTAAGAAAAGAAAACAATCATTTGTTGAAATTGCTGAAATTGTGAACCTCAGTCGTGCTACTGTCTAAACAATAATTAAAAATTATATGAAGAGCACGTATGTGAAGTTATCCCACGATTCTATCCCAGAAAATAAAAAAAAAATTCATCAGGCAACACTAATCAATAAAAACCCCATTTGCCCTTGTGTAAAGTTAAACCAGCCCAGAATTTGTTAAAATTGATTCAAAATAATTTGTAATTGGTGAAGTTAGCCCAGCCCAGAATTTTTTAATTATCACATAAAAAACAAAAATAAAAGTCGTCACTATTAAAACATGAGAATTTTAGCCAGGTACACGTTATATCAATAGAACATGTATTTGTACGAAATAAAATTACATTAGACATGATAAAGGTACTTAGCACGATAAAAGTATAAATTTGTAGGATTAAGGCTATGTGTTTTTGAGAACGTCACACCTTACTCGTCCTGCCTTACTTTTACAAAAGTTAAAAAAAATCGTTCAGTGGCAACTTTGCGAAATTGGGCCCTGGGCCAGACATATCCATACATCTCAAATTGGACCAAGAAATACATTTAAATTTCGCACGTTAAAAATATAAATTTGTCGGATTAAGGTTATGTGTTTTTGAGATTGTTACACTCCTGCCTTACTTTTACAAAAGTAAGTAAAAAATTGTTCAGTGGCAACTTTGCGAAATTGGGCCCTGGGCTACACATATCCATACAACTCGTATTTGACCAAAAAATACATTTAAATTTCCCACGTTAAAAGTATAAATTTGACGGATTAAGGCTATGTGTTTTTGAGATCGTCACACTCCTGCCTTACTATTAGAAAAGTAAGAAAAAAATCGTTCCGTGGCAACTTTGCGAAATTTTTAAGAATCTGTGTTAACTTTGTGAAATTGGGCCATGGGCCAGATAAATGGAACTTTACACGCAATGATTTTTTTAAAGTACCTGATTAGTAAAACATGTTTTTTACACCTTTACACTATCTACGAGTAATCAGTCACGGAACGAATGTTGACTCAAAATTTTTTTATGTCTAGGTTCTACGCATTTTATAGTGCATAGATAGTATCCGCTAAATAGACATGAGTTTTTAAACGTTTTAAACGCCGTTAACTGTCTTATTTGACTTCTAGTTCAGTACTTTATTTATCATGCGAATTATTGAGCAGTATGAAATCTGAAGCAGTATGAACGATTTTTTTCTAACTTTTCTAAAAGTAAGGCAGGAGTATGACGATCTCAAAAACATATAGCTTTAATCCGACAAATTTATACTTTTAACGTGGGAACTTTAAATGGAATTTTTGGCCAAATACGAGTTGTATGGATATGTCTGGCCCAAGGCCCAATTTCGCAAAGTTGCCACAGATCGATTTTATTTTTACTTTTCTTAAAGTAAGGCAGGAAAGTGACGATCTCAAAAATACCTAGCTTTAATCCCACAAGTTCATACTTTTAAAGTGGGAAATATAAATGTTATTTTTGGTCAAATTTGGTCAAAGTTTATACTTTTAAAGTGGGAAATTTAAATGTAATTTTTGGTCAAATACGAGTTGTATGGAATTATGGATATGTCTGGCCCAGAACCCAATTTCTGAAAAGTGCCACGGAACGATTTTTTTCTAACTTTTCTAAAAGTAAGGCAGGAGTATGACGATCGCAAAAACACATAGCTTTAATCCGACAAATTTATACTTTTAACGTGGGAAATTTAAACGTAATTTTTGGTCAAATACGAGTTGTATGGATATGTCTGGCCCAGGGCCCAATTTCGCAAAGTTGCCACTGAACGATTTTTTTTAACTTTTGTAAAAGCAAGGCAGGAGTGTGACGATCTCAAAAATACCTAGCTTTAATCCCACAAGTTTATACTTTTAAAGTGGGAAATATAAATGTTATTTTTGGTCAAATACGAGTAATATGGATATGTCTGGCCTAGGGCCCAATTTCGCAAAGTTGCCACTGAACGATTTTCTTCTTACTTTTGTAAAAGTTAGGCACGAGTATGACAATCTGTAAAACACATAGCCTTAATCCGACAAATTGATACTTTAAACGTGCGAAATTTAAATGTATTTTTGGCCAAATATGAGTTGTATGGATATGTCTGGCACAGGGCCCATTTTCGCAAAGTTGCCACTGAACGATTTTTTTCTTACTTTTCTTAAAGTAAGGCAGGAGTGTGACGATCTCAAAAACACATAGCCTTAAACCGTGAAATTTATACTTTTAACGTGCGAAATTTAAATGTAATTTTTGGTCAAATACGAGTTGTATGGATATGTGTAGCCCAGGGCCCAATTTCGCAAAGTTGCCACTGAACGATTTTTTTTAAACTTTTGTAAAAGTTAGGCAGGAGTATGACGATTTAAAAAACACATAGCCCTAATCCTACAAATTTATACTTTTATCGTGCTAAGTACCTTTATCATGTCTAATGTAATTTTATTTCGTACAAATACATGTTCTATTGATATAACGTGTATACCTGGTATGTTTTAAAAGTAACGACTTTTATTTTTGTTTTTTATGTGATAATTAAAAAATCCTGGGCTGGGCTAACTTCACCAACTACAAATTATTTTGAATCAATTTTAACAAATTCTGGGCTGGGCTAACTTCACACAAGGCAAATGGGGTTTTTATTGATTAGTGTTGCCTGATGAATTTTTTTTTATTTTCTGGGATAGATTCGTGGGATAACTTCACATACGTATGAAGAGCTGTGGTCTATACTTAATACACCCATATGTGTCCGCCCAAAGAAGCTATCCAAAAGAGATGTGTGGTCAATTTTGAAAATAGTGGTAAAAAATCAAGCAATATAGGATGTCCAAAACTTGTCGGTCGGATTGCGGAAAAAAGGTCGTTAGTTCGAAAGCTATTGGCAGAGTACCAAGGGGTACACAACTCTTCACAATCGGTGTACAAATTTAATTTATAATCATTTTAATCTTAAAAATCTTAAAAATAATTTTTAAAATTGCGATTTTTCTAGTTAGCGTATACTAGAAAAATCGCATAATCAATTTAATAATCAGAATAATCTTGTAATAATCATAACAATCTTTGAAAAATTTTAGTTTAATTCATGACATAAACTGGAACAATCCTAGTAATCGTGTAAAAAACCAGTCTTAATCATCATTTTATCCTTTTCTTTTCCGTTTTTTCATAAAAAAAATCTTGATTATTCAAATAATATTAAAAAAAAGCCATCAATATGGCCATTTAGCTCCAAGTGTGACCGTTTGTGCAACAACAAGAAATAGTACAGAAAAAGTTCACAAACGAGGTAAAATTATTGATGTACTTATTTATTATTTTTTCCCAATTTTAAAATTAATTTGTGGCTTTTACTCAGGCTCAGATTCAGGCACAAATGTAAAATGTTTGGAAAATGAAAATGTAGCTCAACCTGAAAATAAAATTAGAAATTTAACAAAGGATTGAGGATTCTTTCATATGTAACGAAAACCCAGCTATTTCTTTGAAAACATAAAAGTGATAAAAACGAAATTCGAAATCACCATATTTGCACCATAATTGTATCAAATGTTTAAAACCAGTAACTATTATACTACAGGTGATGTCGATATCCAAGAAATGGAGAACTATGGAAAATCAGCTTGTCAAAGTGGAAATAAAAAAACAAACCATCGAATTGTTCACGGAACCCGGTGAACACAGGGCAGAAAAAAGAAATTCAAACATAGAATGTTATTTTATAAAACCAGTCTCGTTGCCAGCAGCGCACACCATTATACAACCGCTTGTACAACAGCAAGCGATTTCTATGGCCACGGAAATATTAGAAAAACAGGAACAGAGCAAAACAACTCTCCTCTAAAGTTGGTGCATGATATGTCTTTCGAAATGTCTTCTTCCAAACTTGATTCCACCACCGAATTATATTATGTTGGAAATAAATTCCAAGAAATTACGTTGGCCGGGAATCCTTGCGAGCGCCCCGAATCTCGCAATGAAGAGGTTGAAGATTTCGACAATTCTTCGGGGGAAACAATGGCACATCTAAGTGGTCCAATCCACAGTTTTCTGAAACAAAACGTGAGCGTCGAAAACGAGAAAATTCTGTTAATTATAATCAAACAAACCTTGACGTTTTTCCCCGAATTTTAAATAAAATTGAAATTTTAATTAAAGAAAAAAATGAGTTAAAGAAGATGTTGGAACGAAAATTCAATATTTACAATGACTTAAAAGAAATGGCAATAACCAATGTAGATAAAAACAAACATGGAAATAAGTATAATTATAAAATAAAATTATTTATTATTATATTTTTATCGTAGCTGGAAGACAGTTTTATGAATGTATGCAACATAACCTTCCATTGCCATCTTTCACATCGATATCCAATTACATGAAAAACGGCTTACCAATGCTTATAGAAGGAGCTTTCTGAATTTATTTAAAAGAAAAATTTAGCTATGTTTGGATAAGTGAGGATTCTACAAAAATTGTGAAGACACTTGAACACGATCCAGGACCAAATTAAATTATTGGGTTTGTTCTTTTGTTTGTTGGTTTATGGTACAAACAACAAATTCTGTGTGACTGGTGTTATAAAACAATGGAAGTTTTTAACCCACGAACTGAAGAAAAGTAACATTCATGTTTTAGGTAGCGATTTTTAGTTTTTAATATTAATCTATTTTATCTAACATATAATAATAATCAACAAATAATTAACAAGAATTTCTTCCGTTGGTGATACCCGTTTACTTCACGCTATGAAACTTAATGCCAATCTGCCAGCTAATTCCAATTTTCAGTCATTTAGCACCAGAAAACAATGAATCAAAATAGTATTTTAAATGTGAATTGGGAACTTCAACACAATATGTTCAAGAATCCTTCATATCGGAACCAAAATGCGCACAAGACTTTTAAATGAAAACAAAAAATTGGTTTTAGGGGAATTCTTAATATCACCGAAACATTTGAGAAAATTAATAGATAATGTTTAAATCGATAAATCCTACAGATATAACTAGCACAGATAAAATGGATTTTTTTTGGCGGTCAAAAATCTTATATGTGAAGATGTTCGTGCAGAGTTATCGAAAAATGTAGCACAATTTTAGGGGACATATCGAATATCTTAAACTAATCAATTACAGCGTATATTCTTTCTTAGATAAAGAACTGTCACCTATAAAAATAATCCATCAAATTTGGTATGTCAAATTACTATTAAGACTTTGGAAAATTTGGATCATCAATCATAAAAAATACAATATGGATAATTTTGTAACATCAAATATCTACCAAGTGCATACAGCTAAACGTTGAATGAACAATTTACTGGACCTTTCTAAGCCACGGTTATTTAGTAGTCAACCATGTGAACATTTGTTTAGAACGCGTTTTAAATGAATAAATTCGTAATACATGAAGTTGAAATTACACAAAATGACAGCGATTTAGAGGATGACATTGTCTCTCCTTATCGAAGCGAAATAGGTGACGATATACGCGAAGATCTTTAGGTGACGCGAAATAGGTGACGATATACGCGGAGAGACAAAATTGCAGGACTTGAAAATTTAAATATTAAAAATTATGAATGGACCGGTATATCGGAAACAAAAACGTGTGTATTTATTATTAATGTTTATTTTTTCCAGATTCGTATAATTCTGATACAAGTCCAGATATTACATCTCATTTCTGAAAAATAAACGTGACAGAAAATAGCAGTTTCAAAACGAAGGTTGTAAGGAAATCTACATTATGTTGGCTATTTTCAAATCGAAATAATAAAATCAGTTCCGATGGACGACTACGATTCACCACGAGAAGCCTAAATTTAACCCTTATGTGAGTGACAAGGTACCCGGGTACCTTTTGCGCTTTTAAACGTCTAGCTTTGTATGTTCCAGTCATAATAAAAAGTTTTAATTTTATGAGAACTTCTAATTCAATTGATAGATTACGATAACACTTAAAAATGAGAATTTTTACAACTTGGACGCAAATTTCATAATTGCAAAAAAAAAAATTGAAAAAAATTAGTTTCCAGAAAAATTGCATGTAAGGTACTCGGGTACCTTAGTCACCCAAATTAAGATATATTTTTCTTCAATCACATGAGGGTTAAAAATATTACGACCAAGATTACGACAAAAATCTTATAAAGATGGAAATAAAAAATATAATAATTTAACCTAATTATTTTATTAATAAAATAATTTGAATTGAAATGTATATACCAATGTTAGTCTTTCATTTATATACATTTTGCAGGTTCCATTAAATCAATCATTTGTATTTCATTATCGGCTAAAAATTTGCCTAAAGAATCTATAGGAGATTAACGTCCAACTTTAAAATACAGTTGTTGGATGGCGTCAATCAAGTTAAAGTTGGAAAGTAACCACACCTCCATTGTTAGACTGCGTACCCTTGGTACATATAATAATACGATCAATGCTCTAGAAGATTATTGACGCTCAATAAGAAAAATAATGCAACAAAATACGAAAATATAAATTGTCTATAAAATGATTCAAATTACTATATAAAACAACCATACACAGAGGCTTCGGAAGAATCCATTTAAGACACGAATGTTCATGTAAAATAACTTTTACAGATAAACAAAAAAATCACGATTTTGCCTAATAATCCTATTTTAAACCCAAATAATCAGATTTTATGAAAAATAATCTCGCCAATCATGAAATTTTTTAAAAATAATCTTAATAATCTTCTTAACTTTACGTAAAACTCATTAATCAAAAATATTTGGATGGAAACTAAATAATCTAACATAATTTCAAATAATCGCTTACAATCACTTGACAATCTTTCAGGTGTTTCTAATCGGTGTATAAAATTTGCATTAGTTGTGTACCCCTTGTAGAGTACTCAAACGGTCTGGATATAAAAGCAGGATTCCACGAAAAAACTGCTAATTTCTAAACAGTTAAGGTTTAACTTCGCTACAGAAGACATTTTAACGAGGGCATCGGGTCCTGGAATAATGCTTTATTTACAAACGTTGGTAAATTCAACATATTCGAGTCTGATGGTAGGCGGAAAATATGGCGTAAAGCAAACACTGCTTTGTAAAACAAAAATATGATACATAGTATACATACCACTAAACATGGAGGAAGTAGTGTTATGGTTTGGGGACGATGACCGCGAGCTGGGGTTGATAATTTGTATTCATTGATATAAATTTGGATCGATTTCAGTATTTGACCATATTAAAAAAAATTGAAGGTATCTGTTGAAAGATTTTGGATCTTTAAACATAACAATGATCCGAAACAAACAGCTCACGTTGTATAAATAAATGGTTACTGTGTAATGTACCCAAACAGCTCTATTCACCACCCCAGTTGCCAGATTTGAACGCAATCGAACATATTTGGGGTGAAGTAGAACGGAGGTTACGAAAATATAAGATCTCCAACAACGAAACACTTAAGGATGCCGTGAGAAAAGCTTGGATGGAAATTACTCCAGAAATTTAATATTATCTATGGGTCGCCGTCTACAGGCAGTGATTGGTGGTGATGGAGGACCTACCCGATATTAAATAAATGATTACCTCTATTTATTATATAATTTTAATTAATAAAACTAAATACTGTATATGTATACTCTTGTCCTATTAATTTTTATGTATTTGTGATTTATCAGAATATGTGATTATAAAATTGAAATGTGATTAAATATTTTTAAAATAATTATTTTTCAACAGCAGGTGTATGTAGACTTTTGTTCTATGGTGTATCATCTGTTTCAAAATAATGTAGCTAGTATTAAGTCCAAACAATTTTATTCAACCAAAACATTCGCAATATTCCAAAAATACGTTTTTTATTAATTCTGTTCGGCTAAGAGAATATATTTATTCGGATTATTTAGAATATCTGCTTTTGAATTCATCAACTCGCTAAAGGTAGAATTGAAGAAATATCCATGGTGTATATGTACAACAGCAATTAATAAATTTGGGCCCAAGAAATTAATAAGAACCATGTATCGTTTGTACCAGTAATATTATATTATTTTAGAAGGTTGGAATTAAACAAAGTCTTTTGTGGGTATCGTTGATCTTCTTCGTGGTTTAAAAAATGTTAAGGTCATCTACAAACATTAGGACCTAAGAGTTATGAATTATTGCAGTTATTTCGTTTGGAAAATTGTGAGATTCATGAGAGCTTTGAGGTATTCCGGGGGTGTCTAAAATTAATACAGACCTTTCGTTTCCTATTCCGATATATTAAGAGTGGTTGCTCAAGTACGATTTAAAACAGGTTACAAGCATATTGCAAGAACCAAATTAATATCAGCATTGTTTTTTAGGAAATCATAAAATCCGCCTTATATTATGAGACTTAAGGATTTCCTAAAATTGATTTCCTAAAATAATAAATCAATTGAATATTAACACGATATAGTAACATGTAAGTGTAAATTTGACGTTTCATATACTTGTAAGTTTCATAATAAGGAATGCTGTTGATATTTTAAACTTTATAAATCGTGCACAGCTTGTGAAGTATTATCAGGCCCGAATAATATTGGAATTGATGAAATTGACTTTATGCCGTAAAATGAAATATCATTCCGTGGAACGATATTTCATTTTATGGCATAAAGTCAATTTCATTAATTCGTGTTCCAGTTTTAAATATTAAATATATATAAATATTTAAATATGTATTAAAGAAAAAAGCCGTAACTACTAACTACTATGGCTTCAAAATACTACTTAAGGAAGGAACATATAATACATGATTCATTAAAAACACCCAGTCAATACTCTACCTACTAAAGCAATGGAGGTGATATTACATATTGGTTTGATTCTTGTTATTTTACACTTTTGGGGAATTTTTTTTTTCAACAATTGTTTGAAAAGGAAGCGCAGAGGCATTAACAAATCCTTGTAATCTCTTAATAATGGGGTACCTTCAAAACAGCATCCAGCACAAAAGGTTTTTGGAGCGTAATGGATATCTTCGATACAATTTGCTCAGTTTTCATGAATGCTTGGTGCTATAACTCTGTTTTATGTATTTATCGAATCTTATTTTTCTGCAAACTGATTGAACAAATTAAACAAACATGTTTGATATAACTTGCGGACCGCAATTTGTTTTCCATTAATTCTCGCTTATTTCGACATGCATTAACCTCACGTTTTAATTTAGAGTAACTCCCAACGTATTTTGGATCTTGCCGTAGTTTTTTAAACCTTTTTTGGTATGTATTAGATTGATTGTGAAAAATCAGGTAAAATTAATCCATTCATTTGGCATTAAATTGCTAATCGCTTAGAGTTAACCTACTTCTGATTGGTTTTTGCTTGTTAAAAATGAGCGATCACATTTATACACCACCTATTGGGTGGAAAGAATTGGGAGCTGTGGATATCTTTGTTTTATGATGTCTCGCTCTGTATGCAACTGAATATTCAATTGTATTACATAATTTACAGCAAAAATTGCCTTTCGTACAGAATATTTCAAGTTCAAGTGATTCCTATTTTTGTTCAGAATAAATCCTTTCTAATGAATGTTTTCTTACTCTTTAAGAAAACATTCATTAGAAAGGATTTATTCTAGTCTAGTACAAACTAGCCAAATACCAAACAAATTGGAGTAGAATAATCATTAGATTTTGCAAGAAAGTGCTAAAATTAGTGCATAAACATATTAAGAATATTAATATTAGAATATAGTGGTAAATTGCCCTTCGGGGCAAAACTATTTTTGATGGTGCTAAAGTTAGTCTAGAATTGTTAAATCTATGTAGATCCAAAAGGGCTACTTGGCAATGCACTACAATACACTGACACATCTTTATTTATCGTAATTTTTATAGTTTTCTATCAATAGTCACGAGAAACACAATATTGATACAAATAAAATAAATGTTTGTGTAAATGTATTGTACGACCCAATTTAAATACATTAATGGGCTCGAATTGAAATTTTAGATTTTGGTCGGAATAAACGGGCCTAGTAGATCATCATTTTTTTTATTTATTATATTTTTGGATTGAAATCAACAAAATAAAATGCCACCGGCTTTTTATATGATACATATCTATGGAAATGGAATTTTGTAAGTAGGAATTTCTTCTAAAATAAATAAATTTTGGGATTTACACTTTATTTATTTTAGAATAAATTCCAGTACAGGGCATTCCAGAACAGTTAGGGCTAGGCTAACAGTTATTTTCCAAAACTTCATGCAAAACAGAAATAGAACAGCAGCAATCGAATTCCGGTCCGATTTTGCATACCAAATTTGAAAATTATTCGTTGAAGAATGGCTAAGTACAATTGAGCCTGACCTAATTCCAAAAATTCTTGTAAAATTCATGTCAAAATGCAAATGACATGGAATCATACATTCTAAATTTGCAAATTGTCGGTTAAAATATTGCCGAGTTCTTAATAAAAATGTCGATAAAGGATTTTTAATTAGTTTTTGACGGGATTTTTTAAGATTTCAGCAAAACTGGGATTTTGCAAAGCGGAGCTTTAAAAAGCGATATTTTAAAAAGTGGTAAATTGAAAAGGCAGTATTTTTTAAAAAGCGGGATTTTCATAATTCGTTATGTTAAAATTCGAGGTTTCAGACCGTTCCGATTTTTACTTTTTATTTGCCAGGATCAATGATGATTTGAAATTGAGTACATTGCCAAATTTAATCCGTTAAGTTTCCGGAATTGTATTACGTCCCTGCAGTACATAAACTTAAATATTTATCAGGTATAGTCCTCCGACCATAGAGTATTACTGATCGTAAAATTAAATTAATTTGCTTACAAATCCAAGATCATTAACATAATCCATTTTTCAATAATATTGTTTCGGCAATATTTGAACGTAAGCTTTCAAACACTCGACGGGGTTAGACCAGATTTTTTTCTGGCATACCTATCGGTAAGTTAGCATACATCATCACTCATTTATTTTAGCACAATTTTTAGTACAATATGATTTGGTAATTTTTCCCTGATACGATTTATATTCTGGATAGAAACGAGTTTCTAACAAATCCAAATAAAATGTAGAATATTTCTTCATGGGTTTCATTGATAATCATAACAATAAACAAAAGACGCTAAATCCGGATATAAGCGATTTCTCCCTGCACAATATTCCGTTTTACATAAACATCTTCGAAACAAAAGCAGTATTCACTCAGCAATATAAAAGCAGTATTCACTCAGCACACTCTGCTATATATTGAGGCTTTATATAACCGTGTTGCCCGCTTTAAATCCAACTTCATGTTTCAACCATGAAAATACCCCAAAATGTGGAGTACTTATGTAGTTTCGCCAGAATAAAATTTCGTATTCTGTGATAGGGTAATACAAAGAGGGTGATTTGTAATATTTAGATTAGTATCCGATGGACTTGTGCTAGCAATTAATGTCCCTGGCCCCTTCTCTGGAAAATTTTTTTGTGATTACTTTTTTTTAATTTTCTTGTTCATCGTATCGTACTACGAAAACAGTTTGTCAGTTTTGTGTTTAATATAAAAACTTAACTGTGTATCAAGTTCTATGTATTTTCTTTCGAAATTGTTCTAAAACAGCTAAACCTTTCCAAATAAGGAGTAAGAATGAAATTCTCCACCTTAAAGCGGTTCCTTTATAAAAAAAATAGAGAATTTTCGGCCAACAGAAACAGTATAACTTTTGATATTTTCGATTTTTTTTTAATCCGCATTACATCTGTTTTCGAGTCAAAACACTCCCTGCTCTTTCGCGGTTTATTTTTCCGTCTTACTTTACGCATCATCTACAAATCGAAGACGTACGGCTATAGGGCAGATTTAAGTTACCATCTGCGCATTGCATAGCTTCATGCCATCCTATACTGAACATTGAATATGTGTCGACCAATGAGTTCTCGACATATTGTCTAAAATTTCTTTATTGTCTAAACTGAACATACATTGCATAAACTGGTTTCCATTAAAGTATGGATGTTGTAAAATATTACCGTTTGTGTTATTACTAGCTGAAGTACCACGGTGTTTCATAAGAGAAATTGGAATTATTTTGACCTTCGGATATTTTGTAGGGATTCTCTTAACGTCGTTGTTGTTGTAAAGACATACGATAGGCATCTATTAGGAGCTAAATTCAGTAATGAAAGCATTACCTTTCCATTATTTCAGAGAAATAGTTATATTATTATCGGGTGTGGAAGGTATTTAATTATTTTTTATTGTTTTATTTAATAGGGTGGTGCGATGATTTGAAGACTATCCTGCTTTTATAGCTCCTTGACACCGTCAGATAACCTGCATCAGACGTGCGTCCTTTCAAGTTTTGATGTTACCACGAATGTAGGTTTGGTTAAAATCCAAATCAGTAACACACTTTAGGAATGCTATTATGAACGTTAAAAGATTTTCCTGGTTCTGTCCTTAATCAATGGATCAAAACTATCCTACTCTAAACGCCCTTTCACATATTCGCAAAAAAAAACACCATCCGTCAACATTTTGTTTTTTACCAAAAATTTGGTCTCTGCACAGCCCCTAAGTTTTATTATAGATGAGACTTTATAATTAAGCTTTTTTCATAAATTTAGAGATCCCCTTGATTTTTGGCCGATATCAGTCTTCCGGAAATGGTGGCTTTTGAAGGAGCTTTCACGTTATTTGCAATTATATTGAAAAGTTTATTCGAAAAAAAACGATTAAAACAAAACTATTTTAAATTAAATTTCAAAGAAAATTAGTTCTAATAGTATTTTAAATTATACTAGAAACAACGAGTTTTGATTAAAATCACGATTTCACCAAAATTCGGCATCTCTATGGAGAATTCTTGCAAACTTTGATGGAAATCTCTGTACCGGAAGTGGTAACTTCAATGAAAGCTTTTCCAATTTTTGCAATGATGTTGAAAAGTTAAGCTTATACAAAAAACGACAAAAAATAAAAAGATTTAAATAAATTGAAAGACTACATTTTCAACAAGCACGGGGCGGGTTGTTCTTTTCGGTTTTCTCAAATTTAGGCAGGAATAAAGTTTTTTGATTATACGAGACGGTTTTTGTCAAAAGTCTCGTAATTTTAATTTTTCGCTTTACAAATCTAATGTGGTGGATTTGAGATCTATGTTTGCATTCGTGGCAAAAGAAAGTTGAGTGTTGTTCATGCCTGCATTTTTTTTTTGTTTTGATAACCGAACAAATAATCGATTAATGTTAATCATTTTCCCGAATATAATTTCAACGCCGTTGAAATATACAGCATAACAAATTTCAACCTCCACAAAAGCAATAAACTGAACATTCCGGTAGCACTATTACCATACTCTCAAAAGTCAAGTTTATGTTAACACACTTCTGTTTAAAACCGTTCAAAATTGCAGCAGAGAAACAAAGTAATATTTACATACTTTGCACACAATGTTGGCTACTTTAATCCTCGTGTGAAAAAATGTGCCAGATGTAGCGAAACTTCTATCAAGTAAAAAAAAAAAACTATATTTCCGCAAACAAGCTTAAGCCGTTTTACGACTTTTTAAAAAATTGTTTTTTGTCTACAAAGTATCGTGACAAACAAGTGTTTCTATGTAAACAACAAGAAATTTCGGAATTGTATGCCTTTAACACACCATAAAAATTGTGTAAATGTTAATTTTCGCAAACAAATAAAAAATATATTTTTTTTAAAGGTCAAACTGCATTTTTTAAATGCATCGCATCCTATAAGTACGACCTTGTGTGAAACAATGTTTAAAAAGGGTTCTGCGTGTTGTAAGGAGTTAACGATAAATAATAAAATTTAGAATGTTTATCGGAATATAGATACTCGTAGATAGGAAAACACAAAATAAAACCTTAAAAAATTTAAAATGCGAACCGAAATAAAGGTGGTTTAGCACAGAAACCCCTTCGATTAACTTCAAAAATAAAACAACAACAAATTTTTCATGAAAAATTACCCAAAATAATAAAAAAGGCGTAATTTTTATGATTGTTATGCACATTTGGAATTTTTTTTTAGTATCCTTCTAAATGTGTCTGTATGTCATGTCTGGTTTATGATAACAAAAAATTTTAGTATGTCGAATGAAACTATAAAAATAAAAATATGATTTGATTATGTTATAAATATTCAAAGTTTAAGAATATTGTACTCGTAATGTACCCAATGTGTGTATGACACGGATGTACATATATAACCAAAATAAAATTTATGTTTTGTACTAAACCCGAACCGTGTCGTAGTAGTTTATCCGAGGAAATTGTAAAATTTTCTAACAATCAATTTAAATACAAATAATTACGTGTAGAACTTTTATTTAAAATTATTTATTTTTATCAATAAGTCACATTTATTTATATGTTATATGTATAGATACATATTATGTAATATAAAAAGGCTGGTACATCAAATATATTGCCAGCAATTTAATTTATGACCACAAGAAATTTAAATTTTTATGCGTTTTTCCCATCCCTTTTTCCGTTTTGTATATTAAAAAAATTAAACAGTAAAATAAATAAAACAATAAAATTATTATTATTATTATTATTTTTTATATTTATGTTTTTATTTAGATGTGGTGTGATGATTGGTTTTATATTCTGTTGACCCATTCAATACAATCTAAAATATAATTTATTACCTAAAATTTATGTTTTATAAAATGTTCAAAAGTTAAGTGTATAATAAATATAAATGTGTTAGAAATGTTATTATATATTATTATGTTTTAGACATGCATAAATAATAACACTGTGCGGTAAATACGTTTCTTTTATCGTGCGAGATTAATCAACCATGCGATAATGATTTTTACGAGAACTATAATTTACATATGTAAAATACAAATGATAAGCACTCACAATTTTATGGATGTTATCAATAAAAGTAACACTCATATATTTTACTGCGTTGTTAAAATTGTAACGTTTACTACGCACCGATTCTCGAAAAAAACTGTTAGGGTTAAAATTAATTTTACATACTGTTCAATAACAAGTATGTAGTTATTTTGTCTCAGAAACAGAGATTAGCGTTTACACGTAAAAATTGGTAGTTGAATTTTTACGTGATCGTGTCGACAATGTTGAATACTCGTAGAGAACATCGAATACTCGCGTCGACAGTTATGATTGACCATACCTCATCTAAAGGTTTTGATAAAAATGATGATTGAATGCGTTTTTTCAGGATTGGTCACAAGTTGTTATCGTTTGGTCACTTACGATTAAACGGTAAATAAACAACGAAAATTAGTAAAAAATATTTCTCGGGTAACACGTCATTGCAAGAAAATCATATCGTTTTTATCAAACTTCGTTAGGTAATCGTTAAGTAAGTACATGTAGACGTCTATGGCACTATTCCAGCTTTCCCTGAGAATAGGGAATTGGGAAAAATATTTTCATGGCATTTTTGTCTAAATTTTATTTTTCTGTTAAATAAGTTTACTGCAACAATTTTCAAAAGAATGTTAATTGGGATTTTTTTTCCACAAAATTTTTATAGGGAAAAATATTTTCCTATTTAACTTTGTTTCGAAAATATTTACACCAAACTTATTCCTCAGTAGGCCAGAAAAATAAAATTTAGACAAAAATGTTATGAAAATATTTTTCCCAATTCCCTATTCCCAGGGAGAGCCAGAATAGTGCCACTGGTCACAAATGGGCCAATTGTTATTGCGAAAAAAAAAATCAAAATTGTATTATATTTCAATAAAATCAGGTTCGTCGCTATTTTTCAAATATACCATTTGAATAAAAATATATCTTTTTTCAAAAAATTCTGTCTGAAGTGGGATACATAAGATAAAATCAATCCAATTTTTTGGTTCTTCATAAAATGGCACCAAATGAATGCAAAACGTCATTTAGATTAATATGATCCTGTAGGACTATCACAAATCTAACGATCGAAATCATTTATTAGGCTTTCGTATAGGATTTGTCACTAGTTGTTTTCGTTCGGTTATCCGTACGTAACGATTTATTGCAAAAATTCTTTAAAACTTTATTTTCCACACGGATCAAAATGACCAATATAATTTTTTTTTATAAATTTAAAGATCGGAATCGTTTGATCAATTGTCATCGAGGATTGGTCACTAGTTGTTTTCGTTTTGTCACTCCAACATAACGATTTATTAGATTAAAAATTAGATTTCTGTCCAAACGAATACAACAAGTGGCTCTCAATGACAGTGGATCAAACAAATCCGATCATTAGATTTATCGTTGTATTAAAAAATTTTCCAGAGACGAACAGGCAAAATCTGTTGGTAAGATTAGTTTTTTCATGAATTTTCGCAATAAATCATTACGTTAGGTTGACCAAACGAAAACAACTAGTGACCAATCCTCACAGACAGAACCAAACGATTTCGATTTTTGGTTTTATAAAATAATTAGAATTGGTCAATATACTTTCCAAACTAAGATACTTCAAATTGTGCGGAAAAATGAGTTTTAATCGAATTTTCACAATAAATCGTTTTGTAGGGATAACCAAACGAAAACAACTAGTAACCTCAATGACAGTTTTTCAAACGATTACGATAATTTTATTTGTGATTATATTAGGATTTTCTAGAGTAAATTATTTCCCATAGTGCATTACCGCATATTATTCTAAACAACGTTTTGCATTTATAAAGAAATGTTAAAATCGTCCGTGATATTAATTATAATTTTTATTAGATTTTTTCGGCTTTTCTGACAAAATATTATTTTTAATCACATCTTACAGTGTTTATGACTATTTGAGTCACAGAAAACAAAGAGACCGTTTACTCACAATATATCTACCACAAAAAGTAGAAAAAATTATTCCACCCACTTTTAACCCCAAGGAACCGTGTAAAAATACACAAACCCTTACAAAAATGAGAACTTCTTTATGACTCTTAAGCTCAAAACAGAACAAGAGCGAAGGCGGCGAGCGAAATCGCCTGTCATATTACAAAATACGGAAAACATGTAATACAAACACAACCATCGACGCAGGCGACGACGATTTTTTCGTTGAAATAAATTTAGAGTCTATTTCTATTTTTATCGCCGACGAAACAATGTTGCCAACTGTTTTTTATATATATCTAAGTTGGTATCATTAAACCGTCATATTATTAATCAATTTTTTCAATTTAGTAGGCTAACGTCACAACGTCATTTGTCAAAACACAGAAGGTTATGCCGTTTGTGGATGTTTTTTATCGCATAAGCTGACGCTTTGGTTTTGTTAGCTACAGCGATATCGCAGCGATATTTTTTATTTATTCGTCGACGCTCGTCGTTGTTGCTCTTGTTCTGTTTTGAGCTTTACCGTACTGTTAAAAAGTTGGTGTACTCATCAGGTTGCAACGACCAAACTGCAAAAATTCAACTTTTGCTTTGTACCAATAGTAAGTACAAAACAAGAACTTATCGATTTAGCGAATTATGTCACCAAATTTTGGATTTAGTTATTGCCTAGTTATGGACATTTAATAAATTTTACCTTTATGTCTTCCAATTAAAATATAATGTTTGGGAAGAGATACTTTTAACTAAATGGTACATATATAACAATTGGATATACTATTAATTTTGTAAAATGAAATTCTTAAATAACCGACGAGCCGATTTTTTTCAATAATACAATTTTGATTGGTTTTTTCGCAATTAAAATTGACCCAATGGTGACCAGACGCCAAAATGAGTAGACCAATTCTGATCTAACATTACCTAACGAAATTTGATAAAAACTATTTGAAATTTGATTGAAAATGAGGTGGTGCCCGGGAATTTTTTTTCTTCGAATTTTCAATGTTTATTTACAGTTAAATCGTCAGTGACCAAATGATGAAAACTGACCAATCCTGACCAAATGAATTTAATCATAATTTTTGTCAAAACCTTTAGATGGGCTGTTAAAAAGGCGGAGCCATATTGAACTTCTGTTTCTGGATATTTTTGTTAATGAAAATTATTATTAGTATTACTGTAAAATATATTTTCAAGTAACTTATACTGGTGCCTCACACAGATTTTTTCGACTAACTACATTTTTAACATGTGTGATATGTGCTAGTTCACACAAAAAGATGGTTGTAAGCCGGCGGCAATCCGGATTTTTATCTCATTAATAGCAATGAGGAGGGATAAATTTCATGTCTCCAAAAACACGATCAGTTTAAGCTGGTAAAGTAATGCTTCACAATACTTCTATGAACTTGAGTGTGCAAACTCAAATCTGACGGTTATGTGTATATTTAGAACCAATAGTCAAACCGACGATTCTGTTAATAATTTATCCGTATCAACGAGGACCAACGACTTCCGGTTAGACGTTGCTAAAATAACTGTCCAAAAATTGTAAAATTTGGAAAGAAAATATACTGAAAATTGACTACCCAAAATAAGAAAACTATTGACCAACGAACTGAGGTATTTGGTTAAACACGAATTTGACTCCCTCAGAGTAATAAAATACTTAATACTACTTTTTATTTTGCGTCGAAACCAAATTTTTTTAAAAGGTAAACAAAACATCTATATAGTGTCAAATTTAGCGATAGCCGAATCGTTAGTTTATAAAGCACTAATAAGACCTGTGCTGACTTTCGGAAGCGAAAGCTGGACCATGACCTCTAACGACTGTAGATTATTATACCTTCGAAAGGAAGGTCATCCGTTCAATTTTTTTTCCTGTTAAAGTTGCGAACAATGAATATCGGATTCGCATGAACCACGGAATAAAGCAACTTCTCGGATCTAGCGATATTATCGGCTTCATCAAATCTAATCGAGTTAGATGGCTTGGCCACGTTGCAAGGTCTAAACAACAACGAATGATTTACAAAGTGTTCCATCAACACCCAGCCGGTGTACGTCGCAGAGGAAAACTCCGACTGCGCTGGCGTGACGACGTCGAACAAGACCTACTCGTATTAGGATGTCGAAATTGGAGGACGAGAGCGATGGACCGAGACGGATGGAGGACCATAGTGCGAGCGGCAGAATCCCTTCATTCGATGTAAATGCTAGAGAGAGAGAGAGAGAGAGAATCGTTAGATACATATTCAGTTGACCGTCTTTTTAAATACCATTATGATAACAATTCCGGTTTACTTAAAGTAGTTCTACTTAGATGGATATTCAGGATATAAAATAGATGGATACTCAGTTATAAAATTTAAAATTGTATTTGTTTTTTAAAACAATTCTTTATGTAATTAAAATTCATTGCATATTTGATTACATTATCAAATACATAATTATAAATTTTTTAAATTCAAAATTTAGTTTGGTTTTTCTTAAATAATACTAAACTCATAACTATACCACAATCTCCTGTTTGGCAATTTAACTAGGTTATATTATTAAATAAAATTGTTTATTTAAAAAAGATATTAGGAACAGTAAAAAATTAATCTAATTAACCTAATTTAGTTGAACGAAAACATAATTGCAAATTTATATATCAGGATTTAGTATAGTTTATTACAATATTTTACCGTAGTAGTAGTTTTTAAACTGGAATGTCGAAAATATAATGTTCAACAGTTTTCCAAATATTCGTCGTATATTATGTTAAATACCTTAATGGCATTTAAAAAGTAAATCAACGCATCTACTCGTATTACAGTATTATTTGTTGGAATGAGCTCTTGATCAAATGAGATGTAAAATTTAGATAATATTTGACTTGCTTTCATCTTGAGCAAAAATAGTTAGTTGTTATTCGGCCGTAATGTCGTTGTTTACACCAATAAATTTGAATAGTTTAGGACCGGCTAAAATGATAAAAACCACAAGTACATTAAATTTATTGAAAGGGTAAATTATAAATAATGCTATTCTACCTATGACGTATTCAAAAATATAGATTTGTTTTGGATATTTGTTCAGAAATTGTTACTATATGTTGACAAAACTCATCCGTTAATTTAGTTTTCAGGTTATTACAAGTGTTTGGGCATAATACCCGTAAGTTGTCTGTAATCTAAGGACGGGTTATTAAAGAAATAGCAATCAAAAGTTATTAAATCATTTTGTAAGTTCTTACATCCATGTCAGAAAATCGTGGGTATTCCAACAGTACGAGTACGATATATTGGATCCTGAATTTTAATGTCTTCTTTTAATTCAATTAAATATTATTCGTCCATGTAATGCAATAGGGGGAGGGGGGAGGTGTGAGGGTAATTCGGCACCTCAAAAATATTTTATTTTTTTTAAGTGCTTTTTAAACAACAAATGGTTGGTAATGATATTTACTGCACGTCCATCACGCTCTTTAATACCTTGATTGTTTCGTAACCTTTTAAAAACTCTAGCCCATTAAATAAATAAAATTTTTGTTTGTTCCAAGTAAATGTTTAAATAATATAATCAAAGATGTTCATACTTTTCTTGTTAAGATAATAATAATTGAGACTTCTATTCAATTTCAAATACCACGATAATAAAAATTAAAGTTAATAAGCTAATAAAAAAATTAAATTTTACCTTCAAAACTTGGCCCTCTTAGAAATCCTACTTTTTCCATCCTTCTAATCCAATTGTAATAATACAATTTGTACTATCATTAGTAAAAGTAGTTGTAGTGGGAGATCCGGATGGACTAGCCGACGAAAACTTGGCTTGACTTCTATTAAGCCTAAATTGTAGTTGAATTTATGTACAAACTCTTGATACAGAGTTTCTTTAATTTCGAATCCTCGCAATTTTTAAGCGTATTTCCGGAGGAATGTTCCAATTTACTCGAGCTAAAAAATAAAGAATGTAAATGATAATATTATTGGAGAAACGCTAAATTATTTCACTACTAGTTAGTTACACTACGTCACTTCACTACAGAAAAATTAAATATTGATTTATGCGATTACATTTTATCTAAGTTATTGGTTTTTTTGTAACATTCAATACAACCTGCATCAATAATATGCCGGAAAACACCAGATTTGTGTATCGTAAAAAAATATGGGATAAAAATTATCACACTCACTGTATTTGAATTAGGCCGAGGATGGCCTTATTTTTATCATAAACTTGTTCAAATTTAATCCACTACATTCACTAAATTTCAGTTTATCACATTTTTTTATTAATCAATTTTAGCACGAGTCTTGCTGTTTTAACTTTAAAATTCCAATTGCAACTGAAAAAATTACATTCCGATTTTAGTAAAGCCTCAACCAGTCAGACTTAAGAGCTTAAGTTACTCGCCGATTGCACCACTTCGGTTTGTGCTACAATCACCAAATTTTTATAGGCTTCTCGTCACAAATAAACAACTGACCTCCAAAATTTTGGTGGTCGTACCGCTCTCCTAAGTGGTCCAAAACGGAGCACAACTTATGAACTTAAGTCTGACTGGTTGAGGCATAACCGCAAAAATTAAAACAAAAATTTAAGAGAATCTACAAAATTGCTCTCAGACAAATGATTTTAAAATGACAATAAAAAAGGCGACCCTTCGATCGTTAAAATAAATTTTTTTTATTTAAAAGTACTCAAATTTAACATCCTCGGTTTTACTGGGTCGTCAATTTATCCCACCATTTTTGTTCAATTTGAACCTTGTGTTTAACTTAAACTTGATTTAAATTAATATGTTACAATTAATACTTTTCGGTAGTGAAAAGCTATCATAATTATTTTTTGAATTTGATTAAGAAAGAATTCGCATCGTATACTGGAAGAATGTTAAAAATAACGTCTATCTTTCTTTTTACATATTGTTTGACTATCCTTATTTTAACCCCCGAAATAGGCAAGTCGTCCCCGAATTTTTACCGTGTATTGCCATACATAATTTAAAAATGTATAATCTTGTTGAGAATTAGAGATTTAATTAGAATAACAAAACGACCGATTGTTATTTGAAATTAAAATAAGCACAGCTATGTATATGCAAATCACGTAAAAATCCTTTGTCTTAAAGTATTCTTCAATGTCGGAAAGAATGTCCGATTCATCTTTTAACCAATTTTCGGCCGCTAGTAAAATTAATCTTTCGGCACTTAAAAAAATCGAAGTTCTTGAAAACGAGTGGTACTTTATACCGATGCATTGATTGTAAAAAAACACTTTTTTTTGAGGTATTTTCAAATGCATAAAAAAACAAAGTATATTGGAAGTGGGTAAAATCGTTGATAAGAGTATAATAACAACGAAGATCTAAATAAAGAAAAAATAAAAACACCGGTTTATCAAATAAAATAAGGGAAACCTCAAATTAAGTGAAAGAACTCATGGACGAAACATCGACTGTTGGCTGAAAGGATATTAGTTTTAAGTAAAATTTGCTAACACATTTAAAACAAACATAAAATATTGTGTAATTTATTCTTAATTGTTTTGATAACTATTAGTGTTTGTTTGTTTTCGAATTAGGTCTATAAATTGTATTTTAATTGATTAACGATATGGATGGGAGGAGTCATGGTGCAATCCGATAAAAAAGCAGAAGTAGCCACTCTTGGTTAGCGGATTGGATAGAGTACTTGTAAATGAAAGGATTTCAAAGTCGAGGTAACCGAAGGATTATTCCTTACATCGGGTGAAACAGTACAAGAACCACCTGACAGACGTGCCGTTGAACCAAGTCAACCGAAAAATCGTAAACGCGTTACGGGAGGATACGTCATTACCACGAGCAGGTAGGCAGAGCCCAACGCTGTAGAGAGTGTCATAATCACACCACTTTCATTTGTTTGAAATATATCGTACACTTGCAAGCTAAGTACTTAATGAAAAACCACGGTAAATAACTATTTAATTCTTAATTCTTTATACGTTCTTTTTATACGTATTCGGCCAATGGTCGATTTTCATCAAAATGGTGGTCCTACTAATCCCTGATTGAAACGGCGTTGAAAAATTTTAACGAATTCTGGAACCGGTCGGAAATGCGTTAACCGGATAATATTACGCCTATTTACTTACTGTGGCCCTATTCGGGCTTTCCCGAGGAATAGGGAATTGGAAAAAATATTTTCACAGCATTTTTATCTAAATTGTATTTTTCTTGCCTACTGGGAAAATATTTGCCCTTATAAAAATTTTGTCGAACAAAAGTTTCCCAATTAACTTTGTTTTAAAATTTTTTACACTAAACTTTATCATTCAGTAGGCCAGAAAAACTCAGTTTAGACCAAAATGCTATGAAAATATTTTTCCCAATTCCCCATACCCAGGGAAACCAGAATAGTGCCACACTGGCCATATTAAGAGTTGTAGAATCTACGGGAAAGTGGGTAACTCAAAAGTTAGTTAGTTTTTTTAATTTATAGGTGCGAAAATATCTAATTTTCGCTCTCACGTGTTATATACCGCTTTTCTCTAAAATTTTATAATAAATAAATATTTTAAAAAGTATCCCAGCTTTCAAAATATCGAGTATTTTCAAAGTAATAACGAAGATCAAATTTGAAATGTTGTTAATCTCTATAATCAAACATTGCGATAAAGTTATAAGCTTTAGGTAAATACTCGTGCCATGTAACATTTTAATTATACGCGACATTAAAATTGTATTTTATTATTTTGTAAATAAACACACAAAAACCGTTTAGCTAGAGGACAAGAATATATATTATATGATCAAAGCCAAAATCCATCCAGCCGAAACCAAACCATTTAATGTTTGGTCTATATAATATACACAATAATAGAGTATTTTGTATTTAAATACCATAACAATTACTATAAACAATATACTATGTACTTACTGTCTCGCTTAAATAACATTAAACATTTTAAATGGATTTTTTAACGCGATCAAATAATTAAATAAATTTTGTTTTGAATTCTCTATAGCAATTTTTAATTCGTTTATTTATTGTAATTGTTTATTTTTATTTCTTATAACTATATACACACGCACGCACACATTGCTTTCTTTCGTTCTTTCTTAATTCTTATTTCTATTTAGACGTTACGACGTTTGACTCGATTTATATTTCATCAAACAAAAGATGTAGTTTCAAAACCACGCATTGTTTTGTATTATGTGAATGAGCATACTTTAAGGATACCGGGTGTGAACACCACTGGAAATCGTAATACGAAATGAAGAAAACTGTTCAATTAAGCAGAGAATGTATAGTCCAGTAAGTGAAATAGAATTGGATTCCAAAGAAAAACATTCTTGTATAATACGAGTATAATGGTTTATTTAATTAAAAAGTAATTTTAATTAAAAACGAAGTTTAATTTTAGTTTTATATTTATTTATTTTATTATTGTTTATTATTGGTATGATTAAATATTGATTTATGATTTTTTAAACAGAAAATATCGTATTCAATATTTTTATGGCTTTTAACGGGTAGTAATTAATTCCCATAGTACTCAATATCAATATTATTTAGATTTATTGAGATGATAAATTAATACTTTGCAATAAACCTTTCTACGACAGTGAGTTATTACCTATATTTACCACTAAATTGAAAGCGATGCAGAGGTGAATTACCCAAAACGACATATCGAAATGGTCATCACCAGCAAATAAATCGAGAGATAATGCAGACATTTTTTTGTTTTATATATTGACAAATTTAAATTAACATTTAATTTTCATTAGCCTTTGTTATTCTTAATGTTACGCTTATTACCATGTAGGCTTAGGATATTAATTAAGAGTTTAAAAAAAGTGTTTACCTAAAATATTTGCGTGCAATTGACCGAACTGTTGATTACTGTTATATACTCACAAAATGTGTATAGAAAACCATTATATGCTCAGGATTTGATGTAGGGTAACTGTTAGCTACTATTTCTTTTAATAAATCCAAAATTTATAATTTTAAATTTTTTTAAGACTGAACTGTATAAATTTCTGTAACTCTCTTTTCTGCAAATTTTTGTTGAGCCCGATTTGTTCACCTTTCCTATTGGAATTTATATTGACAAGTTGGAAATCATTACATAACATAAAATTTTAACTTAACAAAATTTTTAGTACGTGATAGAATATAATAATGTGTGTGTTAAATAATACATGCGAAGTGGCTGAATAGCCATAACTTGCAAAAATTGGAAAAGTTGCTACGGAAGCTGCTACTTTTGGTACGCAGATGGAATCGACCACATTTAGAATATAGCTCTCTCAATTTATGGGAGAAAAGCTTTAAGTTTTATTCCAAATATTTAATCCGTCTAGTCTAGTCTGTGGAGATGCCGAATTTTGATGAACTATAGTAGAACTCGCCGTTTCCGGTAAATTTAAAATATGATCTGAACTAATTTAATATATATTTTTCAAAATATTTGCAAAAAACGAAAAAGCTAATGAGGAAGTTTTTTTATTTCTTTATTTATTTACACTGTAATCTGTTTTGTAGTTCAAGGCTCATCCTGTTCTTTCGTTCTTACTCTACGCCTAATGTGCAAGTTGCCACTTCTTATGGAACAAGCTTAAGTATTAAGTTTTTTTTTCGGTCAGTCAATCAAACAAAGGTATATAGAAAACAGTTTTTTGACATAAATCGACTTTAGAATCTTTAATAGAATATTAGATTTTCTCATAATTAAGATATGTTTCAAAATATTTGCAAAAATGGAAAAAGCCCCTATGGAAGGTGCCACTTCCGGTGGACTGATTTTGGTCAGATATCACTGAGATCTCCAAATTTATGGAAAAGCTTAAGTATGAAGATTCAATTCAATCTATCAATCAAGTAAAGTGTCCGAATTTATGCACGTGCCTTTCAAAATATTTTGCAAAAACCGGAAATGATCTTATGGATTCTACCTCTTTCGGTGAACCAATTTCGGCAAAAATTCTCTAGAACCATCTAATTTATTGAAGAAACTTAAATATGAAGTTTTATCTCGATCAATCTTGGCTGCAAATGGCCGAATTTTCGAAAAACAGTTTTTTATCAGAACTATTATTTCGGTTAAAATCTGGGAAAAATAATTTGGCCCGATGTGTTTGAAAATTTTATTTGGAAATTATTAGTACTTATTCGTCTCTCTCGTAAATGCTATACTTTTCTAAATATTTGCAAATTGTGAAAAAGCTTCTATGGAAGCTGCCACTTCTGGCGGTATTCTGCTTAAAATCACTGGGTTCTCACGATTTTTGGAATAAATTTAAGTATCAAATTTCATCTCGACCAGTTTCATCCATATGATCTGTACAAGGCCCAAATTTTTTCTTATAAACAGTTTTTCGTTAATTTTCGGTAAAATTTCTGAAAACTAATCTGGACCGGTATTGTTGCAAAATTAACTTAGAATCTGTTAGCTCATAATGTTGTTCCCGCAATTCATATATTTTGCAAACTTCATGCAAAAAACGGAAAAGCTTCTATTCAAGCTGTCACTTCCGGTATAAAAACGAAAAAGCTCATATGAAAGCTGTTATTTCCGGTAGACCGATTTCGGATAAAATTCACTGGAATAAATCAATTTGTAGAGAAAGTTAAGTATGCAGTTGCCTCCCTATGAATCAGTCATCTGGGCTATACAGATGCCGAATTTTCATTTAAAAGTGTTTTTGTCAAAACTCCATTTTCACTTAAATTTTTTAAAACTGATCGACATCGGTATATGTTATATTGTTGCAAAATTAATTTAAAATTGTGTAGTTCATTGGAGCTTTGCAATATGCAAATAGCCGTATATCCTCGGTTTGGGAGGCAACTGTGCTAGGTAGCATGCGAAAAGTGAGCCGCGAAAGTATTGGGAGTTGCTTCGGCCCCAGAACAGATTGCAAAAACTAAATCACAAAATAAAAAAGTTTTAGTTATTATACTCCTTTTCTTCTAAATTATATACTTTTCAAAATATTTGCAAAAAAACCTAAAATCTCCTATTGAATCTGCCACTTCCGGTGGATCAATCTCAGCCAAAAAATAATGATATCTCCCAATTTATAGAAAAAGCTTAGGTGTGAACTTCGTCCCGATCAATCAATCAATATGATCTGGATCAGGTCCAAATTTTTACTCATAAACCGTTTCTGAAAAAAATCATGTGCCCTTAAATTTTAGAAGACTCATCTGGACCGGTATTGTTACAAAAATAATTTAGTATCTGTTAGTACATAACCGTTTTTCTCCTAAATGATATAATTTTCAAAATGCATTCAAAAAAGTAAAAAGCCGCTATTGAAGCTGTCACTCCCGATAGAAAAACTGCAATGTTGACATGGAAGCCGTCACTTTCAGACAAAAATTAATGGGATCTCCGAAATTGTGGGAAAACTTAGATATGAGCCTAGGTCATCCCGATCAATCAGTCTATTAGGGCTGTACAGGGGAAGAATTTTTGTTGAAAAACGGACTCCCCAAATGAAAATTGTCCTGAATTTAATTCCTGAAATAACCATCTCCTAAAATCATGTATTTGATTTGACCATCGCATTGTTCACCCATGAATCTTAAAATGGTGAATTTTTAGAAATTTTCAAATTTTGTTTGTACGACATGTTTAAACGAGTTTTCTTGGACTTCCTAAACGAAAATTTACTTAAAAGTTTTACCAAAGGTGCCCATCACTAAAACCTTTGAATCTGTGTCTAGCCACAACACTTCAAACGGCCAAGTTTTAGAAATTTTCATTTGTTGTTGTGCGTTATATTCAAACGAGTTTTCCCGAACTCCCTATAAAGAAAATGATTTTACGTTTTTTTAATCATACTCATTAATAAGGCTCCTCATATAATAAGAACTTAATTGTTTCGAATGAAAGAAGAATATTTATTTGTTTTTTGTTACTGATGCACTATCGGCATTTTTCGGCTAGAAACTTTCGGCTAACTTTAATAGCGTAATTTAATAACCATTCTATATTTACAAATAAAATAATTAATGAATCAAATTAATTTATTATTAAACGATTTTAAATTTTATTTCGAAGTGAGGTCAATAATCGAAGAGGTTAATAATTCGCTAAGGCATTGTCTTTATACATGGTATGTAAGTACAAAGTTAAACATTTTCAATATTTTTGTTGTTCGGTCAGTGCAGTCTAATAAGACGACCGAATTTTTTGATTTAATGAACCCCAAACTATTAACGTCTTGCGTTTGCCCACAATAATCCAAAATTTGAAATTTTATTGTTTAAAATAATATTTATCAGAATTCTTAACAAACTTTTGTTCTTCAAATGTTTATTTTTTATTAATTAGTTGTTTATAACAAGCAGTCAATATTGATTTCAAAATAAAATCTTGAGGGTCATTTTCAAAATTTATTCAAGGTTTTAGATAGTTAGTTATTAGTCGTTTTTAAAACTACAATTCTAAACTTGCATTTTGACAACAATTTCGACGTTCAAGTTGTGTCAATTCAAGATAAATTTTCTTTTAGAAAACTGAATTGAAACGAGAAATAAGCCAAACTAATTGCGATTTATTTGTCTTTTCAGCCTTGCGTTGTCTTGCTTCTATAATTTTATGAATTGTATTCACTTTGAAGGTTGTTAATAGTGATATGTATCTTAGTTTTAATGCTAAGGCCGTGTACGAAACTTAAGGTAAAAGTTAATTTTAAGTCAGTTTCGTGGTAAATTCAATTATTTTTCAAAAACTCTATAGCAAACTGATCGAAAAATGTATTATAAAACCGGTTTTTACCGTAGCAAACAATTTACCTTAATTTTGGCACACAGCCTTAATATAAATTTTAGTTTACCTACATTGTTTAGGTTTCTAGTCTTTTAAATTTTTAAAATAAGTATTTAATGGTCAATTTTACAATAAAATTACCAGTTCATAGTTCAACTATTAGGTTGTTTAAATTATGCGATCCACTCAATATTAGCCGTGTTTCTTGATGCTTGATTTCCGGTTCAGTTCATGTTTCATAAAACAACTGAAAGGCGGTAGTAGATTTTAAATCAAAATTTGTGATCTAAAACAAAACTTGAATCAGGGTTTCCTTATAAATTTTGAACTGATCCGGGTCAATGGTTGTTATGAAACACGGCAATTATCAAACCTTTTCTAACTACACTCCGCAGTATACCCATAATTGTGTACTTGATTTTCTTAACATATTAATTTTTTGCTAAGTGGCAATGTGGTGCCGTATTGTCTACACTGAGCAGATAAATAATATTCTACATGATTAGAGAATGTATGTAGACACGTTTACGAAATTCGATGATTTCTTTGTTAATGGAACTATTTCGGCTGAAAATTTTAAAAAGAAGTTTATATCTATGGCAATGACGCACACCTGTGAATATAAACTGTGACCTTATATGTGTCGTTATAATTGATATTTCTTGCATGTACTTTACCTGTTTAGTAAAATTTTAAAAATATTCGAAGGAAGTTAAAAACCTATGTTAATAAATGGAACTAAATGCACCGTTAAATTTTTAAACCAAATACAGAGCTGTTAAAACTTACTACTTTTAGTTGTGGTAAATGAATCAACTAAATCATCACCAGGCAACAAAATATTAAAACACAAATAGTGTGGCCGCCTGTTTATTTTTAGTAATATTTGCCGAGATGTACACAACACACGGCATTACACAGAGTACAGCTTTCATAACCAATTTAGCGTCGTATGACGTTAGATTATCGATGAAACCGATACGTTACCACATTTTATTTGGTCTCGTTAAGGCCGGTTATCCAATTGGAGGTTGATAAAGTAGAAATCTGTGTACCGACACCTGTCAAAGATAAACGTCAGTCATTTATTTAGTTATGGAGCATTTAACAATCGCAAATTGGGTGTTGGAAAAACAGGCCGTCGATGCTGATTTTTCGAACAAAATTTTCTTCAGTGATGAAGCTCATTTTCCTGTGATTTAACGCCTTTGGAGATCACAGATCCTGTGATTTAACGCCTTTGGATTTCTTTTTATGGGGCTACGCGAAAGATCGTGTTTACGCAAACAATCCTCAAACTCTTGACGAATTGAAAACTAATATTCGTAAGGTAATGGCCGAGATACCGCCCGAAATGTGCCGAAAAGTCATTGAAAATTACCTCAAAAGAATCAAGGCCTGTAAGAAGTCCCGTGGAGGACATTTGAATGATATCTTGTTTAACTAAAAATGGCAAGGATCAATCTGTAAAATGAAATAAAAATTACAATACATTCCGAATATTTTGTGTGTTTTTTTTAAGTTTAGTTTATCAACCTCGAATTGGATAACCCTTTACATCTTGATGAACTCGATTCCTGCCTGCTCCTCATATAATTGAAATTTTTTAAATTCTGTAATCACAAGTGAGTGCAGATTTTTTGTTAAAAAAAGTTATGATTTTTTGCACGTTAGTTACAAATAATTTTAAGTGAATTACACGGACACCTGTGTAGTATTTATATTACACCGGGAGTATATTAAACACCTGCGATTAAAATTAAAGAACCTACCGGTGAATACTTATACCGATATGCATATTACGTGAGCTGCTTGACACAAATTAAACAAACACGCGAAAAAAATATTGTTTGAAACATAATCAATTATCTGTCAACGTTAAAACGTCAGTCAAGCTTACCATTTTTATCATGGTAAAGTTCAAGAACTAGCATCGTTTGGAAATTATTAAAAGTTACCACCCCAATGCTGAGTCGGTGGTCGCAACATTAAAAGCGGTTACTCCAATTTTCGGTCGTAATAATCGTCCCGCCGGAGTACCGAAAATATCGCAGCCGTACGTTGTTTAGTACAAAATGAGCCAAGTTACTCGATTCTATGCCGTTCATAGAAATTTGGAATCTCCCAATGTTCACAAACTGCACATGGAAAACATACCATCAAATAAAATAGATAACTACTAATATATTCTCTGTTGCATTACAAGAATTAAAAGAGGAATTCAATCATAACCTAAATGCAAAGAAATCGCCAGGATATGACTTAGGTACAGGACAAATAACAAAAACTTATCCTGACGAAGGACTTGAAAGTCGCAGAAGTATTCATGATACCTAACCCAACAAACCACTAAATGTCAAAAATACGTCGTATGTTGGTTGAGTCAAACTCAGTAAGAGAGCTGCGAAGAAAGAAATCACTTGATCTACTAGCCAGAGACTAGCCAAAGTGCTACAACCTACAACCCTCCAAACGGGAATATAAATTTTGATACATAAATTAGCAGACGATTTGTAAATGTTGTAATAAATAAATATAATTAAAAAAAACTTTACATAATGTAAAAACTAAGCATATTTAATTTACATGTAATATACTTGTTATAAAAACCGTATAAATTACATCGCGTAATTTACACACCCAACAGGGTTTTTAATTAAAATATGAAATTAACACCGTGCGTCAATTATATTTAACCATTAATGAACATCGATGTGAAGTACCTAACGTTAGTGAAAAGTGTAGCTACACATTTTAACGAAATGTGCAGGCTCAAAAAGTGTAGATACACAAATTAGTAAAAAAGGTAGCTGCAAAAAAAAGTTTGAGTTCGAAATACGTCGTTTAATCAAATTTTTTAAAAATTATCAAAAAATATTGAGAATCACAGTACTATAATAATAAGTTTATAAAAAGTCCAGTCTTTATAATAAAGTTAAAAGTCCGTTTAATTCTGAAAATCTTCGGAACCACAAGTACCGAGTGTGGAGTTTAGTGTTCACAACATGTGATGGTGTCTGGAGTTTGTAAAAAAAACTTCAAGACTTGTTGTGATTGGCTCTACAAGTATGCACATGTAATAAAAGCGTGTTTGGCTAAATTCGCTTAATTCTTATATTAATTCAAAAAATCTTCGGAATCATGGGTGTATCAAAAATTTGTACAAAAAGTTTCATGACAATTTGCATGTTGTGATTGGCGATATGGCCCTACACAAGGAATCGTCTTCGGTCAAATTCACCTAGTTCTTTAGCAATTCAAAAAATCATCGAAAGAATGAGTTCCGAGTGTGAAACTTAGTGTTCTCAACTTGGCATAGTGTCTCAAATATGTACAAAAAATTAATAATAAAACATTTTGCATTAAAGAATTAATTGAATTTAGCCAAAGATTCATCCACGTGGAGGGCCACATTGCCAATCACAACAAGTAAATTGTCTTGAAATTTTTTGAACAAAAAAAAATATTTTTTTTATAAAGACATACACTTATTATTGTAGTACTGTGATTCTTAATATTTTTTTGTATATTTTTAATAATTTTAATTAAACCGCACGTATTTTGAAGTCCAAACTTTTTTTTATTTTGCAGCTACACTTTTTGATAGTTTGTGTATCTACACTTTTTGAGTCTACACTTTTCTGTTAAAATGTGTAGCTACACTTTTCACTAACGTTAAGTACTTAACACCGGTTTAATGAACTATTTGATTTAATTTTCAAAAATATGTAGACACCAATTGGAATTATAAACAACAAGGCGACCCAGTACTGAAAAAATAATATGGAAAAACAATAAACAATAATATTCTACATTGTCTAAGAATTGCCTACATTGTCTACCAATTGTCGACATTTTCTACGCTACAACCTACACCATTTTGGAATTCGCGAAATCTCGCAACACTCTTTACTCATCTGCTCAATAAAAGTAAATACAATAAAAGTTTTAATTATAAAAATCGGTAACCATCACCATTCGCACGTCGCAGAAATCTAAATTATCTAAATTAAAATCAACACTTAAGTACTAAATAATTTTTGATATTAAAAGTATTTTAATAGCAAATTAAACGATCGTGAAATTTAAATTGTTGCATTTATTGGTAATTTAGAATACATTTAAAAAAAACTTTGAACGTACTTAATGTTACCAATAAATTATTTGAAAACCACATTCCAAAGCAGTTAAAAAATTGATTGCACTTTATACCTACATTGCGATATATTAAAATTATTTTTATGTTCGCTCGGTTTACTAACATACATCCGATCCACTAAAAACATTGTTAATTTGCTAATACTGAATTAATTACCTTTTATATCACCGTTCGATCTAATTTACACAATAACGTTATAAGCAAATTTGCTACTCGTTTTTACGGGTATAAATCCATCGAGAAACTTTTATTCTTGATTTGATACCCATCGAAATAATATAAAATTAATAATTTGTTATTTAATTTATACAACGAAGCCTATAAAATGCTTGATCATAAAATTCGTATAATAAACCCAAAATACACAAATCATAAAATATTAAATAAACATTAAAATTTAAATGATTAATTATTCAATTAAAATTTATTTTTATGATAATTTATTTGCCTTTTTTCTGTTTTGCTTTCGTTATAATTTTTCGGTTTGTTTCTTTACAATTTTTAATTAAAATAAAAACAAAACTTTTAATTGAGGTTTATGTTAGGTTATAATATTCGTATAATGTGAGTATGTAGGTACACATGTAATGAATCACATTAGGTATTTGTTGCCTTTTAGTGGTTGTAAATTACTAATTTAAATTTAAATTATTATTTATTATTTAGACGGTTTGTTTTTTAATATTTTATTAATTTTCAATGCAAATAGAAATTTTTTTTTGGATTTTGTGTGGGGCCAATAAAAAATTCAGCATTACACAAGTTTATGAGTCTATATATATTATGTATGCATACTCGTATATATGTATATTATTATGTATGATGTATAATAACAAAAAAAGTTGGATTCCCTAACGGTTTTCTATAAATACGTTTAAATTTATATTATATATGAATATGAATATGAATGAATAAAGTAACTTCATTAATTATTATGATCAAAAATCCTATATAGTTTAGTATGATAGCTTTATTAAGATATTAATATTTATGGCTACCAAGGTTTATTACATTCTTCTTAATAATTGTATCATATTCCCAGTGGAAAATTTTTTATAGATGGTTGAGGAAGCCTCACGTAAATTGGAAAATTTCGTAATCTAAAATTAGTTTTGTGCGTACTGTTCTTATAATTATGGTATATTGTTGATTTTTTTTAGCCGAACATTGCTACCGGTAAATTATCTACTAGACATTGGCAACCAAAAGCACAATAAAAACAAAGGGAAGCCTAGCAATTATGAAAAACCTAATGATATTATACTTTTTGAAACACACTAATATTAATAAACACATTTTATTAAAACTTATTTTTTATTTCGCAAAATTAGATTTTTTGAATATTTTAATTAAAAAATTTGTTCAAAAAGTTTAATAAATCACTCGATCGTTTTCGTCTTGTTCAGGAATCTACTGATTTGTAAAAGTAAAAATTTGTTATATATAGCAGAAAAAAGCAAAAATAAACAAAAGAAGGAGGGACAAAAATAAGCAATAAAAAGCAATAAAAATTAATCTATTGATCGCGCAGGTGTGCGATTAGTCATCGGCTGAATAACAAAATTCAAGGTATATTGAACGACATTTAATTATCCGACGTATTAGTCAAATTATAGAAAAGGGCGGGGTCTGTAATTGGTGAGAAACGAATTTCTCTCTGTTCGTTAAGGTATCCAAACGTCTTAGGTTGCATATGTAATATGTCTAAATTGTTCAAGCTAGCTGTATGATTTTCTAAAGTTAAATGGTAATGGAAAGTTGATTGATTGCAACCAGATAAATGTTCTTTAGCTCTAACTTCAAATTTGCGCCCAGTCTGACCAATATTGGAGAAACTACAATCATTGCAATTAATCGTATAAACACCAGACTTGGAAAGGCGATCAACTACGGTTTATTGTTAAAAATCATTTTCTTTATTGTGTTATTATTATAAAAAGCAAAACTAATATTGGTGTAATTGGACACGATGTTGCTAATCCGTTGGCTTGTATTTCCTATATACTCTAATCTATGCCAATTTTGCCGAATTGGACTATCCGGTGGATAAATACTCGTTAGAGTTTTACGCTTTAGCTTTTTATTTAATAACTTTTATTAGGTCCTAGTTGCATATCCGTTACTCATTGCAATTTGTAGAATTATATTACGCTCTATGTTATAATTTGAATTTGTCAAAGGAATGTTTATTAGTCTATCTATGAGTGAATGGAAAGCTGATATTTTAATATTATGGTGTTGGTTTGAAAAACTAGGGATAACAGCGTCTGTATATATTGGTTTCCGATAAATTTTGAAGAAGAATTAATCCTGGATATTGTTATATCTAGAAAGTTAATACATTTATTTTCTTCTTTTTCTAAAGTAAAATCAATGGTGGGATATTAAAAATTTAACCAAGTAAGGAATGAGTCTAGCAGTCTATCATTTCCATTCCATAGACATAATATGTCATCAACATATCTATACCAAAAGATTATATAACGAAAATAAGGACTGTTATTTGATATGATCATTTGTTCGAAGAAATTTTTGAATATTTCAGCCAACAAAGGTGACAGAGGGGAGCCCATTGGTAGACCATCAGCGAATTTGAAATATGTATTATCAAAACAGAAATAATTTTGTTTAATACAAGTCTCAAACACTAACTTCAGTTCACGAAGTAAACCCTCATCTACAAAATCCCTATGTAAGTAATTACAAACTATTTGGGACAAAGTGTTGAAATAGAAGTGAAAAGACTGGCAACGTCAAACGAAACTAGTTTTGAATGTAGTGGAATGTCGACGTCTTGATTTGTGATAATCAATTCTACCGAGTTTTTAACCGAGTAAGCCAAAAAGAAATTAGTGTGGCAATTGCAAAAATTTATGAAACTCTTACATAGCTTGTAGGTGGGAGCATTGCAATACGCGACTATTGGTCTAATCGGAATGCTCTCCTTATGGATTTTTGGTAAACCATAAAGGATCGGAGCGGATGGATTCCTGACAGAGTATTTCCAACCAGTTCCATCAAGCAACTTCGGACATTGGTTGATACACTTACTAACCGAAGTCTTAAAAGACTTACTTGGGTCCCTGCCAAGCACTATTGCTTTGCTTTCTGTAATAAAATCAGAAATTTTATTACCGTAATCAGCTTTTGTGAGCACGCTAATTATATTGCCTTTATCCGCTTTATACGCTATCATGATAGCCGCTATCATGCCCTGCAAGGCATGGTCTAGTGACGCCCACCTGCGCGATCAATTTAGATTAATTTTTATTGCTTTTTATTGCTTATGTTTTGTCCCTTCTTCTTTTGTTTATTTTTTGCTTTTGTCTGCTATATATAACAAATTTTTACTTTTACAAATCAGTAGATACTCCTGATGATAACCTAATAAGTTGAAATCGATCGAGTGATATTAAACTTTTTGAACAAATTTATTAACTAAACTATTCAAAAAATCTAATTTTGCGAAATAAAAAACAAGTGTTTAATAAAATATGTTTATTAAGTAATGATATTATGATACTGGCATTCTTCCGACTTTTGCATCCACTGAAAAATTCAAATGAAGAGAGAAAAATAATACGTATATACATAATTTTAATGAGAGTGAGTGTACACACACTATGCCATGACAAAAAAAAATGAAATGTCAGAAAAAAGTTGTAGGTCAATATTTTCTAGCAGTTAATCGAGCAAGAAGAATTCAATTTTGATTCTTTTTTTGCCATATGATCAATGTTATACTTTTTATAGCGTATTGACACTTTCTAATTTTGACACAACACAAAATTGTATAGATAAAATTCTTAAAACGCTAATTATTTTGAGGTATATCTTTAATAGTTAAAATAATAAACTTAAAATAAATAGTGAAAAATATGTCAATGCCCAATGCAGAGTTACTGGTGGCAAAAGGAGCCAACATCGAATTATTATACAAATAGCGGCCTATTTGTTAAAACAAAAAACTATCAGTAACTAGCAAAACAAAAAAAAAGATATTCAACCTGTTGGTAACTATACAACGAGAACATGAAGGGTTCAAACATAAAACAATCAAGGAAATTCAATCCGAGGATGAAAAGCTGTACACACTTAAAAATATTACTATTTATTCCAATAACCGTATACAGGGGATACATCATCAATCAAAATAAGATTTGAAGCTTACATTGAAATTTTCCTATTGAAATTTTCCCATTTCCAATTTCATCCCATTATTATAGGATTTTGTATGTTGGATGGAAATAGGATTTTTAAACGTTTTTGGGAGAAAATCCTGGAATATGGCCATCTGGGACAGAACTCCACCAATGCTTAACTGATAATGATGGGATTGGGTATGTTAAATGGAAATGGGATTATTAAATTAATTAAGAATCGATCGAGTTCTGTCCCAGGTGGTCATTGTCCAGAACTTCTTCCAAAAATCATTTAAGAATTCCATTTCCATCCAGCATACCTAATCGCATCATAACCGTTCAAAAATTGAACGAGTTGCGTCCCAGAGTTCCGGGTGACCATATTCCAGAACTTCTTTCAAAAATCATTTAAGAATCACATGATCGAGTTCCGTGCTAGGTGGCCATATTCCAGAAATCTATTCAGTAATAATTTTAGAATCCCATTTGCATCCAACACATCCAATCCAAACATAATCAGCTTAGAAATGCCTGAGTTTCATCCCAGATGGCCATATTCCAGAACTTCTTCTAAAACTGTTAATGAATCACTTTTCCATCCAACAAACAAAATCCCTTAAAAATCGGTTAAGAGATAAACGAGTTCTGTCCTAGGTGGGCTTATTCCAGAACAAGTGCAAAATCTTTAGTCGATTAAATTTAAAAATTTTCCATTCATATTTAATAGACATTCGGATTTCACGGACTCCCCAATTAGTCCGTTAAATTGAGGTTGTTCTGTACTCATAGTGTTTAGAAACTTCATAACGCATAGGTGGTTCGATTCGTTCGTCATTTTTTATTTATTTTCTGGTTATCCTAAACTAATTTTTTGTAAAAATAAATAAATATTTCTTATTTAGTTTTATAATAAGCAAGTGGGTTTTTATATTAAAATGAGTTTTAGAGGGTTAGCGAACTACTTAAAAGTGCAGAAACGTGGGAGTTCGACGATTTTCTGTTACAGTTTAGTAATACTAATAATTAAATTTTCGATTCTGTGACGATTTGATGATTCGATAATCATAATTTTTCCTATGTGAAGCAAGTTGTAACCAATATTAAAATTTCGTTGCAACTTGTATCAAATATAGGAAAATTTACTGGCGTTGATGTTATTGGCGTTGTTATTGAATGTATATGGTAATGTTAGTTTATACATTTATTCAATGTTGTTAATTTGTTATTTATTACAATTTTCAGCGTCAACGTATGCAAATACCAGTGCGTCGTTCTTAGAATTAAATTTTCTACAAATCTAAATTATTTCGAAACTTTCCCAGCAACCAGGAGATGAGTTTTTATCCCAAGTTTAATAGCTAAGATTAAATAATTCTCCGTTTTTATTAATATCAATACCTAACTGCATTCAAAATTTTATGTTGAAATCATGAATGGAAATATTAACTAGATCAGTTTATAAAATCGATTATTTCACTGATTAGCAAAGTATAAATATTCCCCAGGAGGATTTTTAGGCATTGTTAATCAGTACAAAAATTACCCAGACTATCAACTGAAAATAGTCCTAAAACAAGACCATGACGGTGAGTTAAAATGAAATGAAATAATCTATTCTTTAAAATTAAATTGTTTGAACTTTGAATAAGCCGTAATGCATTTTTTTACTTTCTATTAGCTAAAATCATTGAATAATCAAGGGACACCAGTTTCTCGTCAAAATTGTTGCTCTGACCATTAAATGTACATAACTACAGAAGTACATTGTTATCACTAACTAAACCCTTATACGATTTCAGGACTTAGAAATTTATATTTTAAAAAAGGCCAGCTCGTAATATCAAAAATTTGCTGCTTTAATTTTTTAAATATTGAAAAGTTTGTCGGATGTCGAAAGAACAGCAATTATCCGATAGAGTGTAGACTATTTAATAACAAGATTTCTTTACCACCCCGAAGCAAGTCACACAGGGATCAGTAAAAATTTGTTAATATACAAAACTTAAACGTGCAAACCCAGAAGCACTTGATTAAACCAAATTTACGCGAGATATTGCCTGTGTGAATGAATAACATTTTGCAGGGATTCCTTGAAGTGAAAGCAAAATCAAAAAAATTCCTAATTTTCTTCACTTCTTCTGATTTAGTTAGTGCATAGAAGTAACTTAAATATTTTCATAATTATCTATTTTACGGATATACGTATTATTTATTCAGATTCAATACGATTTCAAAATTTGCTATCTAAGTAGCCACGATTTATTTTTAAATAAATGGAGACCAAAATGTCCAAATATATTGAAAACATTTATATTGTCATCAAAGGTCCTAACTTAAAATGTATACCTGTTACCATCTATGAGAGGTTTTTTCCATCTTTTAAATATTTTACATCAAGTGGTGTCCGGGAAGCTATTATCCAATACTCGCAGAGAGCCTTTTGTTAAAATTTTATATAAAATATTGGTCTTAAAAACGGTGATAAATCTTGTCCAGATTATATACACCAAAGAAAACTTAACCTACCGCCCGAAAAATTAAGAGACAATGAATTGAATCATTCTTACAATGTTGGGGAAGGAAAAACAAGTCGGCCATATCATAATATTATTTATGTATCGAAAAAAAGCTAATAATTTTGCCAAATAACTACAATTATGTTTAACGAATTATGTTGGTAAAACTTCGACAGTTCCTTAGACACATTCTGGGCCATCATAAGCTATTACTTTTATAAAATTGAAACAACGAGATATCTAGCATCCATAGAATCAAGGAAATTGCTTCCAAATTGGATCTACAGCAGGCACAAGATATTTAAATTATATACCGACAAGGTACACAAGTAATTATTTTTTAAAATCAGTATTTATCTTCTACACTCGCAAACAGTTTTAATTTAACGGTTCAATACGTTTTTTTTCTTTTTGTAATGAGTTGTTTTATGAGGTAGACAAAGTTCTTTACACCTTAAATATTATGAATTCGTCAAAGAAAAATCTCACAATGATAAAAGTTGCCCTAAAACTTTTCAAACGTTTTTTGCATTTAAATCGCCTCGGAAATTATACAACCCGATATTTCAGGACAAGATAGATTACAGGTACTAAATTCATTAACTGTTCCGATAACATATATTTCTAAATATAAGGACCCGCTAGAAAAACTCGAAGAAATTAAAGCCCCAACCCTAAATGATTCTGAAAATCACTTTTAACTTTATTTTATGATGTACTTACTAACTAACTTTTATTTTATGATGTAAGGCTTACTTCAAAACACGTTGCAATTTTTGCGTGTACCTAACAACTTTGAGAATGTCCTCGGTCCAGTTTGAAGAAATTTTGGAAAAGATGCGGCCAATTATCCAAAAAGATGTCACTAGACGAGATACCCGAAATTAACGAGCTTCAAAACCAATTGGGATCTCTTCAAAACACAATTAACAGAAAGAATTAGTCTGCAAAACCCAACACAGGGACCAGCCCAAATAGAAGACGAACTAGATAAACTCATCCATAATATCCAAAGTGCTGCGTGGGAAAGCACTCCAAATAATAATAAGGAAATGAAGCGCAATATCAGCTATCCAGAGGAAGTGAGAGAACTTCTTAAAAATAAAAGAAAAGCACGGAAGAATTGGCAAAAAAATCGAAATTCGGAAAATAAGAGGGTATTTAACCATTTGTGTAACCAACTAAAATACCTCATAAAAGACATTAAAAATCAATCAGTCAATAAATACCTCAGCACTCTAACTGGGCTAAAAGATACTGATTATTCATTATGGAAAGCAACTAAGAATCTTAAAAGACCCAAACTCCAGGTTTCTCCAATTAAAAATAAAGAAAATTGGGCCCGAAATGCTAAACAGAAAGCAGATTTGTTTGCAAATCACCTTGAAGAAACATTCCAACCTTACCCCAAACAAACGGAAGAGGAAAATATCATCCCGATAAATAAACAGGATGAACTAAAAATTACACCTGTAACGTTGAAAGAACTAAACTGGGAAATCAAGAATAATCTTAATGCATATAAGGCTCCAGGATATGATCTTATAACGGGCCAGATAATAAAAGTGTTACCTGATAAAGCGTTGAGAAAGCTAGTGCATATAATTAATGCAGCATTTCGACTAATGTATGTACCAAGACAATGGAAAGTTGCAGAAGTAATTATGATACTTAAACCGAACAAACCTCCGAATGATAAAGCTTCATATCGGCCAATTTCGCTGCTACCAACATTATCGAAACTATTTGAAAAGGTTCTTCTTAAAAGACTAAAACCAATTATCGAAGAAAAGAAACTTATCCCCTCACATCAGTTTGGATTTAGGGAAAACCATTCTACGATAGAACAAGTACATCGAATTACTGATGTAATCGAGAAATCACTAGAAATCAAACAAATATGCTCAACCATATTCCTTGACGTAGCGCAAGCATTCGACAAAGTATGGCACCAGGGGTTAGAATTCAAACTTCATCGAGATCTTCCGGAGCAATTTTTTCAAATTTTAAAATCATACATATCAGAGAGGCACTTTCGAGTAAAGTATGAGAATGAATACTCCCAACTAAAAAGAATAACAGCGGGAGTACCACAAGGAAGTGTTCTTGGGCCAATCCTCTATCTCCTATATACTAGAGATATACCAACTAAAGAAGCAACAATGGCGACTTTTGCCGATGACACCGCAATACTTGCAACAGCAAAGAACATCCATGACTCCACTAGTAAATTACAGAAAGCTACTAACCAAATATGTAATTGGACAAAGAAATGGCGAATCAAATTAAATGAAGCAAAATCAATTCAAGTCAACTTTACAAATCTAAAAGTTGATCATATACCAATAATGATAAACTCGATAGTAGTACCGCATGCAAACACTGCTAAATATCTCGGCATGACCTTAGATGCTAAACTTAGATGGAAGGAACACATAAAAAAGAAGAGAGAAGAACTAAACATAAAATTTAGAAAATGCATTGGCTCTTAGGGAGACAATCTGAACTTGCGATCCATAACAAACTGCTGCTATACAAACAAATCCTGAAACCTGTATGGACATATGGTAGCCAACTCTGGGGTTGTGCCAAGAAAACAAATATCAAAATCATACAAACAGTTCAAAATAAAATCCTGCGATGTATAGTTAATGCACCGTGGTACATTCGAAACGACAAGTGCCTCCATCGAGATCTAAAGATCGAGCTTGTCGCGGATGAAATTAATCATCATGCAACAAAACATCTACAACGTCTGCACCAGCATGAAAATCTGGACATACGCTATATGCTGACTACTACAACAACAAGAAGACTGCAAAGAACCAAACCACTGGACTTATCGCGACCAGGAGGTCAGTAGACTTACTGTGGCGAAAAATCTGAGGAGGAGTTACATGAAACTGGGGATAATCACTTGATTACGCCGACTAATCAAAATACTTTATTATGCAATGTAAATTACTAAATGGGTGCAAGACTCAGTCGTAATATAAATAAATAAATAAAATTTTATTAATAAAAAAAAAAAAAAAAAAAAAAACTAGACGAGACACAAATATTGGTTTGATATGGATACTCAATTTGTTTCAAATAAAAAACGTATTATTCAAAATTTACATTTTTTTCATTTCGCTCACATTGAACTTTATTTAGACGTGACAATCCTTCCATACAAATTTTTTTTTCCATGATAAATTTTCGGTTTAATTTTCAAGAGGTGCGTACAATTCTACTTGTACTTCTACTTGTTTAATATTTTTAGAAATTTTCACATCGGCTGTCAGCTATTACATAAAAATGTAGTGGTCTACTGCAGATCTTTCTTTCTTTCTTTACTAGTTTTACAGCATTTTATAGCACTTTTCAGCGGCTGAAAAAATCGGAGAAGCCAGTATCATAATACAATAAAGCCAGAATTCCGAGATAAAAACCTAACATGTATTGAAAAACTGCCCTATATACCTAATTGTTATCAGCTAAACTTGGAAGATTTCGATTAAAAATCCTGAAGTTAATAATGTTCCAAACCATCATTCAAATTATGAGATGAGTATTTCCCATTAGAACAACCATATATTTTGTATTATTATTATCACTATACATTCCATTTATGTTTGTATATTAAAAAAAATCGATGAAAATTTAGAAATTCGTTTAAAGAAAACCTTGTTGCGAAATATTATCATCATCAGTTAAATTTCGCATGCAACTCTACAATAAAAAAAATGTTTAATTCATAGAGTCAATACAACAAAAATTTATGATTTCTAAATAACTTCATATTTTCATGTTCTAAGAAATCAAAAGTTGTTATAAGAGACGAAAACTAGAAATTCAATATACCAAAAATTATTTAAATTTTGGTTTAATATTTTTATAGACATCTAGACAGAATAAAACAATAATAATTTATTTTGTCTGACTGGACGGGCATTCGTTCATATGTACATGACCTAATGAATTTGAAGATACATAAAAAATTTATACGCGTATTGTATGCGCCTTTGTATATTTTTGTCTCCAGATTTTATTGCATAATAAATAGAAATATTTTTTGTAAATAAATGTTTTTATGTTTATGAAATTTAGATGGTTAAATTTAATTAAATTGTGTTATTATTTATTGGCGACACCTGCTGCCGCGTATATACGAATTATGTAAATCATGTAGTGTAGCACACATTAAATTATTTTCTAAACAAAGTTTTAGTACAAGCCGCGTAAAATTTAAATTTTTTACCCAAAAACTTAATTTAAAATCAAGGAGTAATTATAAAATATTTAACTTAACGTTAATTATAGAATATTATTGTTATGCTAATTTTGTCGAAAAGAATTTAAAACGCAGAAACATATTGATAAATAAATGTTTCCCTGTTCATAGAATATTGTATTATTAAAATTGTGTGCGGAGTATTTAATTAGGCATACACCTATTCCGAGTGCCAGTACTGGGTTTATATAAACTCAAGTGAATTACAAGTGAAATATTTAATTTTGATTTGATTAAATTTTTTATTAAAATTACATGATAACAATTTTAAACATCTTTAAATTTATTTTATGTTTTGAAAATTTCAAATTAGTTTTTCACCAACCATTAACTTCGTACCGTGGACGTTTCCGTTTAACGCAGGTTTTTTTTATACGTTCAAAACAATTAAAGTTAACATTTTGCATATACTTATGTAGTTTCAAAAATGTTGGTTCGTAAAATAGAAATTCCGACGACAAATAAATTCTAAAAATTCAAGATTGACAATACCTTTTGTGTTTTTATATTTTTATTTGGGAAAATGTAATTTGATATGTACATCTTATAAAAGTAAATGACACAATCTGATACTATAAGTATATGGGAATTTTTAAAGAATTCAAAATGGATTTGATTCTTCTTTGATATACATATTTAGATTATCATCATAAGCTATTTTACAGTGGGTCACATCGATGGTGGTTCATCGATGATTTTTGAAAACTAGGTGCTCATTTACAATTTAAATGTTGTGATAGATTTCAATAAATTATAATGCATGTATTTGAGGTGATTAATACATTATTTTAAATTGGAAGACAGAGAAGGCACCGCCGAAAAATAAGTAAAATAGTAAATCTAATAAATCAAGATTAATGAAAAATTATTTTAAAGACAATCTTGCGGTACATAGTGCGGATTAGCAGAAACACGTCAATAATTCTAGTGACATACCTACTAATAATAAAAAATGAAAAATCAACAAGATATAGATACGGACAAAAAACAAGTTAATTTAAATTCGTAATATATTATTTAGACTCCTATGACATGGACGAGGATGATGACATATTTTTTACAGATTTAATAATTGAAACAAAATTTGATTGTTTACTTTAATTTTAAATCACCACCGTGACTGTTAACGGAACTTTAAGGATTTTTACGCTTATAAAATCGGATCTAACTTCACAAGGTCTAACAGTGGAAAAGAGTTAAGATTTTGGTCATTCAGCAATAAACTATCATTTGCAATATAAATGCGTGGAATGTGCAGCTAGCCATCAACCTAGAGATTGCTAAAAAATAATATGCCGCAATATACCTTTAAGAAGCCCTTACTTTGATGGAGACCCTGTGGTCAATTAAATAGGTGGCTCTAAACGCCAGGAATATTTGGGGTTATTCCAAAAAAGTAAAAACCAAAACCGTCCGTTTTGTTTAAACTTAACTGCTCTAGATCTGAATTTGAATGCTCTAAATCTAAACTGTAGTTGTAATCAGTACCCTTAGTTCTGAAAAACAAACTATTTTCAATAAAAAAACACATTGTCGGTTTTTTTGAAAAGTCAAATGAATTTTTCGGAGTAGATTTTTTTCCTTAATTTTATTGTGCAAAAGTTTAAATACACATTTTAACTCTAAATTGCACTAGTTTAGTAAATTTTGAACGATGTTAAGAATTAATTAATTTATTGACAATGTCAAACCAGACATTGTTTATTTAAATGAAACCAAACTTGATATAGATTATACATTTTTTAACTCTAATACAAATATTTCAGGTAAGCGTTCCAATCCTAAAGCATTTATTAATTACATAGCCACTACGGTAAAAATAGGCGACGAAATCTTTTTCTTTACATTAATTTTAATAATTTCAATTTATTTTAGAAAAATTTTCCTAACCACTTAATTTATACTACAATTATTATAAAAAAAAAATATATTTCGGAGAATGCTAAAAATATAACATTTGTTAGACATGTAACGATTTTTTTATACATCTGAATCGGTTATTAATCGAATTTTATAGAAAACTGCAATGCTTTATAAAATTATTTACAAAATTTCGAAACAATTCTATGATTTGAACAGAACTACTAACGGTCCCTTCCAAACAATTGCGGAACAAGAATTGAGTTTTACATTAGACCGCGATCATTTACGAAATTATACTCAAAACTTTAATACAATTTTAATTGAACGTGAATACTTTGATTTGAACTTCAATATAACGTGAGTCCGACAACTTTTTGGAAAAGGGCAGCACGAATCGATATTGCGCAATCAATTAATTTCTTGAATCAATTTCATATCTTATAAATTCCGAAATTTTCTGAATAGATTTATTATGGGTTCTAATTAAAAATAAAATCAATTTCATATCCAAAAATTTTGGAAAATGCCTAGCATGAATCGGATTTGATTACAACCAATTGATAGGAAAATTCTGAATTTTCTAAATAAATTGTAATTCTAAATAATTTTTTTTGACAAATTTATGGAAATGCTCAGCACGAAACGATATTGCTCAACACCAAATCGTAAGCAAATTCTGAAATTTCCTGACTAACTTTGTAATTAGACCTACTTTAATATAAAATAAATAACATGTCCGATAACTTTTTGGGAAAGCCTAGCACGAATCGATATTACTCACAACAAAATTATTAGAAAATTCTTAAACTTTCTTCTTAAATTTTGAAAAAATTCGAAATTGGCCCTACCTCAATATAAAATCAATTCTATGTCCGCCCATCGATATTACTGTATCAATTTCACATTAGACAAATTTTTGAACAAAATCGATATTACTGAATCAATTTCATTTTGGACAAATGCACGAATCGGCATTAATAAAATCACTAGAAAATTCTGAAACTTTATAAATAAATTTGTAAATGGTTCTACTTCAATATAAAATCAATTTTTGTCAGACAAAGTTTAAAAAAAATCCTAGCACGAATTAATATTGCTCATCCAATTTCATACCCGATAAATTCTTGCAAATGCCCAGCACGATAATATTTCAGAAAAAAATTATAAGAAAATTTTGAAATTTTCTGAAGAATTTTGTAATGGGCCCTAACTTAAACTGAAATCTTATTCATGTCTGACAAATTTTTGAAAATTTTGCCTAGCATGAATCGATTTTAATTACAAGCAATTGATAAGAAAGATCTAAAACTTCCTGAATTAATTTGTAATTGATTATGCTTCATTATAAAATCAATTTTATGTTTGACAAATTTTTGAAAAAACCCAGTACGAATAAATATCGCTTAATCAATGTCATATCTGACAAATTAATGGAAATGCCCAGCACGAATCGATATTGTTCACAACCAAAATGTCCAGCACGAATCAATATTGCTCACAAACAGATCATTAGAAAATTCTTAATCTTTCTGAATAATTTTGTAATTGGTCCCACTTCAATATAAAATCAACAAAATACAATATTTTATTAAAACCAATAATTATATAATATGGTATTGCTTTCTTATATAGTTAAAATAATATGCTGCTGATCTATAGGCGGCTTAATTGTATTTTACTTGTTTTCCATAGAGGGCTCTAATACAATTCTCCAAGTTCCTAATTGCACAACCTTTTTCTTTCCACTTTTCTTGAAAAACAATGGCTGGCGCATCGTTATTTTTTGAAAGTACAAGCCATAAGAAAAAAGTTGAGGAAAAAATTCAGATGGAACCAACATATACAGCGCAAGCCAGAAAATTTTTTCAAATTAATTGAATTAAATTATACAAATTTAGCTGCCGCAGTGAGGATTAGATGCAGCACCATACACTGCCGGATTCAATCTCAAACAATCTCGGTATAGTCTTTTTATAAAATTGTACTGGTATTTATTTTCACAATTACTTCTTTGCCTTGCATAACTTCATTAATTAAATTACCTGCATCAAACGTATCACTTATTGTTTGCTGTTTTATATTTACTACTTCATTAACCATGAAGTTTGTCTAGCTAGCATGATCTATAGTGAAAAATAAAAAACAAATTTACCGTTAGTTTGCCATCATTTTAAGATATGTATTCTTCGACATGTATGACTTCATAATACAATATAATTAACTTGACAAACTATTTGTATCCTCTAATTTTTACATGATAAAAAATCTAGTTTTACCAAAGAACTTTCCTTTAAAAGTCAAATTGTAAAGGTTTGAATATAACATTTTTAGTATGTGGACTATTTTCACTGTGACTCACTGTAAATGCACATAAAAATCCCATAAAAATAATTTTAATATTCGGTTAGGTAAAATCAAAATAAAATTCGAAACGAATAACAATTAATATAATTAAGAGTCGATTAGAATTCCGTCGTGTAAATTATTCATCCCATATACACAGCAGAATGCTATACACCAATGAAAATATTTTAATGACAGTTTACTCTCAAGAAATCCAGAACCGTATACCATACTACGACCTCTTATAATCTTAAATAGGATAATTTTCAAAATAATTATAGCAAAAAAGTAAACAAAGCAAAGATGACCTAACGCTTTCGATTAACAAAACCAAATCTAAATATGCAATAAAAACCAATTATTATATATTTTGTATAATTATCAAAATGATTTTGTATATTCCACCCGTAAATATATGGTAATTACAGAAAACAACAGGAAATTCCTAAATCTGCAATCATTTGCTTTATCTTGTATATATATATTTTATTTATTAAATTAAGTGGGTGTTCAAGTAATAAAAATAAAAATTATAAAACATAACCTCAATTAAATTCTATTGTGTGCGCTCAACAACAACAAAATAAATTCAATCAATATACGATAATTATTAAGCATGGCTGACTAAACTTCCATGACTGAAAAAAAATTACAACTCGTCCTTTCTTTTTTCTCTTTCGAAAATTTTAAAATTTATATTGGTTATCTCATTTCATTTCGTTTGTGCATGTGAAACCGTAAGTTAAGGTTATTGTTTCTTTAAAAGCAAAACCAAAATTAAAAAAATATTTAGTTTAGTTTTTTTATCTACTCTACAAACATGGTCATTTAGTTTTTAAATTTATTGCAATAAAAAATTGCACACACCAAAAACAAAAAATTGCATCCATTTAAACTTTGTTCTTAACGATTTGCTGTTCCATTTGTGACCGTGTCGAATATCATAGTGTTATCTCGTTTCAACAAAATCACATCAAAAATAACACACATATAATATACCAACAACAAATCTAGAAACCGGTTAAATAGGTGGTTATGGAATGTAAATTATGTTTTACATTTCAAGGGCAGCCATGATTTTATAGTTTTTGAAATGTACGAATGGAGAAAAAATTGATAATTTACTATTGTGTTGTTGTTTTTGTTGGGTTGGGATGCTGAGAGTCGATAATGCAGTTTGGTGTTGGTAGATATTTTTATGGCAATAAACCAAACCGTCAGCATATTTTTTTACGACTGGAAAAATATTATGGAGATATAAATAAAAATTTTATTTTGTATAATTTATCATTTAATGATGATGGGAAAATAATTAATTTAATTGAAATTCATCGTTATATATCTAAGATGACGTGAACTTCATAATCTCGATATAAATCGAGAGAATGGGCGCTTTTAGCACACCCAGTAGTTGGGAACATTTAGAGTAAAATCGAAGCCAACTATGAAAATGTTGAACACTTTTCAAATCAAATTGGCAATGATTTTACTATTCATTATACGGGACATTATAGTGCCCATTGTAAAGTTATAGCGATATAACATTTCTTGCTGTAGAATAATTAAAACCGTATTATGTTTTAATCTGTATTCAAATTACAAAAATAAAGATAACGTATTTCGTTTTGTCATTGCTAAAACCGGATTCAAAATTTATTCTAAATTCCTCTATTATGTCTGAAAATTTAAACCAGTAAATATAAGAAGATTCTGATTTGTAAAATTTCATCGAACTCAGATATAAAAGAATAAAATGTGTCATTCGCAAGTAAGTATTAACTATTTATATGAACGGTTTGCCGATAAAACGACTATGCCGATTTAATAGAGAGCCTACTGATGACGTTAATCGAAATAAAATTTGTGTTTCAATTTTCCACAAAACATCCAAAGATCTACGACGAAAATCGACTCTGAGTTAATAGTGTATTGAAAATCGAGCTTCAAATTTCAATAGGAGCTTTTGCTATATAAACATATAAACATTTTGATGACATTCATTGCAGTTAATAATAGCAATTCACAAACTGCTTGGAGTGGTAAAATGATTTTTGTCATATTTCTATTAGGTTCGTTTTATTTTCTTTTACGTTTTCACTACGTAAGTAAAGTGATGATTTTTAAACTCTAATTTTTCAGATTTACCAGTCACCGCAACGCCGAAGTCCAATGAGAAGTGTGTGTGTGTGTGTATATGCGTTTGTGCGTGGTGTCGAGCAGACTTAATGTCTGTGTTTTCTTTATACAGACAAATAGATTCTAAAGTAAATTTGCAGCAATATCGGCTTACATTATTTTTCCAAAATTGAACCGGAAATGATGATTTTTAACAAAAGGCATTCACTGATTGGGATGAAACCTACGCTTCTACCAAAAATTAGAAGATATCAGTGAATTTTTAACTGAATTAGGTCTACCGAAAGTGAAAGCTTGCATACGAGCTTTTTCGTTTTTTTGCAAATATTTTGAAAACTATGTAATTTTCGAGAAAAATTGCTATATGAACTAAAAAATTCTAAAAAAAATGTGCAACAATACCGTTCCAGATCAAACATTTTAACGGAAATGACGATTTTTGAAAAAAAAAAAAAACGATTTTTAACAAAAAATTTGGCCTCTATACAGCTCGCATGAACTGATTGATTGGAATGAAGCTTCATACCTAAGCTTTTCCATTTGGGAAATCAAAGTGAATTTTTACCGAAATCGATCCATCGGAAATGACAGTAGCTTCCATAAGAGCTTTTTTGTTATTCCACCAGCTCGCAAAAAATTGGTCCCTGTACAGCTCACATATGTACCTACTGATTCATTGGGATGAAACTTCATACCTAAGCTTTCTCACAAAACGGGAGATCAAAGTGGATTTTGACCGAAATCGATCCACATCAAGCGGCATCTCCAATTATATGACCTTTTAAGGGTTTGGCATGTATTTTAACAAGTATAATATTTATTATAAAGACGGCCATTAATAGATTAGAAATTATTTTTGAAACAATATCGGTCTATATCAGTTTTCCGAAAGTGTAGCGGAAATTACATTTTTGGTCAAAAACCAGCTTTTTAGGAAACGAAAGTAGCAGCTTCCACAGCAGTTTTTCGTTTTTTGTAAATATTTTGAAAAGTATATTAATTATGAGTAAATCGATTGTAAAATAAAAGAGTTTAAATTAAATTTGAAACAATATCGGCACAGATCAATTTTCCAAAATTTAAGCGGAAACGCGCTTTTATCTATAGTAATCATGAACATTTTTTTTTTTTTTTTTTTTTTATTAAATGTCTGTGTCCTCTCTTCAGCTCAGATGGAGTCACTGATCGAAGAGAGATCATCCGGGACCCACCGGAAGTGGCCGCAACTTCTAATTTTTAAACAAAATTAGATCAGATCATTTTATAAAATTTTATAGCAAATAACGAATTAAAAGAGAAAAAAACGTTATTTCAGTAAAAATCAACATCTCTTAGGCCCAGGCGGATTGACTATTTTGAATGAAACTTCCTACTTAAACTTTTTCTGTTTATTTGGAGTTCCTTGAGAAATCTTTTTGTCGCACTTTCTATGAATCCTTTTTCATTTTTTCCAATGATGTTAAAAAAATTAAAGATTCATTTATATTTAAAGGTTAAATTATCAACATGGGTTGATTTTCTGCAAGACAATTTTACCTAAATTCCGGTAAATTAAATTTTTCCCTTGATAAATCCAGAGTGGTGTATTTGAGATCATTATACATTCGTGCAGTTATTTTTAATTACAAAAAACTACAAATTATCACAAAGTCCTCAAAAATATTTCCATAATTTTTTCCGGGTAACTGCCATTAATAGTATCCAAATGAACGACTTATTCACATTTAATTGTAAATATCCCCGACATATTTGTCGTGATAAAGACCATACATTTAAAAGAATTGTTTCGCATGCAAATTTGTTTAAGTAAACAATAGTAGCATCCGCTATAGAAAAATATTCAATAGACTGGAAAGAAATAAACATGTGTAGTTAAGTTATCCCAGTTATCCCATAATTTTTTTTAGGATTACTATTAATTTATTTTTTATTAACATTTATAAACATAAAATAATTTGTTTTGTTGATTTTGTTACCATAAAAATACTCGGATCGAGTGTGTTTTATGGTAAAAATTTGTTTGAATGGCGGATTTTGTTCAAAAAATAAAATAAAATTTTCTGCAAAATTTTGAATATTTATATTTCGTTTCTCGTCTCTCTCGAACAAAACGTAAACGTTTAATACCCTTTATTTTGCAGAGCGAAATTAATAGGCTTCTACGTTATTTTATAGAGAATCCGAATTATCTTACTCCTCTGGGCGAGGTAGATTACGCAATGTGATCTGCGCGGTTGTCGATACGTATTCTATTACGATTTTTTGCGTCCCAGTCGTAGACAACGTAGACAACGTCGACCATATATGAAAAGATGTTACAAATTAAATTTTCTCAATATTTTTTCGTTATTTTACGTTAGCAAATCTGATAAAGTTTGGGTGGCTATATTACGTGATATCTTATTACTCTAGGCCAAATTAATTTTATTTTAATATTAAATACTATTTCTCATTGGGTACAAAGAAGAGTGATTCCACATAAATTGCAGCTAAATGTTTATTTATAGTGAGTCAATGGGTATGCTCAGGCCATGTAGGCCTACGTTTGAAATGCTTCAATTGTAGATTTACCTTCCACAAAAATTGCAGTAAATTGCATTTACTTTCCACAAAATTGTCCATGTTTATTTATAGTGAGTCATTAGGTATGCCCAGCTCATGTAGGCCTACGTTTGAAATGCTTCAATTGTTGATTTACCTTCCACAAAAATTGCAGCTAAATGTTTATTTATAGTGAGTCAATAGGTATACCCAGCTCATGTAGGCCTACGTTTGAAATGCTTCAATTGTAGATTTGCCTCACATATAGAATTCTACATGGGCTGGTTGCAATATATTCATCTTTTTTTAGGTTTATATCTAAGATAACTAATCTTAATAATTCAATATTATTACATTCTTCTAGTTTATAAAATTTCATATGTTGAATATAAAAATATTAAAAATAACTGAAAGTAGAACAATCTAACATGGCAAAGTACAGGCTCAAACCAAAAAATAACTACTAACAAGTAGATAGAAAAACTTAGCCTCACTTGAGAATATCAAAATGTTTCGTATGTGAGATATTTTGTATCCAGCCCATAAGATGTGTGAGGCCTACTATTTTTTAAATTTTTATTTATAGATGGAAAATGTGTAAGAATCCCAACAATCAGTTTCAAACGGATGAGATTACTGATTTGAAAAAAACAGCCTTCTCATCAGGTCGCGACGACTGACGTTGTATTATTTACATGGAATATTGTCTATATATATAGAGCAATACCATGTAGTTATACTACTGGCGAATTCCTGCGTAGCGTACGAAATTCGATTCTTTTTTATATTTATCATCTCTATTCTATTTTTGCAACTAACTTTTCGTGTTTACGAATTTTATTATATTTTACTAATATTTTTTAGTTTAGGATACACTTAATGTCAATCTCAGAACACACTTAAAATTTTACAGCAATTAAAAACCAACCGCACAGTTTTGAGTGACGGTCAAAATGAATTCATCTATCTGGTCCATATGCCCGATTTAAGCTACAATCAACTTCCATCGTCCAATTCGGCTTCATCCCTAATGTACCTAATCGACATTTAACTCCACTTTTTAATTAATTTACGGATACAAATTTGTCAGTTCAGTACACAAAACATTTATCTTTCAATCCAACACCACATTGTGTTTAGTTTGGCCAAATATCAGTAGAAATGTCAGCAAAATATGTTTTATTAGAATTTTTATAGAGATGGCATTGCGTATTCATATTTATTGTTTTCACGCGAAAACTTATTTTATATGCTTTACCAATGTTTCCAACTATTATTTTCAATGTTAGTACCCATATTGACGTAAAAATAGTGCTATAAATTGACTGGTATAGTGTTAAATAACTTTATGAATACAATTCACATTACAAAACACTTTTTTGTATATCGGGCTTAAAATCATTGTTTATAAAATCATTGTTTATCCCAAAAGAATCCCGAAAGCACAAATAAACAATCTGGTTGCACTAACTTACAAAATATATACAATTATTTGATTAAAAATATTTAATATTTATGTTTTTTATTGATTTATTTTAGAGTCATATTTTAATTTTGATAAAACAGTTTTAACTTAATCCATTTTGTACTTAACACTATCTTACTTAATTTTATCTAAATATTGTTTTTGTTATCATTTTATTACGTTCAATATCTAGGGTTTTTTAATTTTAACATATTTATACTTACTTTAGACGTTTTGTATCAACATGCCTTTTCTAAATTCAACACAATACTTCAATTTATTTTCAATTCTTTTTTCTGTGCGTTTACAAAACAATATTTTGATTTATATATTAAGTTTTTAATTTTATATTTATTTTTTAACATTTTTGTAAAATTTATGACTTTGTAATTATTATAAGTTTTTCGTAAAATATTTTTAATTGGTTTTTATAGTAAATTTTTCTTATATTCATAGTTCTTTTCTGCCTTGAACATAATTGTAAATAAATAATTGAAACGTTGGCACTGTAGTGAATTTTATTGTAGGCTTAATATCCAGTTTAAACATTGAAATATATACAATTAAAAAAGTCTAATAACCATAATTACAATTTATGCCATCTGGGATACGAATCTTTTAATTTTAATGTAATCCAATTAGATCTCTCCGAGCTCAAACACGAATCAAAACTATTCAATACATCTCATTTTTCTGACACTATAGGTGTACAATAAAACAAACCTCAATTAATCGGTTTACCTTACACACAAATAAAATTGTAACACCATTTATACTTAATGTGCATTCATTTTGTCTAAATGCCTTTGAAATAAATTTTCATTTTGAAATTCCCATGAGGAAAACATCCCCAACTATTTTAATATGATTTTCTTCTTCCTGCTTGCACTATATATAGGTTTTGTGTGGGTCTTCCGTTTACTTTATATATACACAAACACTTTAATTTAACATTTTGTTTATTGGATTATAACAAATGTATGGGGGAGGAAAAATGAAAATGTCATCTAATAAAATATCATTTCACAACAATACTTGTACACACAATGGAATGACATTATGATAATTGTCATTTCATTACATGATTCCTTTTATTTCTTATTTAATCCAATATCTGTACGATATGAACCAATACGTTCTTATATGAATTATATATTGTGTCCATTATACATCGTAGTAATTTTAAAATCCTTTAAATACTAATCTTATATGAAATTAAACACATTCCACATTATATGCATAAAACACAACCGTGGCTACAATAAGAAACCAAATCACGTTCAATTTTCTTATACGCATATTTTATCTAAGGTAAAATAAACACTTTAAGAACATGTCATCGTGTATCGTACATCCAAATGAAATGTTGATGTTCTTTGTACTTGTATATACTTAAGGAATATAAAAATCTTTATATATACATATAACATATACTTAATACCATTTTAAAAATAAGCAATAAAGATTATGCAGTTTTTACGATCATTTGAATTACAATAAAATGAGGAATTAATAATAATATAATGAGTACACAACATAAAAATTTTTGCTGTTCTGTTTGTAAAAAAAAACACTTTGCCAAAAAAAAAAATATTTTTCCAAAAACGGATGCACTCATTAATAAACGATATATGAATGCGGTTCTATCTGCGATGCACCTGCTTGCGCTCATATTGTACGGGTACGTACTGTATGTATATGCGCTTTTGTTTATACAGCTTTGATAATGTAATGAGGATGTATAACTTTTAATTTTATTCCACATGATTGTCGAAAGGAAAAGTGTCAAGTATAAATCATTTAAGTGCTACGTGTATGAAAAAAATATTAAACTGCAATAAAATGCATTTGTTTAATTTATTTGTGAATAAAATAAATTTAAAACTGTACGTGATTTGAATGCGATGTGATTTTTTTTTTGTATTATAATTCTAATGATGATTACTATTCTATGTTATTGCACTTATTGGTATTTCAGTTTTTTTTTTTTTATTTGTTTTGTGCTTATAAGAATTCTAAGCGCAGTTTTAAATCACCGCGTTATTTGAATATGTAGTATGTAACCGAAGTCATTGAAACATTTGATTCTGTAATCAGCATCCTCTTATACAAAAGCTGGCGATTTTTTTGATTAAAAGCAAGCTGGTCAGTGTGACTTAAACTTTCTCTCTGTATAAAATACAGTGAAACATTTGCCGTGTTTTTTTATTAGCGCCCGTTAGATATATCCGGAGCAGCCAGTTTTCTATGTCAAAACTTATATTTAGCGCGCTATTTTTCCATATAATTGATTTATTAAACTAAGATTTTTCATTAGACTTTAAAGTTAAAAATCGATAAAAAAAAATTTGAGCCGCTATCGGGAGCGCTATCCATTTCAATGAGAAACTTTAAAAGGCTTTTATTTTGTAAACACTCCTAAAACCGCTAGAAACTTCGTCTTACAATAAAAGTTTAAAACGCAGTAAGATGAATACTTGTTTATCACGTCATGTCAAAATAAATGTTAATTAGTATATTTCAAGTGATAAATGTTTGTTTTATGGATGCATTTATTATTCATTTTTATGGTATAGCGACACCAGTGAAAAATAGCTGCAGTTTCAGTAGAAATTCTCCATTATTTTATAATTAAAAATTATTTTCTATAACAAAAATTATTATTTTTACATCTAATTTATTAAAAATACAAAAACTCACTGTCAAAAGATAACAAGATACTTATAATTAGTTCAGTAAATTTTGATTATTAAAATTATTAAAAAGAAGTGTCATCAACTTCTTCATGTTGCTCAATTTCATCGTCAACTATTTCTAAATTAATGCGATCATCATACACAACTTGATGATGTCTTTTGCATGCTGGTTTATCGCAGAAGTGACAAGTTACGTTTGTTTTTACATCAGCACTCCATGGACATAACTTGCGTGTTTGTGTTTTACGATTTATGGCTTGTTGGTTTTGAGCGGTTGGTGCTAATCTTTATTCTACAACATCGTATCCTATTTGACTTATTGCCTTTTTACACTGTTTTTCAAGGCCCTGGAAGTCGCTTCTTGATTTTATTGTCCACCAGCTGCAAGTCAATTTTTTTTCGTTCTGAAGAAACCAATGAATCATAGAGATGCTTGCTTATTTATGAAAACTATACATGGCAAAACCCGCGTCTGAAATATTGTAGAAGGTACCATTGGCCATCTTCTAATTTTTCACTGCTAGCGACATATCTAATTGTCATTTAATATAGGTTTTGAGCTCCAAATTCAACCTTTTACAAATCATGTTCAACCAATTTACAAATAAAATTCACCTTTTTCCAAAAGATTTTCATCCTATTCCAAATCAAACCCATCTTAATCCAAATCGTATTCACCTTTATTCAAAACACAGTCATCCTTTTCCAAATCAAATTCACCTTTGTTCAAATTAAATTCACCTTTATGCAAATCATATTCATTCTTTTCCAAATCAAATTAAACTCGAAGACGATATTAAACCAACAGAACCTATTTAATTTAATAAATTTATTGTATTTAAGTTCTAGATTCAAAATAACAAATTATTTTTTTTTGTTTTTTAATCCGGCCGAAGCGCTCCGAACTATTTCGTGGTTCGCTATTCACGTCTTACCTTACGCAGTTGCTATCACAAATTTTACTGTTATCAAAAATCGCTGTTATCTATAATAAATTAATTGTTGTTAGTTACTTCGAAACTATAGTAATTGCACTCAAAAAGCAGAATTACTATGAAATGTTTGGGTTTTCTGGGCGATAGGCGGATACCAGCTTCAAGTCGCGCTTCGTGAAATAACGAAAATGAAAAATTTTTTTATTGGCAATCTACTAGTTTGAATTATTCGGACGTAATTTTAAATTTTAGTGTGTGAACTCGAAATTTCTTATGGGGAATGAAAACCTAATCGATTGCTAATGAAAAAAACTTTTCATATTATTTCACGAAACGCGAATTGACTCTCAGGTGCGGTGCAATTTTTGTACAAATTTACCAAGACGCAATTTGAATGAAACATTGAACAGTTTGGTTACACATTTTAGGTTAATTTACTTTATTAACTTGTTATTTTAGCTAGCAAGTTATTCACAAAAAGTTATTCGCAGAAAATTTACGTGCATCGACCCCAGAACAGATTGCAAAGATTAAACAATAAAAAACTTGTGATTTTGAATCTAGAATTTAAATACAATAAAAAATAAATAGAACCGGTTTATTCTGTCGGTTATATATAACGTTTCCGGTTGAATTTAATTTATAAAAGGATGAATATGATTTGGATAAAGATAGATTTGATTTGGAAAAGTATGAAAGTCTTTTGGAAAAAGGCGAATTTTATTTGGAAATTTATGGACATGATTTGTAAAAGGTTGAAATTGGGGTGCAAAACCTATATGTCTGAATTGTGTTTTGTTCATAGTGTGGACAGTTGTTAACGATAACCAGTTCTTATACCAGCACATATCGCAACGCAAAAACATTTTTTCTAGCAACGAAAAGATGAAGTTTTTAAACGCTTCTGAAGTGGTGATTTCGACATTCAGGACAAGAAGCGCTCCGGAAGATCAAAAATATTTGAAAAAAACCAAGCTGCGAGCTTGAAAACACCGAGCGTTATTGGATGAAGATGACACGTAAACTCAAAATCAACTTCCAAACATTTACATGCTATATGGGAAAAATTCAAAATAATGGAAAATGGGTGCCGTATGAGTTGACCAAGAGACAGATGGATAATCGATGAGCCACTTGCGAAATTTTGCTTTCACCTGTTACGGGTAATGATAAATTGATCATTTTTAACAATCCCAAACGCAAAAAGTCGTGACTTTCATCTATCGAAGATCAACATCGACTGCACGACCAAATCGTTTCAGGGAGAAGACGCAATGCTCGAGTTTGGTGAGACCAGAAAGGAATCGTATACTTCGGGCTGCTGAAATAGGGTGATACTGTCAATGGGCAACGTTACTGACAATAGCTCATCAATCAGAATGGAACACTATTTCCGGTCGATGGCACATGGCTTGGTAGGGCTACACTGGGCTAGTTTCGAAGAAGTGCAAAATTGGTTGGATAAATGGTTTCGTTCCAAAAACGCGTCGTTTTATCGCAGTGGTATTCATGTTTCGTCAGGGAGATGGCGAAAATGTGTAGATAGCGGAAAAAATGGACAGAACAATACTTTGAATAAACAATTTTTATATTTCTATCGAGATTTTCGATTTTTCATTTTCCAAAATAACACGGAAATTTAGTTGCGCACCTACTAACATAAAAATCATTTTAGTTTGTTTCGCGTTGTTTTGTACAAATTTTTGAATAGAAATAGGTGGAGAAATTTTTTACCGTATATAGCAGAAACATAAAAATGCCGATTGAGGTTTAAAATAAATACGTTTTAGTTAACATAATATATACGTATTTTGGACAGTACCGGTTGTATAGTCATCACTTAAAACGACAAACTACTCGACTAGTGGAAGCAGGGAGCAAATTCATCAATCAAATTAAAATTTCTAATGAAAATTTTCACATGAATATGTGACCAAATATGTTGATTTCGTAATGATATGTATTATTTAGGAATGGGTACAAAACGCCGAATGTCGAAGGACCGAATATCGATGGGCCAAATGTCGAAAAGCCGAATGTCGAATGTGTCAAAGGGCCGAATGTGTCGAAGGCCCGAATTTGTCGAAGGGCTGAATGGGTCGAAGACCCGATTTTTTTTTGTTTTTAGAAATATAATTTTTTAAATTTGTTGTTTTATGTAAAATTTTGTAATTTTTTTTTTATTAAACATAAATGAATTTCTTATGAATTTATGTGTTTTACTATTTTTCATCTTTTGACATCCATGAAATTCCACGTATCCAGTCAGCGATACATTTTGGTGAAGGAAAATTTTGTCTGATAACTGGTATATGTGCAAACAATAAAAAAAATAATTAAATTAAATAAAAAAATATATTTCTAAAAACAAAAAAACATAAAATAAAAATTCGGCCCTTCGACATTCGGTCCTTCGACAAATTTGGCCCTTCGATACATTTGGCCCTTTGACACTTCGATATTCGGCACTTCGATACATTCGGCCCTTTGAAATTCGGCCCTTCGACATTAGGCCCTTCCACATTTGGCCCTTTGATATCATACCGTTATTTATTTAACCAAGTAAAATGTTACTATATTACGATTGCAAATTTAAATTAATCATTTCGGTGTTTGTTTACAAAAATTTATTTAAAAAATATTAAAGTAAGCTGATTTTTTTTTTGAAATTAATAGATCTACAATAAAAAATAATATACAATAAAAAATAAAAAATGGCGGAATCTTATGGCTCTTGGTGGCTCTGATACTACTGGTAACTATTTCACCGATATATTGTCATTTGATCAAACTAAAAAAAATGTGAAGTTGAATTCGACTGTAAATATTTTGCTTGCTGAACTGACAAGTATTTTTTCCATGTATAACTTAATTTGACAGTGCAGTTAAAACTCAAAACATTTACAGAATATTTTTTTTTGTTTCTTTAGCAGCTGATGTGATATGTTTCTCCCATATGGTGAGATAATTAAATATGAACCAGGTACACTACTGATGAGATAGAATTGGAGGATAGAAATTTGTCCTAATTTAAGACCATCACATCTTTTTGGGTAAAATCAAATTCTCCACGACAATACCTTTGACGTTAGCTTTTATTATTTCAAATTCGTTGCTAATGAATTCCTGCAAATCTGTTATGCCGGAGATCACTGCCTTTAAAATAACAAATACATCAGTCATGCGCATCATTATAGATCATAAAGTGTTGAAACGAACTGGAGACATGATCCACAGTTACTTGAAGTTAAGGAAGAAGGGACAACAAGTAATTTTTGAACCAGTGACGCGACTTTCGAACAGTTAGAACAGCGAAATTAATTCGGCTCGTCTGTCTTCTTTATTTTAGCTATTGGTCCAGTTTTTGAATATGGTAGGTACATATTTTTGGAATTATTATAAAGGAAAATTGTTTGCCATTGGGCTATTGGCCTTGTAAATGATGTCACCGGACGTGATATATTAGGCTCGTAAAATGGATAATCTTCGGCTATTTCAAATATGGCAGGTTATTGACGTATGATGAAATGGTGCTTCTCTCCCTAAAACCTTTGAATTCAGAACTCGATTTTGTTCAAAACAAAATACGATCAAATTATGGCTACCCGAATTAAGAAAAGCTGAATTAAAAAAAGTGTTTTTTATGAATTTAAATTAAATGAGTAATTTTAATATATTATATGAAAATGATTTAAGAAAAGTTGATAGAAATGAAATAATAAAACTTGATTTAATATGTGCACTTCTTAATTCAATTTCAAAATATTTTAAGAAAAGTAAAAAAAACTTTAATAAAATATGTTTTTAAAATTATTTGGGAAATGATTTTGGAAAAGTATTCAAAAAATATGTATTATATTCATTTAAATACATTTTTTAATTGAATATAAAAATTAAATATAATATTATTTTTCAAATTTCTCTCTATAAAATAATTCATGTTAAAGTGTCATATGTTAACATTATCAAAATGTTTAATCATACTAGTTACGGCGTTTGTTCCCAATAAAAATAAAATAGTTATATATGATAATTCTCATAAGAGTATATTTTCTTCTAAATTAAACAAGGAGCTAATATAAATAATCATCTACCATTCATTTTGAAAATGAATTAAGAAAAGTTTACGAAAAAATGAAGTAAAATGTGCATTTTTTAATTCATTTTGAATTTAGTTTTTGGTTATTGAAATTACTATTTTAAATTCACGAAATTTGTTTAAAATACGCATAAAAAAATGGAAATGTTTCATACAAGTATCACATTTTTAATTCACTTTTCTTAATCCCACTTTTCTTAATTCGCGTAGCCTAAAATTATACTATTAGAAAAGACACTAAAGTATCTAATTGTAAACTATCCAATTGCTATCACCACTAAATTGCAATATTTTTAAGTTATTTTATAATAGTTAACATATTATTTGGTAATAAATTTATTTTTCAATTCACTTATTATAGGTATTAGTTGTTACCACTTTGACAGTGTAGGATATTAAAATGGAAATAGTTCAGTTGCATTGATCATTATAAAAAAAATATTTTGATATTGAAAAGGTTATATATATTTATAATAAGGTGATCGCAGATATATACTCCTCCAAAGATAAGTCTTTTATAATTTTCGAACACTGTTTTTGTGCTCTTAAATATTGTTTTTATATATGCTTAAGGACACAAAAAAGAAAGTAAAGTTTAAATGCAATTTACAAACATATTCGTTCAGGGTTCCAAATCAAAAAATCAAAAACATAGAGGAGGTCGATTCTCGAAAAGATAGCTGGAGTAATGGCCGAGCACTAGAAAGAACTGCCAGTGATATATATTCAATACCTCGAGGGCTCTAATGAAAGTTAACATCGATGAGATACTATAAATCAGTTGGATACCTTATATGTTAAGATAGAATAGTATATAGCACCGATAAAGACAAGAGATACAAGATTTAGCTAAATACGCAGTGCAGTATGTCGGCCCAGGACCTGCTTGTTGCAATTACAAATAAAAAGGAGGTAGATGAAGTGCTGCATGCGCAATATGGCTACTCTAATGGTGCTTTTAAAAAACATTGCACTTTTTACCCCAAAAAAGTCGATGAAGCAGTTTGCGGTTTGACCTAAGATTGGATGAACTTGTGTGTTATGGGATAGTCAAACGCGACTTTAAAGTCCCCGGAGTGGAGAGGATAAATACTAGATGGCAGAGCACAACATAGGACATATACCTATCTTTGAAAGGGACGCTATATCGGCTCCATTATCGATGTAACTTTCTGTTCTGAAAGAATCGTGGGTCAAATTTAGAGCTGGAAAGTCCTGCCCGAGGAAATTCTCAGCAACCACCGATATATCATATTCCAGGTAAATACAGTCGGATCATATGGATAAACACAATGGAGAGCCGGTATCAGGAAGAGCTGAAGGGTAAGGGAAACCGGATTGAAAAGCCTTTTGCGGGCGATACAACAGACATTAAATATTGATTTTCGAAATATTATATTACTAAAATTAGAAAATCTCCATAATTCACGCAGAAAATATGGGCTAGTAACACTGTGTCTGGCGTTGCGCACCATGAACTATTTTCGGGAAATATGGTTAATGATGAATAATTAATCGTAGTTTTTGAGTAATTATTGAATTGTAACGTTCCATTAAATATTTGAAATAATTTTAACATTTATCATAAATGTATCATTATTCGGTTAAAATTACTTAGCAGAGTAATAAAGAAAAGCATTTCTATCTTATCCTGTACTATATTGACCTCTATTAAATTGCTATTTCTTCTGTTTTATTTTCTTCTATTTTGCTGTTATTTCTAAGGTGATTCAATTTACAAATAAAAATTTTAAATATTCTATAAATTTTAGCCGTGTGGCCTTATTCTGGTAGACCCCGGAAAATAGATATAATGGAGAATAAATTTACAAGCAAATTTGTGTTTAAAACATGTTTTTCTTGCATACTATATAGGGCAAAAAATTAGTAACGTTATTTGGATGTTCAATTCTGGGCTGGGATGTTCTAACATCACCATTTTTCGATATTTTATTGAAGTTCACATCTAAGGCCTTCTGCTAGAACACTGCTCAACCTACTAGATCTAGAATATATTTAAAGAATATCTATTTCACTTAATGGTTTCATTTTGACTAGCCTGCTATTTTGGGCAGCTTTCAATTTTTAAACTGTCATCTTTTGACATTTGACAACTAAAAACGACGCAATTACTAAAAATGGTGAAAATTTTGAAGTCACAGTTCGCAGAACTAAAGCACTTTTAGGCCGTTGTGTAGCACCTTCTCGGCTGGCAATAGTAAGACTGGTGGCAAAATTTAAGCTATTGGAACAAATTATAATGATGTGAAGAATCGAAACCGTGTGCGCCGCTCAAGAACAACTGAGAATATTGCTGCTGTAACCCGTAGTGTTGACGAAAACCAAGGTTTGTCGATTCCTCGTCGATCTTTAAAATTAGACATTCCACAAACCACATTGCACCGTATTTTGCATAAAGACTTTGGTTTTAAGGTTTTTAATGTTCAGTTAACACAAGAACTCAAGCCAAATGCATTAAAATGGTCCAGACTTTCATCGAAAAATCATCTTCAGTGATGAGGCCCATTTTCACATCGGAGGATTTAGAAAATCCAAGAATGATTGTTGAAAAGCCTCTCCATCCTCAACGTGTCACTGTTTGGTGTGGTTTTTAGGCTGGCGGTATGACTGGATCTTACTTATTTATTCGAAAATGAGGCTGGTGCAACTTTTACCTTGAATGGATTGCGCTACCGAGCTATGAATTATGATTTTTATCGTTTCGGTCGGAACGACGTTTATTTTCAGCAAAACAGCGCTACCTGCCACACAAGCGACGAAACAATCGCAATTTTGCAAGAAAAGTTTTCTGACCGTGCTATTTCTTGAAGAGATGATCACAAATGGCCACCGAAATCTTGTGCTTTAATACCTTTAGACTTTTTCCTTTGGAGCCATTTTAAAGATAAGTTCTATGCCAATGCTCCACAATCGATTCAAGACCTTTTAACGAACTTGACCGACATGAGTGGGTTACGAAAACCAAAATTTAATGTCGTTCGCCACGGAATTATATCAACCATCCAGAGCTTCGGGGTGGTACTTGTTTTGCCGGCTAAGGCTCAGGGATTGGCGTGGGATTTCCGAAGATGGATGGAAGCTGGTTGAGACCACCAAACAAAATTAGCATGAAAGAGAAAAAAAAAATTACACAACAGATCTCATTACCATCTCAAGGCATATCGAATTAAGTTACCCCATCCTAATGCAACCTACTAGATTTAATTATTCGTCTTTTAACATAAAATGAAAATATATCTGAAAATATTTCAATGGATGTAGGTTACTCATTACCATCTTAATACTCTAATGGTAAATTGAAAAGAAAATGTTTAATAATTAATAACAAACTGAAAGCCATAAGTAAACTCAAAAATGTATACAGATCATTTTGAGTGGTACAAAAATGAAATGAATTGAATTACAAAAAAATATATAAAATCTAGAACCAGAACAAAAAAATTCTTTAATTGCAACAAGCCCCAATAGAATTCTAAATAGAATATTACGATCTAAGGTAATTTAATGGTAATAAAAAAAATTGAATTAACAGTTGCCAATCAAAATCATTAAATATAAAAAAACACAATTTTACAATCAAATTCAATAAATGAGAAAAAAAAATATAACCCCAGTGATGAAAATCCAATTGCGCAAATTGACACCCGTAATTCGATCAGATAACTAAGTACACCTGTGATCACTACGTATTATATACAACGTCGTACACCGTGGTTTATTGTTGTATACAGCCGAAGATCCCGTAACCGAAACAAGGTGTCTCTGCTGATGACAATACTGTGGTCACCTTCGATTTACGTCACTGACCATAACCAAAGAGAAATATCTACCGGTGTACAGGCAAATGAATTATCGCAGTACCAACGGAAATCACTATTGACGTTAATTTATCATGTGGTTGGACCTATGATGCGAAAAAAAAACAATTATAAACCGTGCAAAAAAAATACCTGCTGATCAGCTGTAGGATAATATCTGGATGAGGCAGCAAGTCAATGTTGGTTTAGATTCACTTTTTTCACTAATTAAATTTTAATTTTAATTAATTTTTTTCTTTTTTTTTTTTTTGTGTTCATGCCGCAATAATAATTACGGAACCTCTTGTTTTATAACTTTTGTTTTTTTTTTACAATAACTCACAAGGCACTATTTTGACAAAAAAAACTTTTTTTTTTTTACAGAAGTAAAGTTAGATAATCACACGGGATAAAATCAATTAAAACACGTAAAATCTTCGTAATTCTTTTCTCAATTTTTTTTTCCAATTTGTTTTTATTTTATTTTATTTATTTATAATTAATACCAAAAAATGTTTTAGCCTGGTTAATTCATTTATTAATGAATAACGACATTTAACTCACTACACATTATAGCTAGTATTATAAAGACATTTTTTTTTAAAGCCGCACACAAAACTTTTCTTTGAAAATTAAATAAATGGTTTTCTTTAATTTTATGGACCCCATTTATAGCACAAATCATGGTTGGTCCTTCAACCAAAAAAACTCATTGCATGTGTTTTTTTTTCCAATACACGTAATTACAGAAGTTAATTAAGTCTTGGTATTACACATAAAATGTCCACAAAACAAATGTTTTTTTTTTACATGCGCGCGATACTTTTCGGAAACTTTATTTAAATATTATATTTTTTTTTGTTTTTTATTTATTTCTAAGTTAGTTTTATATATATTTATTATTTAATTAAGTGTACAAAAGAAACTCTATTATCTACAAATTATATCACTGTACTCTTTAAAAAATGCCAAATTACAATCTAACTCGCGATTGATTGACTTTTTCTTTCTCTCCTCCTTCGTGGCGATCGCTTCGATATTTATAGCATCGTTGGTGAGGGGAAAACAAACACATCGTTTCGATGTCGAACCCAACAACAAAAGTATATGCTATTGCAGTCCGACGTCAGGTACAATGCAATACGAATAATTACCATATTGGCGGTCATGATTATATAGATTATGTTCACCACGAAAATGAACTGCATGAAATGGTAGAGAAAAGAAAAAAAATGAAACGACCCCGGGCGTTATAACCTTAAAGATGGAATTCGTGAAGTTATCGAGGATATACAGCCGCAAATGTACGAATTGGTCAAGGAAAATTTCATGAAAAGGATATGGTGCTATAAGCGTAGCCGTGGCGGCCATTTGGCTGATATATTTTTCACATGTTATTTGCATACCTTCCTCTTTACAATGAAATAAACATTCATTAATTTCTCTTAAAAAATACTACTAATACTTAATATCAAAATGAAACGTCTTATTGGAAACCCCTTTAGAAACGTAGTAGAAACATCACATTGTTATAATCTAGTAGGCTGGTAAATGATATAAAAATTTAAACGCACAGACAATTTTTATTCTACAGAAACGAGAAATTACCTTCGATAACTTATCGAAAAATGGTGATGTTGGAACATCCCAGTCCTGATCTAACAGTTTTACACTTTTCGTTCGACAAGCATCGCGTAATTTTAAGTCAGAAAAATAAATTCATGTTGATTAAATTGTATGGTAACAAAAATTAAATCAGTTTGCCGTGGGTGACTAATTATAACGTCTGCGAATATTGGATGTGTCGAAATCATCTTAAATTGTATGCATTATGTTCTTGTTAGTAATGTACCTCTCTAAACTCAATACTATCATGACCCATATTATAAGCGAACCTGAAGCTAGAAGTTAATAAAATTTGGAAAGGCGATTCATTCGAATTGCAGAGTTCTAGTTAAATACATCAAATAATTGGTTAAGCCTTGTAAAAAGTGTATCTTTTTTTTGCTAAAAAATTAAGTGAATTCTAACTTAATAATTCAAGTGTTGTTTAAAGTTAACACAAAAAAATCAAAAAAAATCATAAGTGCAGTATACAATTTTTTTTTATGTGAAATTTTTAAACGCAGCTGATAGTGGCTTGTGTCTTATCGAATCAACTTGTGATTTAGAAAACGACATTGTATTTTTACAATATTGCTTGATACAAATTTTATGGTTCAAGAGAAACCTTTCAATGCCGCGAACTCGGGTACGGTAGGGAAAAAAACGGAATCTGATGCGTTAAAGCGGACGACCACGTTGTCGTATAACGTATAAGGAATTGATACCGCAACCGTTGTAGTGAAGAAGGATTTTCTGTGCTGCGTCCTCCATTCCGGCGATAACGTGTGCATATGTATTGAATCAGTAAAAGTTTAGTGGAATAGTGGAACTTGGTTGTAATTCTTATCAAAAATCAAAAAAATCAAAAAAATACAAAAATTAAATAATTTTTACGTTAACTATATACATATATTATAAGTTAGTAAATTTTTAGTTATTTTTGCAATCACTAAAAACCTTACGTTACGTTAGTCGACTTATATTCCTAACGGCTACACGGTAAGGGTAAATTCTTTTGGTGAAGTTCATTTAATTTTTTTTTTGTCTTTAATTTTATTGTTAAGTTCTAGTGTAATTTTCTTTATTTCATTTAATTTTGAATTTGTAAAATTTAGTTAAATTCTTAAAATTATAATTCTAGTATATAAATATCTTATTCCGAATATATAGCTATCAGGGCGTATTGTTCGTGCGCAAGTTAAAAGAGAAAAAAATATTACTGATTACAATTTACAGGTATCTCAAATCATTTGCAGAAAGCGCTTTCTTTAGAGACCTGAGTACTGTTGGTAAGTCTTTTTGATTATTTACTTATTTCTTAGTGACTAAATATAATCTGTTCGATATTCGATATTTTATTTTTTTCCTTACTTTTCGTCAGCTAAATATCATGAATAAAATATTAAAGTTCTCTACTGTAATTTTTTTTTGTTGTTTTATAAATATTTGAATAGTACATAGCTAATATTAATTTTGCTCGTGCTATGCAAATCAAAATTTCTGTTATATTTTTTTCTCCTTTTGAAATTTTTGAAATAAATTTAATGACTGTGATAATATATTTAAATATTTAACTCTCTTCTTTACTATAATTTTTATTCGTATATTTTTTTATATATACATAATTATATATTCCTTTTTTTGGGTTTCTTTTCGTTGTTACTACTGGCTACTAGTTAAAATGGTTGGCTATGTAGTCAATTTTTTTGGGGATATAGATCAATTTAGGCCCGACTCTACTTATCATTCGGTTCAGTGATACAAGATTATTTGGTTCCTTTTCTTCCGGTGTTTCTTTCTTTCTTACAATATTTTTTTTTACTTCAGTTCATTCCTTCGATATTTGACGGTTAGTCAAGATCCTCTTCGAGCCTGTAAAAGACCCACCCAACCACCCAGAGCATAGCCGCACTAATGAAACTGTCGTACAATGTCTAGAGGGGATAGCATTTTTTTTCTATAAGTAACCTCATGGTGTGGCTAACATAGTAACCAGATATTCCGTGATCTTCAATCATGTTAGACTAGCCACATGCCAAGTGTAAGGGGTTACATTTAGTTTCATATTAAAACTAGGTAGAGAGGTGGTCATCTAATATAGAAAACTTTTGAAAATAATTAGATTTATATATTTTTAAATTTGGAATTTAGTCGAAATCAGGAGACGGTTTCCAAATTAATTTCTTTTATCATTTCTTTTATCTATACTTTTGAACTAAACTCCATATAAATGATCTATAGATCGGCTTTATAATATGTCAGTAAAGCTGCACAATAAATTTTAGATTATAACGTGTTATACAGATAAGATAATCTTTTAAATGTTATATAATTATATGTTGTTTTAATGTAACTGTCATTCCTATTAACCACCAAATTACGTATAAATATTTATACAACGTTAAAGTTATTTATAATAAGCAATAAAACACATAGCGGGGGTATATAAGACTTGGTCATATATTTTTATTACAATTAATTAATAAGCAATTCAAATTAACTTGTGTTTGTTTTTGTATATACACATATACACAATATAATTTTAAAGTTCCATTAATAATGACATAGCGAACTAACATAAAATAAAACTATGAAAAGTTGTCGATATAGTGTTGTACTATAATTAAAAAACTATTATTGTGGTCGGTTTTAAATTTCAATAAAATTTAATGCAGAATAGACAAATTTTTAGCAAGATTTATCTTCGTGCCATAAAATTGCAATAAAAATTTTATTTTTTGTTTTGCGGATATTTAATTATCTGATAAGATTTCGTACCGTTTTATTGTTAAAATTGAATTTTAGTTTGTATATTTAAATTAAAATAATTAATATAAATCGGGCAATAATAATTAAACATTGATTTATTGTATATAATTTGTACCGATACGAGTACAACAGTTAAACAACACACGTTAGATATCGCTTAATTATGCAAATTCACAGCATTGAAGGTGTGGCCAATTAATGTTTAAAATTTTTGTGGATAATTGTCCCGTTTGTAGATAAACTGCTTTAATGTTCAATATGTGTATTATCGTTCAACATTTGTAATATCAACCAATATCGTATAACGTACCTGCCAAAAGGATTTATTGCAGCTTATTTTTATAGTATATTGGTGGTAAAATCAAATGAGGCAATTAAATTAATTTAATGGCAAATATATAAGTTATTATTTCAGAAAAAGTAGTAAAGTTTATTTCTAACGTTTTTCGATTGGACCGGTATATTAAAACGTGATATTAAGTTCATATAAGAACATTAGCCGATTTATGTCACATTAGAATTTATGTCGACGATATGCAATAAAAATATACGTTCGATTTAACTGTTTTGGAAAGTCGAGGTTCTTAAATGAACCACGAATATCAGCTTTCGGCGCTTTCTGTGGTATTGCCGAACTTAAAAATAGTATAGTTTTTAAAAAATCTATAAGAGCTTTTCGTTTTTGTAAACGTGATGAAAAGGTACAGCATTTCCGAGAAAATCAATAAAAATAAAAGATTCTAAATTAAATTTACAACCAATTCGGCGCAATTACGATTTTTGGCATAAAACTGATTTTCAACCAAAATTCCATTTTGTAAAACCCAGACGGGTTGATTTTTAACCAGTGATTTTCGATCGAAATGGGTTCATCAGAAATGACAGCTTCCAAGGAAGCTTCTTCGGTTTTTGCTAACTATTTTGAAGAGTATACGCGAACAAAAATTCGTTCTCTTTACACCCAAGCTGAAGCTTTTCCATACATTTTGAGATCGCGTGATGTTTAAGATGTTTAATGGTCAATCCACTCACTACAATAGGCGGGTTTCCGTTTTTTACAAATTTTTAAAAAGTATCTCGATTTCGATAAATTGATTACGCACTTAAATATTCCAAATTCACTTTAAATAATGTGTTTCTTTCTCTTACCTATAATAGTAAAATAAAGTATGGTAATCATGAAAAATGTTGACGTCGAGATTTGCGCAGATTTACAATTTCCTATATCTCCGAAGTAAAAACAAAATGCAGAAAAAGTGCAATGTGTGCGTCTATGTGTGCGTGTGTGGTGTTGTGTAGACTAAATGCTGTCTCTCCTCTACAGCCCAGACGGATAAACTAATTGGAGTGAAACTTCATAATTAAGTTGTTTTCACAAATTAATCTAGTGGTTATAGGGCGACAACATTCCACTGGAAATGGCAGCTTCCATAGGAGCTTTTTCGTTTCATGTAAATATTTTAAAAAGTATAGCATTTATGAAGAAAATATTATGAAATAAAATTCTAAATTAAATTTGCAACAATTTCGACCCAGTTCATTTTGCCAAAATTTAACCGGGAATAAAAATTTTTGACAAAAGATATTCTTCAACAAATGTTCGATTCTGTACAGCCTATAGAAGGATTGATTCAACGAAAACTTCATATGGGCTTAAGCTTTTTCCATTACATGAGAAAGTTTTTTGAATGTTGACTAAAATCGGTTCACCGTAAAGAGACACGTCCATAGGAGTATTTTCTGTTTTGGCAAATATTTTGAAAAGCTTAGAATTTACGAGAAAAACAATAGTAAATTAAAAGATTATTAACAAAATTTGCAACAATATCGTTCTAACTCAATTATCCAAAGACAGTAAACGTTTTTCTAACAAAAATTGAACCTCTGTACAGCCCAGGTGAAATCTATCAACTGGAAGTGAAAGCTTATATAAGAGGTTTTTCGTATTTCCGCCGGAAGTAACAGCTCAAATATGAGCTTTCTCATTTTTTTATTGTATTTTTAAAAGTATATCATATATATAAATTTATTTTGCAACAATACCGTTCGTGATTAGTTTTCTAAAATTTTAGTGGAAATGATGATTTTGGTCAAAAAACTATTTTCAGTAAAAGTGTTATCCTTGTACAGCCCTACGGATAGTTTGATTGGGATAAAACTTTATACTTAAGCACTATTTATATATTGGGAGGTCTCAGTGATTTTTAGTCGAGATAGGCCCACTGAGAGTTGGAGCGTCCATGAGACGTTTTTTGGTTTTTACAAGTATTAAGAAAAGTATATAGTTCACAGGGTGTCCACCCAAAAGGTTTACTAATTTATTCACATATATGTACCATTTTTTTATATAAAATAAAATAGATTTAACGATTGCAGGTCGTTTTTTTAATGTTTGGAATTATGTATGAAAAACAGTGCCTGCCAATTGTCCGCCTCTCTCGGCCTTACATTTCTCATCACATTTTCACACACTTCACCCTGTAGCATGTTAATTTCTTCTTTAGTGTTCCTTTAATGTTGATCAATATTATCTAGTTTGTTTGCATAAACCTTACTTTTAAGAGAACTTCATAAAAAGAAGGCGAGAGCATATATATCGGGTGACCGCGGAGGCCAATCCACATCACCAGATTTCGAAAATAACTGTTGTGGAAATATCTCTCGAACAATTCTATGGTGGATTATTGTTTGGTAGTTGATTGAGAGACCTATGCGAAATGTGATGAACACCTGTGTTCCAAAAGTGGCAGCCCACGTATGTAGCTTTTTCAACTTTCACAATGGAAATTAAATTTTAAGCGGGGGTTGACCTTGTTGATTTTCTCAAATTTAAGCAGAAATAATGAATTTCGATTTTGCAAGACAATTTGTATCACAAATCCGCTGGTAGGTTTAATTTTTTGCTTTAGAAATTAACTTTATTTGTCGTAAAAAAAAGTCGGATACTGGCTATAATAACTACACCCCTCCATTTTTTATTATTGTAGTTTTACCATAAAACGATAAAAAACAAATTCCCTAACAGCTGAACACACTTCGCAATATATTTATTTTAAGGAGATCCTACTCGAAATAAGCCAACATCTCGGATGTTTTTCTTTGGGGCTTATTTATCGTGAGGACAAATGTCACTTTACCGAAAACTATAAACGTTTAAAAGATATAGGTAAGCCCGTTGGTATCTATATGGAATTCAGGAATGTGCGCTTGTTGTCCGGCTGCTGGCCTGGTAAGAATGGTCGCTAAAATTATATTATATCGAAAGTTTTTTGTTAATAGTTTTGTGCCATTACACTTGTAAAGTGGCATTAAATTTTTTAATAGCATGATGGCGGTACCAATCTTTAACCTCAGTTCATATGCACTAGCTAGCATGCCAGAAGGATCTCAATAATTAAAAACTAATTAGGTATTATACGATGTCTTCAATATTGCTGACTGTACCAATAAACTTATAAACAATTTCAATGGGCTAGGAACTTCTTTGAAAAGTAAAATCATTTATTTAATTGGCTATTTAATTAAATCGCCAAATTTTCATCGAATGTAGAAAGCGTTGGTTTCTACGTCTATAAAGGGGGACGAGAATTGTCAAATTCATTGTTATGACAGTTTTAATTCCCCTTTTTTTTAGCAAACCATGATTTACATTTTGTTTAACAGATGTCAGCTACTGTGTTGAAAATCACGATTGGTTTCTGGGTGATACTATTACTCTTGAACAAAACCAATGATAATCGTAAAAAAATTTCTATACCAGAAAATAATTCACGTACAATGCGACCTAATTTATTGTCCAGCTCGATTCCAGCGCTACTACGATTAATACTTAGAGAAAGGACTTTACCTTCTCCAAGTTTTTTTTCTTTTTTTTTTTTTTTTATTTTCAAGAAAGTATTAATCATTCAATAGATTTAATGTCCTTTTAAGGTCAATTAATACTCCGCTTTTCATTCACGCACACAACCACCCATTCACCTACTCACGTAATACAGTGTAACACATGCAGGTTGCAAGCTCCATGTCAACCTGCACACTGACATGAACGGTGGGTCGGCGCTTAATTCTGCACTCCAACAGAGGGTCTAAGTTGTGTTTATTGTCCAGTCCATTATTATCATCACCGATCGTAATCGATGAAGAAAATTTGCTTTACATCCTGCCTCTTGTGGGCATTCGAACCCAGTACGTCCCGGTAAAAGTGCCGAAGCTTTAACCACTGTGCCACTTGAATGGTAAAAAGCAGTTCTTGCGGGAAGTCGTCATCGTTTATTGTCGTTTAAATAAACCATCATATTAGTGTGCAAATTGAGTGTTTTATTTGAACCCCGTAACAGAGATGATTTAAGAAAAGCTTTACTGTTTATTCTCCAAACAGTGGTTTCGATATTTAAGTAATTTGAATTGTAATAATTACAGCTCTTTACTTTCTTGCGGGATTCTACTGATTGCGTTGGAAACACCATTGGCTTTGTATATCTTGTATACTATACATTTTAGTTGAAATTTTAAAACGCTTTCTTTATTTTTTGAAATTCTTTCCCGAACTTTTGATTAATGTGAGTGACTATGACTCTGTATATTCTGGGTCGGTCAAGTTCTTTCCCGAACTTTTGATTAATGTGAGTGACTATCACTCTGTATATTCTGGGTCGGTCAAGTTGATAACATCGCGTTTTCTCATACATTACTCATACGGTTAGTGACAGCCCAAGAAATTGTTTGACTTTTTTCTGAGTAGTCGGTACCGGTTACACTTCAATCTTTTTTATTTATTTTATCAGAATTTTGATAAATAGTAAACGCCCTCGTTTGTGAGTACGTGTCCAAGAAATTCTTTCTTGCAAGAACTCGCATTTGTCGAATAGTATTTTTAAGTATAGAAATGTGAAGTAGAATACATAATATCATCTTAATATACATAGTGACTTTCTCTACAGGTCCGTGTAGGGCGTTATTCATGGTTTGATGAAAAGTTGCCGGGCCAGTTTTAAGGCCAATTTCCCTTAACAATCTATAATATTTCCGCAATCGTAGGTATGGGAAATTTGTTGTCGATAGTTTTATCGTTAAATCGTTAAAACACGAAATTTTAGTTAATTACTACCCCGATATTACGGTCACGGATAATTTTCTTAAAATTGTAGACATTTGAGCCAAATTTAGGTAATTTTTTGGTGGTTCGGAATTGTATCTGAGTATTCTGAAAGTAGCTTTAATATATTTTAATTTTTAAAATTCAGGTTGCAAAATAATATTTTTTTTTAATTCGTTGTGGTTAGTGACCAGTCATCATTCTTTAGGTGGTGTAAAATATTTTCGTATGCTGGTAAATTTTTTTATTAGGAATTATGTTTTTCAATGAGATCGTGAGAGAATTGTAGTTAAATTTAGCAATCAATTGAGCCATCGAGATATTCGTGGAAGTTAAGTTCGTAATGGCGGTTGTGCGGTGGTAGTTTATTTCAAGATTGCAAAGAAAAACTTTTCCAATTTTTTTTACTTTTTGGATACTTAATTTGTTTCTTACTTGCGGTTTATTATGAATTGATAGGTATTATTTTTGGTCTAATCATTTTTTTATTACCACCGGTATCAATAAGGACGCAAGCATTTGAGGAATGAAAGATGCACTAATATTTTGAATTCAAATTGTCGTCGTCTCAAAATGTTTCCATTTTTTGGATTTCCACTTGATCGAGTTGAGCAATCCATCTCCATTGCTGCTAATTTCTCATGACTCCTATGGTGATTCTTTGAATTGTTGTTCCGAATTGTTTTTCGGTTGAAAACTACTTGGGTTATTAAGTTTCTTTGAATTACCCGATATAATTTTATTAGAGTTAAATTTACAAAGGGAGGCATAGGCTTCCTCTGTGTTGTGGGGCTTAGCAGTTTGTATATAGCAAAAGTATAAGCTCTCCTTAGACCTGACACAAATGCCGCCAATGAATCCTCCTCAATGCTAGGTTGTATTTCTGTTTGGCCAAGATTTTATATTTTGCACTATTTTATGACATTGTTGAAATATATGTTCACAGACAATTCATTTCGCGATAATGTAGTGACTTGTATCAAGTGATAGCACAAGGTGCTCTTTGAAATAAATTAGGAGATTTTCCCATTAGTTAATGCTTCAGAAAATTGAGTTGTATAGAATATTTTTGCGGTTTTTGGTTTTCAGTGTATTAACTAAAATGACCAGATTTAATAAATGATGGCGCGGGAGATGAGCTCTCTGAAATAAATTGATATTGACAAAAAGGAATTTACAATTCGGAATAATTTCAAGGAGCACCTTTTGTTCCATCGTGGGACACAGTTCACTATCCGGTAGTATAACTGTTGTTTGGGCAATGGTTATTCACTACCCGGTAGTATATCTGTGATCTGGCCATAATTAATACACTGAAACCCAAAAACCACCAAAATATTCTATATGCGTTTGGATTTTTCAATGCATTAGCATATTTGAAAATCTCATAGTTTTTTGATGCGACCAATTTTATTTCAAAGAGCACCGTTTTTGTCATCATTTACGATCTGGACAATAATATTAATAGCCCAAAAATTCGCATACATGGTCTATGCAACTCGATTTCATCAATGTGCTAAAATAAAACTGATTATTAAATTATATTTAACTCTTTGTCATCCTTATGTAAATATTTTAAATTATGCACTGCACAAAAAAAGACGGGACAGAAATTCGATATTTTAGTCGAACGTCGGTGCGCAAGAAGAGTGATACAATTCAAAAAAGCGGATTTTCCAGGAGAATGTTTTAATTTTTTTTGATTTCTTGCGATATAGATTACTCTCAAACACAATCGCAACCTAGCAATAATTTTTGGAATTAGCATTCTGTCGTTCTTTCCCACACAATATATAATATTTAGCTAAACAATTTCGTAAATAATTAAAATATAACGATTTTTGAGCTCTGTCACTCTTCTTGTGCGCCGATGCCAAATCCAAATTAGCAACTTTATAGAGAACTTCGAAAATGATGCTGCGGAAATTTCTGTGCGACGACTCCTTTTCGATTTTTTGAAGTTTTAACGGGAAACGTAACCAAAAAATGAGACACGCATATCAGGCGCAATTTTGGTGGTACAAGATCAAGGAGAAAATAAGTTTTTACAGTTAAATGTGATTTATTTCAAAAGCAACAAAAATCTTTTTAACTTCATTCAAACGTAATAAAACTAAAGTCTAGGAACAAAATGTAATTTTCAATATCGCGTGTTATCTCCTCTAGCCCGCATTATTTCATAAATACGCCGTGGCATATTTAAAACAATGCGTTTATTTGTTGCATGGTGATTTGGTGCCATTTTTATTGTAAAGCATCTCGGAGTTCGTGCAAATTTGTTGGTTATCTTATCCGTTTTTCTTACACGCCGGTATAACATATCCTAGACGTGCTCTATAGGGTTTAAATCTGGACTTGGTTGGTTAATTTGTTAAATTAATGCGGTGCTGTTGCAGAAGTTGGCGTGTGTTTGAAATGTGTGCGGCCAAAATTTCTACCACATATCGTGTTGATGTTAAAGCTGGATGTGATATTACTATAACAAATCTGGCTTTTAATTTTACGAACATCCGTTCAAACCATAACCACACCCCCATGAAAAGATACAACTGGCATTACGCAATTTGGGTTTAATCTTTGTCCTGGTGAACGCGAAACTCTGCATCGCCCGTCCGATTCATATACAAATTTAACCGCGATTCATCCGAAAAAAGGGCATTACCAGCCTCTCTGAGTCGAGTTTATATGCTGCAACGCATAATTTCTTAGTTGCAGACGATGATAATCAGTCAGTTACAGAACTGAACAAATCAACGTGATGTTAGTCGATAAGCTTTCAACCGATTTATTATCATCTGATTTGATATCTGGTTTTGTACTTGGCACATTACTTTTAATTTACTGACCATGTCCTGTTTTTTTTATAGCAAAACGTGCGATACCTCGATCTTTTCCTGGTGTCGTTTTTCTTGGACGACCATATGTACGAGTATCACGCCGACTCACAATGTCTGTTTCTAAATACCTATGCCAAGTTCGGTTCACAACAGACACACTAATATCACAAATTCTCCTAATTTCACGATAAGTTACACCAGCCCTAACTAAAATCACAATTTTTGTAGCGCGAACGAGTTCTTTTCAATTCATCTCGCTTGAATCTTGAAATATGTAACTAAACGATAAATTAAATTTTGTTTTCCATAGAATGACGTAAAATTTAAAGAAGCTTAAATTTTTATCGTACTTAGTTTGCCCAATAAAAAAATGTACTTAACGTTTATACGCTTTTCTATACGTTTCTCGCTAAAACTCCAATAAATCAACAAGGAGTCGATATTCCGAGTCTAATTTCACAGCAACATTTTCAAGTCTCTAAATTCTCTATAAAATTGCTAATTTGGATTTGGGAATTTAATATCGAGCAAGTTTGATTACCGTCTCAAACAGCAGCATATATTTTTTTCTTTTCAACAATTTTTATTTTACTAAAAAAAGTCATAAAAAATCAAAATAAAATAAAACGGATTGCTTCTAATTGAAGTATAAATTTTCTTCAATTAGAAGCAAAATTATTGTTTTGAAAGGTGTTATTTCACCAATATACCAAGCGTCCAAATCTGGGGTTTTTTCGAAAAAGATTTCTGTTCTGTTTTTATCCTGGCGCAGTGTGAATTTAAATTTAAGAAAAAATCATCTGTATCCGTTGTTAACATTGCTTTTGCCGGAAAGGGTTAATATAAACAATTTATCTTTGTTAATTTAGCTTTGTTAATATAAATTTATATTAATATAATTTAAATTGTTAACAATTTAATTTTTTATTAATTTTGTTATTTTCACATCCGTAATTTTGAGCGGAACACTAGTTTAACCCTTTCGAACGCCATTTAAAACTAAACTAGTGGAAATTATGAATTGGTTTATTTTACAAAGATGCCTGACATCCCGATAGGATTTTTTCCAAAAACTTTGCCTCCTGGTCCAGTAATGAGGGTCCTTTGGAATGTTGAAGTCTCAAAAATTTTTTTTTTAGTTACATTAACTTAGGTACATTTATTTTAATGGAATACATTTTTTTAAAATACTTTTTTAAATAAATAAAATAAAACTAAAATTATAATTCATTTCCGATATCACACATAAATAAATTAGCTAGCTAGATCACAAAAATGTATTTGTTTCACAAATGGAATTCTCCAAAACAATTCACAGTCACGTTTGCACTCCAGCCAACTGGAACAAATAGAAAAATCTACGAAGTGTGTGGTGATTCTTAGTGACCATTTCTTGGAAGATATAAACTTTCGATAATAGTTTATTAGCTGGTCTAATAAATCTACTCCTTCAATGCTTATACATCTGTAAAACTTCTAGTCTTTCCACTGCAATATGTTTCTTATCAATACGTCTGACTCCAACGAAGTTTGTAGCGAGATTTATTGTTTTGTTGCCTTTTCATTTGACTCAATTAATTTTTTTAGCGCTTCTCGAATAATTGGTAAGAGCAAAAAAAATTGTCAAATGACAATTTATGTCCTTGCTGCTCTAATCTCTTTAATAATTCTAGAACAACGGTAGCTCCAAAGCCAAACCGATATACGTTCATGCTTGACAAACCTGTGGTTGAACTCTGGTATAAAAAAAAATCGTAGGATGTTCCGCTTTTGCCACACATTACGAACACCTTACTCCATGGATTTGGTTTTTCTTTCATATGTTGCTTAATCGACAAGCGTCCTTTGAGAAGGATTATTTGCTCGTCGATTGAAATGTATTCTTCCACGGGGATGGTCAAAGATTGCGATCGAACTTCATCTATCAAAGGTCTTACTTTATAAAATTTGTCTGTTCAACTGTTAGACCCATCTAAATTATTTACTACATGCATATTTTGTTGCAACTGGCAGAATCGCTTATTGGTCATACTATTCCGATAGATTTCTAAATTTAATACTGGCGACCAATACATTCTTAGGTTACGTTATTTTGCTGAGCAGAAACTGGTTTATATGAAAAGCGTATTTTCAAATAAACTGTTAGGAAGATATCTTGAAAAATATGCAAGCGGAGTTAGTATTTCGTTTATCTGACGTACCGTGTATCAAAAGGTATACTGAAAAGGTACACTGAATTTCCTGTCTGTTAGTGAACTGTAAGTTTTCTATCAATATATCATTTGAAATAGCTATATCAGAGCTTCCGTCAGCTGTGGCGATCACAATTGCTTTATCTGTCTCTACGATAAGATTGAAATTGAAGTTTCTATAGAAGGGAAAGGGGACCAATTGGAATTTGAAACAGAAAATTGCAATGACCATCTTCATTGCAATTTTCTGTTTCAAATTCCAATTGGTCCCCTTTCCCTTCTATAGGAACCTCAATTTCAATCTTATCATAGTGATTTATACTACCATTTGAATGTTATTTATAACGTCACTTGCTTGATTTTCCAAATTATTGGTTTCGCTATCTGATTCACCGCGGAAGTCGGAATCATACAACAATTCTATACTATTTGTTCGTAATTTAGTTCTTTTCGCGCCATTTCTGTAATCAAAATTTGTGATGTATTGTATTGGAGAAATAACGTACAATATATTGTATATATAACACTTGAAACGCTTTTTACAATATATCGTACACATATTTTAACACAAATTTTTATCTATATTTCTTCAAAACAGCTTATAACTTCTTAACAAACACATAGATTATACGTTCAAATACAATATCAATGAAATTTTCGGTTATTCTGGATTGATAGCCAGATAGTATTTTTACATCAAGGTGAGGTTATCAAAACGATATGGAAGTATGGTTTCGAACTAATGAAAACATTGAATTTTTTGTATTAAAAATATTTGGTCGTCTCATCAGACTGCAGTGACCAAACTACAAAAATATTCAAAATACTTTGAACTAATCAAAGTATAATCACAATGCTTTAGCGAATTTTAATGATTCGCTACGCAATTGCCAACCCCTTGGTAACCTCGAATTTTATTGTATTTAACGCATACAGGCGATTTCTATATGAAATTTTGGGTTATTCTGTATTGATAGCCAGGTAGTATTTTTACATCAAGGTGAGGTTATTAAGACGATGGAAGTTTGGTTTCGAACTAATAAAAACATTGAATTTTTTGTATTAAAAATATTTGGTCGTCTCATCAGACTGCAGTGACCAAACTACAAAAATATTGAAAATACTTTGAACTAATCAAAGTATAATCATAATACTTTGATTAGTTCAAAGTATTTTCAATATTTTTGTAGTTTGGTCACTGCAGTCTGATGAGACGACCGAATTTTTTAATACAAAAAATTCAATGTTTTTATTAGTTCGAAACCAAACTTCCATCGTCTTGATAACCTCACCTTGATGTAATAATATCAATATTCAAAAACTATTTATTGTTAAAATTTACAATTAAAAATTATAATTAAAAACTCACTTAGCATTCAACGTAATAAAACACTTCTTAATTGCGCAAAAACTGTCATACAACTAAATTATCGCAGAACATAAGAAAAAATGTTAACTAACACAAACACAGTTTAACCCAAAAACAAAAAAACCCAAATTTCATACGCATATAAATTAAGGGTAAATTAATTCCGTTGAATAGAAAATTATTTTGCTTTACTTGTAAAAAAACGACCTATTCGAAATAAAACGAACAATAATTTTCTTTTCGTTTGAATTCTTGTATTTCTTCTCCTTTTTATTTTCGCCCATAACACTTTTGTTTAGATGAATTCTGCATTATCAACATCCTCATTTTATTTACTCGTTTTGTTTTCCCTCCTATTCCTATACACACGAATAGAATACGAAAAACGTTGAATTTCTTTGTTTGTTTGGATTTTTTTTTATTTTTATTTATTCGTGTTATAAGTTGAGATATTGTTACAACAATTTCTAACAGATGTCACTATCACACAAAAAGGACCAATGAATTATAAATTTATAAAAATAAAAGCTTTCTTATTGGATTTAATTTTTTTTTTTGCACTCAAAACCATTATGCAATTTATAATTGGAATTATCGATTTTATTTTTGTTGTCTTGTATATATTATAAAGCTCGTGCGTATAAGAAGAAAAGATGATGATGCCCTAATTGGAAATTTTATGGCTTATTCACAAACTAAAATGCTGTAATATGTGTTGGTTTTTAGTAAGTGTATATGGAATGGATATTTAATTACTTTTAGTGTATTATATTACCCAGAACTGATGTAATATTAAATTTATTTTAATTAGCTTATACTATCAACCATATTTTCATAAAATGTCTTATATGCGCACTTTCATCTTATACATACACGAATTTATATACAAAATTTATTATTTTGTTGTATTAAATTGAAGAGGTGTAGAATAACCCAAAAGAAAAATGCATTTTACCGATAAGAATGTAATAAAATTTTGTAATAAAAATATTGTTGAAAAATGACAACAATTTTAAATTTATTGGCGAATTTCGCTGTTCCCATTGCGAGAGGCTGCGAAACATAAAATTGCATTACTTGATTTTTAATCTAAAATCAACTTTTTATAGTTAATTTATGCGTTTTTTACGAGATTTTTTTTTTTAAACTTATTAATTGATTTTTGTTATTTAAATATAATAAAAAATATATTAATAATGTATATAAGTATCCAAAAGGTGTGGTGAATTGGTGATTGCAATCGTAACCAAATTATTATTATTATTATTGTGTACAGGACATGATAACTCTGTGTCTTATGTACACTTTCTTTCAAAGCTTCTCGAACATACATTTTATGGTTTTTATTTTAAAGACCACCGATGAAACGGAAGTGGTTATAAACTGTTTAATTTAATGCTGTAATTTTCTAACATTAATCATAAAAATCATACACTCGACTCTCGTACATTCTATGTTCATAATAATTAATTTTTCCATTTTCGTTTCTAATTATCACATTTTTTTATTTTTTTCAATTTTATTTATAAAATTCCAATAAAAATATAAATAAGCTCAAAGAGAAAAAATAAAATCATTTTTAGTCTTAAAATATGTAGTCTTTGGGCGCATTTTAGTTATAATTTTTAAAAAGGAAAAAAATCTCTGGATCGTAAAATTTTTTACGACTTTTTAATGGATTTTTGTTTGTTGTTGTTGCTATTATTAGTACCGCGCGCTCAATTCTTTAGTGTTTTATTACTATTATTATTTATTTTTTGTTCAGTTTTTCTTTCCATAGAAATGAAGAAAAAATTATGTATTTCTTTTAATTCTGATTGCTGGTCTCTTTTTTTGCTTTTAATATACTTTTAAATTATTATTTACGAACTTTGTATATTAAATAAAATATATAATATATATTTTTAAAATTTAACATTTCATTTAAATTTAAACGCACTTTGAATTCTCTTTAAAAAAATTTTAAGTGTCACACATGTGAATTTAGATTAAAATTTTATGATTGATTTGTGGATAATGTTGTCTTTTTATTGTTTAAGTTACGCTTCTGAAACTAGAAGACGATTAACTTCTCTATACCCTTTTATTCTCTTGAGATTTTTATTACCTCCACCTATATTTGTTATATAGTCAAATATAATTATCGTAAATTTGTTCACACACTTTTATTGTTGTTGATTAACGTGATGATAAAAGTCACGTGGCAAGAAACAAACAACGAAACGTAGTATTATGAATCTTCTTTTATACGGTTTAGTATAACAGGATTGTTTGAAGTATATGTATTTGAATTAAATCGACATAATGATTTGAATGACATTCCATTCATCCATTGGCTGAACCGAAAAATAGATTAGTAAGTGATGCATTGTTCAGTAATTGATGTGCAATTAAAAAATGTATTGGAGTTTTTCTATAAACCATTGCCTGTTTGTATGAGGGACACGAATATCAATTTAATTGTGTTCTAAATCCTACTCAATGACTGGTTCATGCACCAAGAATGTAAGAAGCCTTCCGCGTGATCGTATCTTCCGTTAGTGCCATCATCTCACGTAAACCTTGGTTTTTTTGATTGATTGAGATGTGCGGAATAGTCTCAGTGATCTGTTTGTAGGCAGTATGTTGAGAAGGGTGCATAAATTAATTTTTGGGTACGAATTGGGCTGAATTGGAATTGTAGCAAATTAAAGTTTTCAGGAAGCTGAATTTGACTGGGTTATCTCTTAGTGGGCTAAGGCTAAGTTTGGTTCAGCTACGGTGAATGGAGGAACTGCATAATGCCTTGCTGATTATTTTCAGATTTATTTTGTAGAAAAATTCGGAACTTCATCCAGGATTTATATTAGAATCTCGATTCAGTTCAACATACCAGATTCGAACGATTAAGAAATTGTCTAGCTCGGCCGAATTCCCCAGCTTATTTAAGATCTGAATTTAAAATCCCCACTCAAATCGAATTGTATAGAACTTCATCAAAATAACGCATTAAAACCCCGAAATAAGTTTACCTTTTTTTTAGAATCCTAGCCCACCTCTACAAACTAAAAAAAGTTAACGGTTGGGAAACAACCTGGTTCATTATAGCCGAATCGCAAAATTTCGTCAAATTCGGCTTTGCACACCGAATTTGATCATTATTTGTTGAGAGATGGCCTCTTTCCATTGAGCATTATGTTAGAGTGCCAATCCAAATCTGCATACCATATGTGACAGTAATTGGTTGAGGAGTAGCAAAGCTCCATTGAGCATGGCATAATGTGTCCTGTGTATAGATAACTTTACTTGGTACTTAAAAAAATATTCTTTAATGGCCAAATTTAATAAAACATTTGAAATTTTTGCGAAATAAGCTACATTTTTTTTAAATATCCCATCTGGTAGTTAATCTGGCATTGAATAACATTTATACTTTTCCGGAAAAACATTTAAACTTTTCCGGCTTCACATATTTTTTGTTAAAATACTAATGGATTTTAGAACAGTTTTTAATATAATTTAAATAACTATGATTAATTTCGGGAAATTATATTGTAAGTTGTGGAATTGCAGGTGGATTAAATTAATAAATGTTTATATAAGTTAGGAAGCCAGAAAACATTAAGATAAATGAAATTTCAAGAAATCTGATGCTGACCGTTGCTTTTGAAATGCTAGCTGAATTTCGATCCGAACCGGTTCAAATTTTATGTGGAAAACTTGATCCTAATTTTGTTTTGATCACAAATTTTTAAATGAAATCTAGCAAGCGTTGTATCATGAAATTTGAACTGAGCCGGATAGGATCGGGCGTCTGGAAGTACAGCTAACATCCTTCGAAATATTAATTGTTGATTGTGTAGTTTAGAATTGTGTTACTAACTATCGACTATATCTAGGTGTCAGCAGCCGGGCCAATTCAGTTAATAAATTTTAATAAATTTTGTTTAGGGAGTATTAATTTAGAATTAAATTTCAGGAATTTTCAAGATGCACGTGAAATAATAATATTTCTCAGGTTGCTGATTTAGAGAAGCAACTGTTGAAGACCAATACCATCTTTATCCATTAAACATATTAAGCCTTAATCCTTTATACTACTAGATTAGAATTGTGTTGTGCCGTACGATCGCTAGGTGTCTCCAACTGGGTCTTTCCGTCTCAAAAAAATACTCTTCCTATCCTCCCTGTTGTCGTGTGTAAACAGGCTATAGGAATAGGCCCAGCCGGAATTATCCGAGACACTTCTCCAGTACTTGGTCTTGCAGTCTAAACAATTAATCAAATTATTGCCTGTTACCTCGCTAATGAATGAATTCACACACGATCACCAACGTAGACGTGGATACATTAATGCCGACAAACACCTCAGGTTTTAGTTTACCACCAAAATAGGCCTTTACATAAGTTTATTTGGAACACATGTTTACAAGACTCATTTCGAAGCTGTATTAAGTAACCGCAGTCCTACTAAATAATTTTGAATATTGTTTCCAATTCTTAAATGTCTTCCGTACTAATTATTAATGACAAGGTGTAGCCGTGTAAGACAAATTAGACAAATGCATGATAAAAATGTTTCTAAAAGAAAACAAAATTTACAACAATGGACACTATATTAAGACAATTAATTCTGTATCGAAAATAAAAGGTTTTTCTATAAGGGCATTTGAATTTCAAATGTAAATAAAAAATTTGTGTGTGAGATATTTACTCAATTTTTTATTATTTAAAAGAATACTTTATGGCATTAAGTATGTAAGTATGGAATATGATACCTACAACTGCGGCTTTGCTTGTTGGCACGTATTCCGGAGGTCTAGTTTACGAAGGTTGCTCGAAAGGAAGAAGTCTAGAGGCGGTTAATCACATGATCTCAGTGGCCATTTCATGCGGGATAACACACTCAAATTGCTCATGCTCGATGTTTATTCAGTTTAAGTCTCAAGAAATTGTTTTGTATAGTGCTTGACGTTGACAGAAATGGTAAGGTTACTTTCATTTTTTAAAGAAATACGAACCGATAATTCCGCCAGACCAAAATCCATACCAAACAATGACTATCTCGGAACGTGTTGTATGTTCATAATTCCATTTGTTCAAAAATGGGCCTCATCACTTAAGATTATGTTTTGGTGAATTTTGGGTGAACTTCCAACTGATCCAGTTTAAAGAAGTTCGTCTATATTCGTTTTTAAATATTTTTCGGCCTTTTTTTAGACAAAATATTACTTATAAATAAACTGATATTCCCACAATGTTTACGACTGTTCAAGCCAGAAAACAAAGAAGTCATCTACTCATAACATATCTACCACAAAAAAATCCACTATAACATATTTATAGGAACCATAACATATGTAAGTAATATTTTGTCTAAAAAAAACCCGAAAAATCTTTAAAAACAAATATACACGAATTTCTTTAAACTTGAAAAACTAAATTAGTGTGGGCTGAATACACACAAACATAATAAGAATTTTCCAGAAGTTTTTTGGTTTGGTGATATAATTCGCCAAATCAATATGTTCTTGTATTATTATTGGTGCTGTGTCCCACATACTGTGAATGCCTGTATTTTCATGCCGGAATAATCGCTAAAAAAAACAAAGGAACATTTACATTTCGCGGTATGTTTTTTTATTCCCTCGGTGTTATATTTCAACTTTTAGTCTCTAAAACGGTATTCGTTCCTAATGTGCCATGTGGCATTCCCAATCGCTCGCAGAACTTTACTTTGGAAGCATTGTATCATTAGAACATTAGTTTACTTAACACAAACCCAAAGTTGGATACCATAGGTCCATACTGGTTTTAGTATTTGCCTGTGCAGAAGCAATTTGTTATGTATTGTGAGCACAGAGTTTCTACTCATGATACAGTACATTTTCCTTTATTTTATGTTAACTTTTTTTTTCCTTTTTGATATGCTTTTTCATTCTTGACTTCTTATAATGTTTTTAGTTCAGAGTACTCTTAAAGTTTGACTATAAAGTGTCAATCTGCTGTGTAGGATTTAAGAAATTGATAAAATTGCTTTGACAATACTCGATGCATTTTAAATTCAAGCTAAATTAAATACTTTAACATGTCTTCTTATTCTCAAGTGCATCCTCAATCTATAACCCAAATTAGTGTCGTAAAATTACAAGTCTTGCTTGTATTATAAATTTGGCCCTCTTGCTCAGCAGTTTTTCAAATATTTGATATGACTGGAAGTAGTGATTTTCTCTCTCTATCTCTCTCTCTCTCTGGCACTTTATCCCATCAAGGGATTTGGCCGCCTCAAATGAGGTTTCATAATCGTATTTTCATTTCGGATAATGAGTGATTAATTCATTTATCCTAAACCAGCCGTGAAATTTTTTCCTTGTCTCCACCGGGAATCGAGCCCGGGAGCCCCGGTCGCTGGAGCAAGCATGCTGACCACTTTGCCATCGGGGCGGAAGTGGTGATACCGCTCCTTAATGCTATAGACACATTACTGGTTTCATATAACTATGGTTTCGAATTAACCATGGTTTCGTTGTAATGTGTCATCCCTAACCATAGTTTGCAACTCTTTTTATATATAGTTTCGGAGTGAGATATTTTTTCTCATCCCGAGGCTATTTTGTGCTCCCAACACCAAATATATCAAAAATGGAGATTTCGGACACTAATAGTTTACCAAGCAAATCTAGTTTCCTTTGAGATTCATATTTCTCATTGAGATATTTGGGTGGCGGGAACAAATTTTTTTCTGTTCTGTCAATATAAAATTCATTTCAGACAATTCAAACGTCAATTAAATGCCAATCTTGACATTTTTGTAAATGCTGCTCTATTTCAATTTAAAATCAAAACAAAAGAAATTGTAGTGTACATTGAGTTCTCATTTCGCAAATCATAGTTTCATTATCCTAGTTACCAAACCAGATGTGTGTCTATGGTATAAGATGTTTTATCGTTTACTGGTTTACCTGGTTTAGGAATCATAATTACGTCTGCCATTTTCCATTGACGTGGAACTTATTTCAGTATGAATGCTGCTTTAATTCTTTGAAATTATTTACGCAAGCCTTTCACGAGAATATATTTCTTAATTTGCCCAGTAATTAAGTGACAACCTGAAGCTTTTCCGATACACAAATTATTATTGATTTGATTTTTTAGTTCAAATAAAGTCACATATCTCATGTGAAGGTCATCTAACATGTTTATAATATAGTTTAATTTTTATTTGCTGTTTGGCTCGATATAACGGTTACAAAATCTCTTCCAAATAAGGAGCAAATAGAGAAACTTCTGTTTGTCATTAAATGATTAATGGTCATTCTTTTTTTCAGAAAGACCTTAAAGTCGCTAATTTATGCTTTCGGTTTTTATTTCCTTTTTAGTTGTTTAAATGTTACACAGAAAATTGATTTTGCGGAGCTTAAGTTTGCTGATAGTTTGTACTCAGATTCATGATCACAGGTGAGATGATAGTCCTTAACTGTTTTCAATGTTTGTGCAGTCCTCTAAAACTCCTTTTGTTACTAAAAAGATCTAGCGATTTGTCAGTTGTTCAATATGTCGGTTTATCGTCAGAGTGAAATTCACAGCTGTTCACGCGAGCGAGCTCCGTTATGACATTTTTTGCATTGCAGAGATTCATTCACTGGTTTGGTAGTTTCATTAACTTTTGCTTGTGACCCCCAACTTGGTGAGAATTCTGCTCTTTGTTTTTTTTTCAAGTTCTTTTATTTTGTTTATGCTTTTAATCTGTTCCTCATGCAAGTTCCTCATCGTAGGAAACTCAGCGTAGGCAATTGTGCTGTTTTCATTATCATTTTCATTATAATTTCATTCAACTCTATTGGGTATCGCAGTTTTGTGTTGTCTTCAATTTCAAAATTGAATTATATATATATATATATATATATATATATATATATATATATATATATATATATATATATATATATATATGATGAGACTTTCTGTTCTAAACGAAACAACAATTCAAACCAGAATAGTACTAATTTTGGAACACTATATATTTCCACTAATCAGTCTTCTAATTTAAATCAAAATTTTTATTAAATTTGAGCAAGTAAACGGTATACCGAATTGTAACCCGAACCAAATTCCCTAACACATTCCTGAACAGCAGTTCAGCCAGAATTTATTACCAAATACTTTTTAAAATTTTAACTCACAACACCAACTTTTTGGACAACAATCACTTTCAATTTTTCTATCTCTACCAATAGGTTCATTTAAAGCTTCTGATAAGAAAACTCATTTATCAAACTAGAGAATAAAATTTGACGGCACTACTGATATGGTATACCTATCGAAAGATTCCGTTAGGGTTGAACATACTGTGCGCACTTATCCAGAATTTGCTAATCATTTTTGATATCAGTTTGACATTCTTTTTGTGGGCTCCGCATCTATTTTATAGCGGTGTAATTTGCACCTGCAACTTGGTGTCAACTCGGGCCTGCAATTATGGAACGATTTTAAGATCGTTGCACCGATGATGAATTAAAAAAATTTGGTGAAACGTGTTTTGAAATTTAAAAAGAGGTTTTAGCCTTCTCTCTTCGGTTTTATATTCCTAGATTTCCCACCCTGATATTTTAAAAATAGAATAAATGTTGGCGTTCAAAACCATATGTTGGCCAAAATATTGACTAAACCGGTACATTGGTCAGCAAATATGTAGCACTTGTAAATTACATGGAAGCATAATAATTATATTCCTCACTAATTTTGTAAATTATATTTCATTTGTTTATCAGAATATGTCAGACTTTTGTAAAATGTCCTAATCCCTTAAAATTGTTTGGTCACAAATTTGGGAATAAAGATTTTTATAAACTTATCCAAAGTGTTGACCAGTTTGTCGAGAAACAATCTTGCCAGAACTCAGACTGCATGAATTCTATATTAATTATTTTGTTTTGCAGCATTAAAATCCAGTAATCATTTGCAAAACGAACCATATCAATTAATTCAAAAGTTTTCGATAATAAAATCTTCAAAATTATTTTCTGAAATCCCATATTAGAACAAACGTAACAAATTACATTCAATGGCCCATTCCACACTAACTCCTTTTTAAAGTTACTTCTTTTTTAAACTAAGTCGTAATAGATTTTTTATTGCTAATTTAAAACCTTGTTTTATATTTAAACACAACATTTTTTTGTATTGTTTTGTTCTGCTCTCTCAAAAATAAAATTTAAACTAAAATCTAATATTCATCTAAAAAATGGCCTTACATTTATTTTATTTCATTTCGATGTATGTTAAAGCTATACTAACGCAATTTAAACGGATTTTATAGGTAAACGGGGAAAGAGACGAAAAAGAAGTAGGTTCAAAAGAAGTAAGTGTGGGCAACGGGCAACAGATGACCAACCCTTTGCTGTTATGAATAATAACGTAGAACCATGTGCATCAATTTCTTCTCTTAGCCGTGTATGTGAACACTATGTCTCGGATTCAAACAATAAAAAGTGTAACATCCGGTTCTGAAGTGAAAACTGTGGGTTGTTAGTTTGTTACACCTAATTAGTTTATGGCTATTTCAAACCTTCAAACTACAATATTCAATACATAAGTCGATGACGATTTGATGGAATTTATTTAGAATACTGCGTTCATTTATGGTCTGATAATCTTCCGAATCTCGTCTAGAAACTATTACACAATAATTTTCTTCGCTTAATAAATGTGGTCTAGGCAAAACTTCTCTAATCTTTCATCATATAGACGGATAAGTTGCCACGAACATCAAACAGTGATGTTTTGTACTTGTAACTAATGCAATAGAAACTGGCTTGTATTTTGAGATTGATCGGACCTTGTCTCTGTGAGTAATTTAAGAATCAAAAAGTACATGTAGTACACCGGTAACATTGGTTTGAAAACCAAATGGTCAGATACGATTTTGGTTTGACGCTTTATGGATCAACAAATCCGTTACCTTTAATCGATCGATGAAACAAAATGTATCTAAGTCTTGAATTGAAAGGCGTAGTGTAGTTAGCTGAAGAATTCTGATATAAGGCGGCGAGGATTCGAACATCGAATTTCACGATCGCGTTTTTGTGTATCTGAATGATCCTGCAATTACTTTAAGAACATTTGATGATCGCCTCAAATTATTATTACTTGTGGTCAAAAGAATGTTTAAAACGGGTTTAAAGGCAAACCATGAGTAAAGCAAGTTATATTTCTGAAACAAATCAATTATCATGAATTTCCAAAATCTACTAGTCCTAAAGAACTGTGTAATTTTTAACTCCAGTATAGGTGCATCCTAACTATTCGGAACCTTTCGTGAACCGTTTTATGATCAAGTTATTTTTAAAGCAAAGTTAACGATGAAATTTTGTAACACAAGTAATATCTTGTTTTGGTCATAAGAAAAGTCAGGAATGGCGACTATATATTACAACAACAATTTAAAGAACAATTAATTTAAACAATTTTATATTTTTTGAATATTTTCTCCAAATTTAATACTGAATTATTATTTACTGGTTTGTGATCTAGTGTGATAGTGTTACTACAGGTTGAGGAAGCGTTGCTCCAGGAAAACGATTATGAGAAATATCATATCGCGTATATTTTTCAGAAGTTGAAAGTAAACTACAACCATTTTAGTACAATAATTAATAAATATTCCCGCACGCAAATTCTAATTAAATTTTTTATGAGGAAATTTCGAAAAATTTCAATGGTGTCACAATGGATATACATAAGGGATAACAGAATGAACAATTTAACGAAGTATTTGAAGTGCTAACGGAACTTAAGTTTAAATCTCCGAAAAGGCATAATTCGTGCGAAAATATTAAACGATCATTACTCGTGCGAAAATGGTATCGCTCAAAATCAAAACAAAAAATATACAAATTCGTGGCAAATTTGCTGTCCTGGTTCGGAAGTTTTAGTAAGACTGGTTAACTGAGCGATTTAACAAGCTATCTGAAGTGTTCACGGAACCTTAGCCAAAATCATTGGAAAGACGTGTTTATGGCCGTTTACCATTTTCTCTCAAACACAAAATATAAATATAAAAAGTGAGAGCAATTTAATAATAATAGTAAATGAGCAATTTAATCACCTATTTCACGTACTAACAGAGTCTACATCTCAAGAAAGGGGTGTTAATGACAGTTTACCGTTTTTACTCAAACTGTTAATAATTTCAAAAATTGTTAACAAATATGCTTTTCTGTCAGAATTAGAACTTCCTAACCAGGACAGAAAATTTTTTATATTCATTTTTTCATTTCAATTTTGAGTTTGAGCAAAAATGATAAACGGCCAATAACACGCCTTATACCCATGAGATTTTGGCTCAGGTTCTGAAAGCACCTCAAAGGTTTATAAATTGCTCATCAAACCAGCTTGAACTTCTTATCTAGGACAGCAAATTTCCTAAATATATGGATTGTATTTCAATTAAGGTCTAGCGAGACATGGTTAACGGTCAATAACACGCTTTGCCAGAGATTTGAGTTCAGGTTCCGATAGCATCTGAGATATAATATTAAATTGGTCGTTCAACAAGCCTAAATGTAATTTCGGTATTCAGGACAACACATTTTTGTATTTTAATTATGAGTTCGAGCAGAAATGGTATACCATAGTTGACCATTAACATAATAAATTAATTTACTATATTACAAGCCCAAATAAAATAATGATGTTTTGTGAATTTATCAAAAAAAAATATGAAGTATATTTAATATCATATTATGAGTAGAGTAAGATAAATATTTTACTCATATGTTTTCTAATTACCTAATTATCATTAAATTATGATTTGTGTAAAAACAGCATACGCATCTTAAATTTGATAAGTCTTCAATTTATTTTATTGTGTATACAAATAAGTCTCCGCCGTTCGACAAAAGATGGTGCCACAAATAAGTCATGAATAAAATTGCCCGATGTAAAACGTCATATTATAAATATTTTAAGGTTGGACATAAGTCAACAACATAACCTTCAAATTTTTGTGATTTTGTAACAGCATCATCACTTTTGATTTACTTAGACTACTTTAATATGAAGGAATCTGCAGCTATGATGATTCGTGCCAAACGCAAGATGAACTTTCACTTACATTAAGAGTGACTCATCAAGAAATTTCGAAGCGTTCGAAATCATTGCAGGAATGATTCAAAAGTAAGGAAGTTGGGTTCGATAAGAACTGAAGCCGAGAAATTTTTCTCCGTCGCATAGTCACTGATGATGAAAAATGTAGAAATCATTCGGACCATATTGCGTTGCTTCAACATCGACAACCTAGCCGAATATTTATGGGAAAAACTCATGTTGAGTTTTGACAACTTCGTGTCGTGTAATACGAGTTGCTAAATCCGAACGAAACCATTACTTGGGCACTCTACCAAAACAAATGGAAATTACACAATGTGGAAGATTTACTCCACCCACCGCATTCAACAGACATTGCCCCGTCTGATTACCACTTGTTTTGACGCATGGCCTGCCTGAACAACACTTCATATCATATGAAGATAAAGCGTTCTTTTGACGTGGTATTCGTGTGTTCAAATATTTTATTTTCACCTACTGAGGAAAAAAGTAAGATGTAAATATTTATAAATTGGGAATAATTTTTCCATATCTAAATTGACAGGGAAAATTATTCCCATTCATATTTTTTCAAAAAAATTAATACTAGCTTTTTACATTAATATGCCGGAATAAAAATACTTGAACAGAAATTACATATAAATTCTTTCCTCAGTTACCTACTCCCGGGAAATTATAGGAATAGTGCCACTGGTCTGTAGAGATGCCGAATTTCGGTGAAACAAATTTTTTTTCAATCGCCTGTAAAATTTAAAATTAGATCTGAACTAATTTTGTTTGTAATTAAAATTTCATTTTAAACGTGTTTTCGTAAATGCTATATACTTTTCAAAATATTTATAAAAAACGTGAAAGCTCCTGTAAATGATGCCATCTTTCAGTGGATCGATTCCGGCCAAAATTCATTGGAACCTTCACCAAAACAGAATTTTTGTTGAAAAACGGTTTTGATCTGTCAAAAATCGTCATTTCTGGTTAAATTTTGAGAAACTATGATTTGAACCGTTTTTTTTGCAAAATTAATTGAGAATCTTCCAGTTCTTAATCAGTTTTCTTGTAAATGATATAATTTTCACAATATTTGTACAAAACATAAAAGCTCCATTGGACGCTGCTCCATTTCTGGTAGCCCGATTTCGTCCAAAACTCAGTGGGATCTCCAAAATTATTAAAAAAAAAACTTATGTATGTAATTTCACACCGATCAGACGATTTGGTTGAACTGTAGAGAGGACTCTGACAATAATGCTGCACGCATGTACACAATGTAAAAACATTATTTAAAAGAAAGTAAAATCAAATTTTTAACATGACTTCTCCAAAAGTGGAGGATATTTATAAAAAGAGTACGCATAGTACATGGTACATGGTACGGAACAGGACCGATTTAAACTGGACGTAACAAAACTATATATACATAGTACACTAATGGACGAGACTTATATTGAAATATTTTCTGTAATCGTTAAGTGTAATAATCCATTATTGTACAATGTATTGTTTTGACATGCCCAGATTTAATCGGATAGGAAAGTTAAAACGAATAGAAAGTTAAATCGGATTTTTCGATTGATTGGTACCTGCACTGAGAAAAGTTTTGGTTTGTAAAATTAAAAAACAAAGCTTTTAATTTCTAAAAGTTATAACTTTTTTTGAATTTAAATGAGATTTTTACAAACTAATCAATAGTTTTTTTTTATTTTAATAACATATTTTATAAAATGATTTATAAAATACTTTTTAAATTTAAAAAGTTTATTTATTTAAACAGAATAATTTATTTCAAAAGAAGACTTCTAGAATTTTAAAACAATTTTTTTGATATTAATGACAACTTATAAAAATGTTTATATTTATTGGTCTGCCATTAATCCCGTTATTTTATTTTTCAATTCGTCTATATTTTGGGTATGAAGGTTTGGACTTTTGGTGTTTGGTTTTGGTCGATGCAACCTGCTGAGTAGATCAATTTTTATTAGTACGCAACCAAACTGCCAAGAAAAACTTGAGGAAGTTATATTTTTTTAAGGGTTTAACCCCGGGACCCTGGGGGTTAAAAATTGGGGAGGGGGAGTTAATTTCTACTTTTTGTGGTAGATATATTATGTTATGATTAGATGACCTCTTTGTTTTTGCTGGCTTGAACAGTCTCAATTCGCAAACATTTTTGTGAGTGTCATTGTATTTGTAATGTGTATTACGGATTACTTTGATTTAATAAAATTGTGTGGCATCTGTAAATCAATAATTATTTAAAAATTAAAATAAATCTTTTAAAACTAGAAAATAGTATTTTATTTTTAAAAAACAATCTCTTATAATTTAAGAAAACTCTTTGACAAAAGTAAGGAAAGTATTTTTGAAAATAAAAACAATTTTTTTATTTTTGTAAACAAATTTGGCGAAAAAATTTATTTTAAAAATAAAAAGATTATCCTTTTGATTTTAAAAACGAGACTTTCCGCTTAAAAAATATATGTAAATTTTTTTGATTTTATATGTATATTTTTTTATTTTTTCTGGTTTTTTTTCTCAGTGTACTACAAAGTTTTCCGCCTCCATAAATGTTATTGTTAACAACAAATTTAAAAATGACAAAACCTTTATAATTGTGTCTAAGCAAAAGTAAATTACAAAAAACTTTAAATTTTTTAAAATAATAAAAAGTTAATAAATATTATTTGTATAAAATTTAAAGATATTTAAAATGTGTATTATTTAAAATTTTTATAAATTTTATATAAATAACATTTATTAACTTTTTTTTATTTGAAAATTTATACATAGTTTACTTTTGCTTAATGTTTAGACACAATTATAAACGTTTTGACATTTTTAAATTTGTGTTCGACTCCATTGTGATTATTTTAATTTAATAAATTTACAAAAAAAAAATATTTCAATTAAATTGCTGTTAACACTGGAGTCTATATTTAGATCATATTTATAAGTGTGATTTATAACTATTAATCTTTTTTTCTGCTTGTAAATCAATAATTTTGTGAAGTTCAGTTTGTATTTCTATTTCCCTCCTGTTCTGTGCCATGTACTGTTTAGTAAAGTCCTGTTTTCCGATATTTTATTATTTCGAAATATGACATATTGTGGTCGGCTTCGGTAAGAGTTACACCACGTAGTTTCGTATTTTACAGTTTTAATTTGATTTAACCTCAAATTTGTAAATCACTAAAATGGTATTTGATCCTGACAAATGTAGATTTGGGACATTTGCAACTAAAATAAACTAATTTTAATTCTACAACAATTTAAAATTATTATAATTATTATAATACTGCAAAATTAAAACAAAAAGTTAGTGACTGTAGTGACTGTAATATTTTTTATTTTTTTTTTTAAATATATATTTTGTATTAAATAATTTACATGTAAGGCATAGCCTTTTTACAATTCTCCTTATAGCTAAGGACAATTTTCTTATGTAAAAAAATGATAATACTATAAAAACTATAAATATAAATTTAAATTTAAACTGAGTTTTTCTTCTTTTTTTACTTTTTTTTCTTAAACTTAAATTTTTCTAGTTTTAATACAGAATTAACAATTACTTCAAATAAAATGAACAAAATATGGAATACAACAAAATTTATCAATTTAGAGATGAGAAATAGGCAAAACATTCTTGCTTGAATTGATTCAATCTGACAATGGATTGCAAATTAGGATTTAGGGAATTCCAAAGCTTTACAGCATTCACGAAAAATTAACCCTGGCGCGCTTTAGACTTACAATTAGAAGGCAAATGAATATTGAACAGCCGGGAAGATCTGAAAAACTTTACCATTTCAAAAAGATAAGAAGGTTTACGATAAATGATTATTTTATACATAAATAAGACTGTAGTAAACTTCAGATAATCAGATAAATCACAGTTAATGACCGACCGCGAATACCTAGAGATGGAAACATGTTTTTATTGAATATATACCGAGCGCATGAATTAAAAGCAATCCTTAATCGATCGAGACAATTTTTCGAGCAACTCGAGTAAATAGGCGCACAATAAACAAAGTGAGGAACAACTAGCGATCGAATTAATTTAAGTTTAGCATCACGAGGAGTGTAACTTTCAAGAGACCACAAATTGCTAAGCGTAGCATAAATTTTAGTGCAAATATGATTGATATGATCGTCCCAATTTAGCTGACTATATTCACAATTAACCAAAGTCCCTAACTTTGTTCACTATTTCAATTCTCTTGCCATCTACCATTATGTCAGAAGACATAAGACTTTGTAGCAATCGTTTATTGCAAGTTATAAACATCGCTTTAGATTTCCCCGGGTTAATGTTAATAAGGTTGTTCCTACTCCAAGCTACGATCCTCGCAAGAGTTATATTGATATTTAGCACGCAAGCCTCCACATTGGTCTGCACAGCTGAATGATAAATTTGTACGTCATCTGCAAATAGGCGAAATTTTACGGAGGTGAGAGAATTTGCAATATCATTAATAAACATACAAAATAATATAGGACCTAACATAGAGCCTTGAGGAACGCCAGATAATAGGCGGGAAGGCTCGGAGAGTTTCTCATTTAGTTTGACAATTTGGTATCGATCTGTTAAATAAGATGCCACCAGCCGGATTGAGGGGCTGGAAAAATTAATTTGCGTAAACAATTTATCTAGTAAGATGCCATGATCAAAAGAATCAAACGCCTTAGAGAAATCGAGAAGAACCAACAGAAACACCATCCCGTTTGAAACATTTGAACTCAAATCATCAATGATTTTGGCGAGAGCAGTTGTTGTACTATGACCTTCGCGAAACCCTTTTAATCATTAATTAAATTCTTCTGTTGAAATATTTCAACAGAAGAATTTAATTAATGAATAAAGAGCTGTTTATACCAGATTCCAATCATACAAAGGCGAAGGAAGCGTGTTGGTTCCTTGTCCCGCTTGTAATTTAATCATAATAATTTTCACTATTGAGAGTACTTATCTGGGCCAATTAAAGTCATTAAAATTATTTAAAATAAAAGTTCAAACCAAATAACTGCGTTCATATACATAATAAAAGCCTAAGTCTAATAATCGAGGCAATTTATTTAAAATTATATAATCGCTTAATGATTTGAATAAGCTGTGGTTTGCAATTCAAACAATTCCTATCCATCTATAATCGGTTTGTCTCCCTCCAACAAAATATGTTACGGTCATGTAATTTCTCACCATAGATAACATCCACATATTATATTTTATACGATATGTTTACCTACCATTACGCTATCTCTGATTAAACTTATGTTTATTGTATAAATTTTGCCTAGATCTAAAAAAAAATATCTTGTACGTATATGTACGTAAAGGCAAATAACTATAAAATTTATAATACTTTCACCGACAAAAGAAATCTCCCTTTAAATTAAAAGCAATAAAAATAAATACTTCAAAAAATCGGCGCGTAACAAAACAAAAATGTCATAAACCGATCATCATATGATCACTTAAAATTTTTTGACATTCAACCCCTGTTCAATATAACAATAAAACTATAATAAAATATGTCAAAATATACAACCATTAAAATCAAATTTTTCCTCTTTATATACTTTCAGGTAAAAACATAAAAATATAAAAAAAACGATCGGTAAGTTTTATTATATCATTTTAGTTACAATTTTTTTTATGTTTTGTTTTTGTTATAAAGCGCCACCTATAAAATAATAATAATAACAATTTACGAAAAACCAAAAAAAAATCGATCATTCGACACACTACACACAAATCTATTAGAAAAGTCTAATCTACAAACATTTAGAGATCGATTTAACACGAAATAAAAATAAATAGACGAAACAAAATGATAAAATCCTATTAGAAACTAACTAGATTGGACTCTTTTGCGCGCACACCCAAACTACATTATGATGGTGTGTATATAGTATGAAAACAAAATATAAAAATAAAAACAGCCTATTATTGATAGTAATAAAACCGGCTACAGCAACAACAAAAATAATACCGAAATCAAAAAGGCGTGGTTAAAAGCATAAAACAGTGTAAGAAGAATGCATTTTGTGTTGTGATATTTTGAAGGTGTGTTTACGGCCATATTTTTTTATTATTATGTATGAATGAATAAATATAATAAAATTGGAAGTGATTTTTATGTATTTTAGAATGAGATGATTATACACATATTTTTGATGCAATTTAGATTTAGTAAAAATTTTCGATTTTTCAACATTTTTCGTGAAAATGTATTTTGTTTTTCACCAAACATAAAAAAAAGAGATACTAATATTACGATTAATATATATTTTAATTAAAATCAAATTAAGAAAGAATAAGAAGGAATGATTACGTCTAAAAATATTATTGTTGTATAATAAACTAGGATAGTGTTAAGTAATTTTATGTGTTAAAACGAGATAACTATATATAAATATAGTCTGTAATAATTGTGTATGAAATTGTATGTATATATATATTTTTATTTTATTTATGTTTTTTTTTATTTTATATTTTATTTTATTTTTTTTGTCGTAATAAGAAAAAAATTTTATAGTTTTTTTTTGATGAAATCGCGTTTGAGCTTTTTTTGTATTGTGTCATAAACGTATCACTTCTCATAACGCAAACAACTTCGGACTAATTTTTCCTTAAAAAATATCTATATAATAAAAATAAAGAGTATAAAAATAAAAATAATAATAAAATAAAAATTTATTCTTTATAATTTTATTATTGTTTTTTTCGTTTTTACTATTATTATTACTATTTTATTATAACTGTTTTGTTTATACTGTATTTTGATTGTAATTAACTAATTGGTGTATAATTTATATTAATTGATTACAATATTTTAATTTTTTTTGTGATTTCAATTGTTTTTTATTTTTAATTGCAAAATAATATTTTAAATACCACGGAAAAAGTTAAAACAACAAAAAAAAAATATTTAATTATTTGTTTATATATAAATGCTGTGAAACAAAACAACAAAGTGTGTTGAGTGAAATCTTGTGTATTTATTGTTCATCCTGTTTGTGGAAAATTAATTTTATGATAAAAGAAATATTTGTGGAAAATTAATAATTTTGTAGTAATTCAACCATCGAACGATCGACATCAAATAAAATAATTACACCTAACGTTAATCTTTTATTTGGTTGAAAGATAAAAAAACACGTGTATTTTGTTTGTTATCTAAAAAAAAAAAGAAAAACATGATTAAGGGTTGTAAAAATATTTCATTATTATGGCCTAATTTTATGGCCTTTTTATTACATCATTAAAAAGAAATAAAACAAGTGAACACAGAGAAGCAAAGTTTTATATATACATAAGAGTATAGCATAGTTAAAAAAATTGTTGAGTGATATTTTTTTTTTTGAGTGAATTGTTTAAGTGCATAAAATATAAGAGTACAAAAGAAATTAACGAAAGATAAAAAATTTTCATATAAGACCGCGTGTTAATTGTTAAATGTGAAATGTCAAAATTTCTATTTGATAGTATGCTACCAAAATATCCACCACATCAATTTCAATCATTTATCAATTCTCAAATTTCATCATCACAAACAAACTCAACTGTATCACAAACATCGAATTCAGAAGGCAGTCCATTGGCGAGTTCAGAAGGATCACCAAATTCACCACAACCCACAAGTAAAATGTATCCTTATGTTTCTAATCATCCCTCATCACATTCAAGTTTTTCCGGTGTTCCAGGACTTTCAGGACTCGAAGATAAAACCTGCAGGTAAAATCACAATAAAACAATACCACCAAAAAAATAAAATAAACAAAAAGTAAAATAAAAAAAATCCGATCATATCAAAAAATCGATTATCCTTTTGTCCGAATTTAGATAAATTTTTTTTTGTAATTTTTTAATTTAACCAATACTAACCAATTATTTTTCTTTTAAATCTGTTATATATCCATATATATTCGTGAAGCCTATTTCTTTAAAGTAGTAATATACGCAAATAATTAGGGTAACACTACTAACAATAAATAAATAATTTTTTTTTGTTTTTAAAATTTTTTGCAAATTTGTTTTCTAAAAAAAAAAATACAAAAAAAATTTTCCATAATTACAAAAACAATATCAAAACACCCCAAAATCGCATCGCACCATTTAGATACAACGAAAATATCATGAATTATCCATCGATGTCGGTACCCAATGGACAATTGGCGCAATTCTATCATCAAGCTGCGGCTGCATCAGGCGCACTAGGAGTTGGCGTTGAATCATTAAGTTCGGCGTGTACACAACCATCAAGCGGTGGTGTTCCACCAAGTGCTATTGGACAAGCATTGACAGATTTTCGTCATCCATGGATGTTCTCAAGTAAGTCACTCTTTATATATTTTATTCATATAATTTTAACGAAATTTATTTAATATTCCGACGGTTTGACGACACACGAGAACCTTGAAAACCGCACGATAAATTAAATTATTTTGTTACATGCCTTATGTAATCGGAATAAAATGTCGTAAAAAAATTTATGGGAAATTAATATTAATATTTAATGCTTTTTAGCAATAGGGACACGCAATTTTTTATTACATTAATGTTGTATATATTATGTCTTATATGTCAAGTGTGCAATAAAATCACTATACATGCTACCGACGGGCCAATGTCAAAATAATATCTCGATAGTAACCTGTTAGGGACAAACAACGGTTGAAAAAATTCTCTCGAATTTAGAATAAAACGAAATTACAAAAACATAATGATTTATGTTTATAAATATGGTTGAATTTTGAAAATGTCTAAATGTTATAAAATTATACAATTCGATTTCTATTTATATAGAAAAATAATTTTCAAGATTTTAATTTATGTTTGTTCTTTGGCTATTATTATATTAAATCAAACTGAGTTTTGTAGGTAGATCCAACATTACTAATTTCAGTTGTATTTCTTTATTTTGGAAACTTCATAAACGATATATAAGCAGGTTTTTTAAGTTGGTTTTTTGATACTCGTATGTCAGTCGAACGATAATCAGGAAGGCTATATTTCAATACATTTTATTATGATCGAGTTTTTTCCTCTAATATTCCGACGGAAGAACGAATCAGCCGTAACAGATTGTTGCGGTTTATACGCAACATAATACTTTATTTCGGTTACAGCTTTCCGACGGATAATGAAGAAAAAGCTTTTCCATCTTTTTTATTTTATAGTCAAATGTCAAAATTGTTTTCTTTCATTAATAAATGTTGCAAATATATGTGGATTTTTAAACTTTATTTGTTGATCTAAAATGACTGATCAGCAAGTACCAAGAATAATGCTTTACTAATTATAGACTGATAACTAAGCAAGTATATTAGTGATAAATTTCAATAAATTGCCACCATTTTACCTAAAACCCTTCTAACGGTGACTATTTTTTTGTTACTTTTGACAATTTAAAAAAATTGGTGCAGTTGGTGCAAATATTTAGGCGAATTATGTGCGAACAATAGAACTGTTTTTATAGCATAAATTTAAAATAAATTATAAACATAAATTGTCAGTTTTTGTTCTAAACTTCTCCACTATAGAACAATGCTACTTATGCAATTTAATGTTTCGATTTCTATCGTATCTCGCCTTTTCTTCATTATTAGCATTGGTAAAGTTATTAACATTTTCCAAAGTTTTCGAAATTAATTTTAACACCCTGTTTTCGAAACAGATCTTATTCACGATCTGTTTTGCACCTAAAAAATTCACAAATATTCGTTTAAGTCAGACAGTTGGCAAATGACAGTTTCTCATTCTTTTAAGATTAAACGAAAATTTATCAAAGGTTTATGTACTCAAGTTTACTTTCCAAGTGTAGTTTTTTCGCCACATCCAATGCAATACCAAAGAATAATATTTGATAAAAACTCTCATGCGTCGAAATAGAATCCAAAGATCCAATAAATTTTGCAGTGGCCAAGTTCAAAATCAAAGCGAAAAATGTAAACTGTCGTGGATTTTCATTTTAAAGTTCAAAACAGTTCCTGGCCAAAAATAATTAAATCGGTTGCTTTCTTATTTGTCATTTCGTAAAATACACGGTAATTTAAAAACAACAATGATTTTTATTAAAATACGTTTTTAACTATTTGTGACTCACCCCTCCATTCGCTTATTAGCGAAAAATTAATTTAGGATGTTCAGCATATTTGTCTATGTAGTATTGCCGCAGATTTTCCGGGTTTTCAATTTTCTGACCAAAATTTGAATTTCCTCGAGAGTTTACAGCTTATGCGTTTTTTAGTGCATTTTCAAGAAATCTCGAGGTTTGATGTTATTTTGTAGTCAGATTGCGGTTTGGTAGAAAAGCTTTTATGGTAACAACTTAAAAGCTTATTCTTAGTAACGTTATCTAAAATAAACTAAAAATACTCTCAAAATTACGTGTGAAATTAAAGTAAACATCCACAAAATGTAAACATCACATTTTCTGTCAAAACTAATGTTACTGTGGCATTTGTTATTGTTCTAATTATATCAGAGCTTCTTAAAATTTTATTAAGCTTAATTAATTATTGTTATAGATGTCACTAAAGCAAATTCAAAGATTAAATGGTTTCTTTACAATCAATTTGATAATCATAAATTTCTGTCAAACCTAAAATTATATGATGGTTTTCTTCTTATTTACGTTGTGGCCAACGCCCGATTTTCCTTTTACCACGAATGTACATAGAAATCGATTACTAATTTTAAATTACTTTTAAAATTCGACATTTCGAATTATGATCATGCTTTCGTTTTAATTATTATGAAATTTGTTTAATGACGTGGTTATAAATAATTTTTAGAAAAAGATATGAGAATTTGTCAAAAGTAAGAGTTACACAAAAATTTGTTTCAAATTAATTACCCGGATGAAATTTGGTTTGAACCATAGCTAAGACGAACTTTTCTTGAATTCTACTACTATAATTTTTGGCTCTTTAGTTGATTTGAAAATTAGTTTAATGCCAAATTCTGAAATATTTTCACTTACTCAAATACATATGGAGCTCTATTAAATTCAATTATTTAAACTTAGTTTATTTTAAAGATTTAGAGTTCCAATCCAGTTTGGTTTGCGCGGGTTTTTTTCAAGGTATACAAGTTAGAAGAGTTACTGATTTTTGGAAGAAAATATGTTGTGAAGTTAATATATTTAATGGACGAATTAATTTCGTTGATAAAGATTATTACAATTAATCTATTATGCACAAATTGAGATTTCGGAATAAGACCAACCCAGTTAAAATGAAATTTGGTGCATTTCAGTATATATACGTCATTTTAAAATTATATTAGACTTAATCCTTGAATTGTACAATATGAACCAGCGAACGACGAACGATCCTACGCTTGTTTTTAAGGTTCTGCAGCATGTTTACTGAAAACGGCGGGTCATAACTAAACATGACAAATATTAAAATTTATATTTGTTCATATAACCACGATGAAATTACGATTTGATATTTCACTGAAATCCATTTTAAAATATTTTCTGAAAAATTGTCTGGAATACGGATAACTAGAGTCGAAATAAAGAAAATGTTTAACCGTTTGGTTAAACTATTGTCATAAATTTAATGTTAGAATAACTTTTAAGTATTGCCAATCAGAAAACTTAAGGTAAATTTTACAAAGGTTAAAAATCTTTAATGCTTTCATAAGAATTGCTTAACCTCTATATAAACCAGCGTATCAGAATATTGGGTTTGCAGTCAAAATTCACCAAATTCGTGTTCACCAGGTTCATGTTTTTATAGATCATGCTGACTTTTTCCAAGAAAACCTCAAGCTTTTATAAAATGAATTTAAAATTTTCAAAGTTTAAAATTAATTTTAGAGGTGTGTTTATATTCGAACTTCAGAGTTCGATCAGATCTCTATCAATTTAATGAAGTAAATAAATTTATAACGTGATTTTATTAATGTTTCAAATTTATTCAGAATTTTCTTTTGATTCGAGTACCTCAACAAATTATTAAATGCATCACCTCTGGGGCCTCATGAAAACTTTCCTGAATTACATTCGTAATTATATCAATCTGATTTTGAGTCAACTTTCTTTATCAAGCGAATTCATTTTTACTAATTTAATTTTAATTAGCCAAATATTTTTTAGTTCAACTTGAAACATTTAAAATACTGAAAGTTTTAAATAAATTAGTAACTCCGCGATATAAATTAATATAGGAGCAAAATATCAGTGGTTACCCTTGGAAGTTATTTGGAAAACTGTGAGTTCTTTTTATAAAACCTTAAGGTTGCTTTGGAGAAAGTGAACATGATCTATAAAAACGTAGACCTGTTTTATAAATATTAGTGGGTTTCGACTGCAAATCCTACTGTAGGAAAAAAAAATATTTTGTTAAAGTAGTTTGGGTAAAATTTAGAGAAGCCTACATATCTATGTTAGCTGAAAGGGTAGAATGAACTTGTTGGTTTCGAAGCGATCCGAATTTTGCGATTTGTGGTACTCTCGACTATTTGCTTTATAACAACGCGGCATGTCCATTTTGAAGAAATCAAGTTAAATCAAATTAAATGGCAATGTTTATTAAAGTACAAACAATATGTTATTAATCACTTCTAAAAGGAGGCAAATATGATGTAAAATCACTTTTAATAAAATTCTTGATACAATTTTAAATTAATTAATCATTTCCGTATTATTTGTATTTAATTTTGTCTTCTATCAAATTCTACACCGAAGTTTTAATATTGAATAATTTTCCATAGGCCGTTTCATTTTGTTTATAATCGTCCGTCAATCTTTGATTCCAAACAGTGTTGGAATATGAAAGAAACAAGTATCTTTAAATTTTTTTAAAATTGATATTTCGTTTTGCACTTATAAGTTTGTAGCATTCTGTTGCCGATTGAATTCATATTAACACTATCAAAAATTTTAAATTTTTATCGAACTTAGATTGTGTTTTCATTAGTACAGATTATTTATAAACCGGCAAACTCAATATTTTGATCAAAATTAATGCTGAATCTTCATAATTTGTGTGAGCGTATTTATAGTTACTAACGGCTTGTTGATATGCCCTGTCTTCTCCTGCGCAAATAAATGAAATAATCAGTTTATGCTTGCTACTTGCTTTATAAACATTTGTTGTACGAAATTAATTATATTTTTTCTTACTATTAAGAGTGGGGAATTTATAAATTGCATCCGTTCCGTCTATTTCATTTTCCTATCCGTCTTTCGTATAATTTAAGTTTTTTTTTAGAAAAAAATGTTCGACAATTTCCATTTGGCTCCATAGTTTTTTATGAAAAGTGTTTGCAAACTGTCAAAATTTTAATATAAAATGGAATGTCACGGATATATTCTGTCCGTAGCAAATGTTGATTACCGGCATCCTAAATGTGTTTTATAAAATCGTTTAATTTCAAAATATATGTTCCGTTTCCATATATAACCTGAAGCCTATTTAAATCTGTGAAGTAAAGTTAACTTTGGAGTAGCAAGAATAGTCTATTGCCATGTGGATAACTTATTTGAAAACTGACCTTTAATCTGTAAACTGGAACTTTTAATATTTTTTTAAATATGGGAAGTTCGTGTATAGCCATCTATCTACCCATTATAGTTATCCTAATAATATTGTTGACTTTGTAATTAAGGTGGAAGTCTCTTAATAATATTGTGGCAAAATTGTTGCCCACATGAAACAAAACTAAATGCAACACAATCAACAGCTTAACTTAAAGTTCATTTAGTCAAAGTTATTTGATTTATAACAAATATCTGAATCGAAAAATATTAGCCACATATATTAATTTATGTATCTTAAAGCCCGTGTGTTCCAATTCTTCTAAAATTTAAAAATTCTTTTCAATACATTATGTGTATATATCTATAGGGTTCGTGTTCCGCTGAAAATTGTGTTAGATAACATTTTATTCCATAGTCCTCAGGTTTAGAAATGTAAAATTGTACCGCAGTAGTTTAATAAAATTTCCTGGGTATTTTAAAATTGCCACCACAATATTGTATGTGACACAAGCTAACTGTTTGATAATTTGGGGGTCCAGAGTAAATTGTTTATGATTTTTTTAAGGCTATACTAGTAAATGGCTTCATACAGCATGAAAATTACAGATTTTTATAGAGATGAAATATGTCAAACGCCGATCATCTCTTCACTCATCTGTGTGTCTAATCCATACCGGAAAATGGTCGAGTATTAAGAGACATTTTTGGCGCATCCGATTCGTCTTTCAATTTTACATCGTAGCTGACAGGATGTGATCAAATCATTATATTTCAAATCCGACTAGAGATAACCACAAAATACATATTTCAATAATTTTATTTTATAAGTTTATTAAACAAATTATAAATAAGATTTTTTTACACTTTATTTCACAAAATATGATGATCCATCCAGAATTCGAGGCCGCTTTAAACGTTCATCCCAGTTTCCAGCTGGTTTATTCAGTTAGATATTCTGAAAATATTTGTTAATATACTGGACATTTAGGCTGCGGTCCAATTCGTGACTTATTTTGTGGAGACTGACTTATTTGAAAGTCTACATAAGTCTCCTGTCGAATAGACTTATTGGAAACTTGTTAGAGTTATTGAGATGAGTTACCAGTTTAGGCGCAAGCCTCGCATAAAAATCAAACAAGTCTACAATAAGTCTAGCTGACTAGAGGTTTATTGTAGACTTTTAAATAAGTCAGTTTTCACAAAATAAGTCACGAATTGGACCACAGTCTTATACTTATAGATTCAAAAATTTTGAAAATTGATTTGTATAGTACAGTGAAAATTTATTATATTAATTATTGAATCAAAATTAAATAGACAGCATCCTAATATTTTTTGTTTTTGTCTACGGCCTCTGCACGGGTTTACAGCTCTCCAAATTTTCTCTTAGACTGCGGTCCAATTCGTGACTTATTTTGTGGAGACTGATTTATAAAAGCCTACAAAAGATTCCTGCCGGCTAGAGTTATTGGAAACTTGTTAGAATTATTTTGATGAACTACCAGTTTGGGTGCAAGCCTCGCATAAAAGTCAAACAAGTATAAAATAAGTCTAGCGGACAGGAGGCTTTTATAGACTTTCAAATAAGTCAGTCTCCACAAAATAAGTCACGAATTGGACCGCAGTCTTAGTGCAAATAAATTATCCCCACAAAATAGGTTTTAGTATTATTTTTAAAACTACATTGAGAATGCATGCTTAACAATTAGAAAAATTATTCCAACCAATTGTTAGAAATTGCTTGTATTCGTAATTATTGAAAAATAAGCATTTTAATATTTTTAAGGTACCCATTGTCGAAGGAAAAATGTGGTTTTTTTTTTAAGCCGAAAATAAAATTTCATTTTCGATATTTCTCATTTTATTAAATTGTTATGATTTTTGCCTGGTGGGCACCAATTCGATGTTAACTGGTTACGTGGGCGAGAACAGAACAGATTCTTTGTTTAGAATCTAGAAAATTCATTCCATAAAAAAATTATGTTGAGTGACAATAAGTATGACAGTTGGGACACATTGTGAGAGATATTTCAAATAATTATAAAACCTGCAATGTGAAAGTAAAACAGAGATGATATTGACAAAAGTATTGATTTTTTGATGAAAGCGTATTCAAACTACCTCGAAAATGTTTTCTTTACGTTTACTGTCTTCCACAATATTTCACTACTTAAAGAAATCGATTCGGCTGATATTAAAATAGCATTTTGCGGGAATCAAGTCTTGCAAATTTTATTAATGCACACATAATTCTCACAATTGGATTCTTTTGGTTTATTTCAATGTGAAGAAAGACTCAACAAGTTTTCTTTTCAATATAAGGTTAGTTAGGTATAGTTTCGATTTTATTAGATTCACATTGCATTCCTCATTTGATAATTAATTCTTCATATTTCTTCCCGGTAACGCCATCTCAAAAATTTACCGCAATCTCAAACAAATAATTATTGCTACTTAGTCCTAAGTTGCTCATGAAATAATTCACTCAAACGACGTTCAGCTCATCTGTAATTAAGATAATAGTTCCGTATTTGGAAAACTCCATTAGAGTTCCACTTCTTAAGATGAAATATCATCTCTTCTGAGACACACAATTATACCGAAGAACAAATTTGTATTCTTTAGGTTCCAAATAATTTAATTATTTGGACTAGGGGCTGCTTATTATTTGTGACTGATAATTATGACTAGCCTATATTAACTGTAGGAATTGTTACTGAGAAATTTATTTTCTGGGTTTTTTTATTCTCTTCAAACCAGTGATCAATTTTCATTAAATTTTTAACTTCATCCTAAACCTTAAGAATAACTTTTATTTAGGGTCAGAATATTAACGAGTTCCGCTTTACATAATGCCAATAAAAAATATTCAACTGACAGAGGTTCCTTTTCTAGTGACAGAACACAAAAAAAATTTTCTCGCCAACTGAGAGTCTGATCCATATCATCTATTTTTTCCAAAAAATATTTCTTTTTTCATATATTTCGCTAATTGGCATCAAACGGTTGATCCCTAAGTTCCCAGAATTTTTGAACTATTTTGCGGCAATTGAATTTGTTTCAAATAATTTAAATAATTTCTTTCGTGAAATCTACTTAATATCATAAAAGTTTTATTTCGATGAACTGAGAAACCTGCATTAAAAAATCGTTTAGGAACCGCAGATAGTATATGTAAAAGTAAATTTACTATACATTGCGTTACGGGCCACAAAATTGAACCAAACCGATCAAATTGAAGAATACAATTGTTTTTTCACATTTTTGTGGGTGTGTTGAATTGTGTTGCGAAAATCACAATGACATTTCCATGCAATATCGATATAATCAAGATGGATTTAAAAATATCTATTCTACCTAACAATTTACTGCATTAAAAATCTCAAAGCTAATTGTTCGAAAACTTACATGTTTGTGTTGAAGAAAATATTTAATGAAAAATCGGAACAATTTTTTTGGTGAGTAATGGTGGGTGTGTATATTGACCGGGAAGTAACGGTCCTGGGGTAATTTTGAAAACATTGCGGGTGAATGATCGGAAGGTAATGCCCGGGGTGAAGGACAAAGAAGTAAAGGCGGCGGGTCGCAGGAGTAAATAACCAGGGGTCCGATTATATTTTTTATATTTTAAAATTTTGTAACACAAGTAAAAAAATTTCTCTTTCGTTTATGACTATTTCCTCTTTTTCTAATTTTTTATGAAAAAATTATTTTTAAATGGTATCCGACCGTATCGTTAAGTATACATCATAGTAAATACTTAACCGTACGGCCACATTATCGTAAGCACATAATCGTAAGAGAAATATTCGTATGACCATTTAATGGTAGAACCGCACTAGTATATGATTTTACGATTTACTGACCCTACGATTAAGTGCTTATACGATGATGGGGCCATGTGGTTAAATATATACGATGATGTGGTCTAAATGTCTTCGATGATATGAACTTAAACCTTTTTAAAATAGTTCTGAAGTTTAAACAAGTATGAACTAACATGCCCAGACATTCCCGGTGCCAGTACAAATATGAATATTCGGAGTTTCTTTGAGAGAACTTGCAAACCAATGTCTTAATTATAAAAGGTTCTATAAAGTAAGTACAATTTCAAGTTACAAACATTATTAACCACTGAAGTAGAAATTTTTGGCTTCATATAGGTTTTAAAACCGATGCGAAACTTTTGTTTTAAATCTAAAAAGTTTTTAAAATAGATACTGCTATTGGCCGCATTTTTGATATCATCTCATTTTATTTTTATTATTGGGAAGCCAATTTTAGTTAGTCAAAAAAATTCCAGGTTTTTTGAAGCGGTTTGTAAAAGAAAGGAATTGTAAAATTTGTATAAATCGTTAAATATTTCCATGAAATAAAATAAATTTAATCAAGTTTGCGTTGATTTTTTCCTGACTGCGAAAACAGATTTCACATAAAACATTTAACTGGCGCACAATTAACCGGCCGTTAGTCATTTTTCTGTGCAATCGGGCATAAGAAACTCAAAAAATTAGATTTATTTCATTTTCAGTAACAAACTATCTATTAACTGATTTTATAAAAACATAAAATCAAAATCATTTTAAAAATAAACAAATAATTTAATACGCTCTTAAAGCCGCACGTTGTTACACTTCGAGGTGAGATTACCATTATAAGTTAATTGACCACTCTTGTTAAAAGATTCGTCAGTCACTATATATATATGAGATGGCATTGTGCAAACTCTAAAAATATAACTAAATTCGTTGTGTTTATTAAATTCATATTGACTTAGCGAATTATTTTATAAATCGTAAACCATTAAAAAATCCCGTAGTACCTAAACAGATACCTAAATAGAAGCAAATTGTAAGAAACAATAAAAAATTAAACCGCTGCCTAATGGTTTCAAAATAACCAGTCAATTTTTCGGTATTTGGAAAACAACTAGTCCAAAAACGTTTAAATTGTTCGAAATTGAAGACATGTTGGAACCGGTTCAAACTAATTACATGAACTCTTAAATGCAACCTAGCTTCTGGTTTTTCTGAAACTTTGGTGTGATTTTGATAGTTGGGCAACTACTGTATACAATTTTTAATTTTCTCTCGTTCAAGACCAGCGCGAGAGAGTTAAAAAATTTATATTTAAACAAAAAGCAAGAAAAAGAAGGACAATAGCAGAGAGATAACATAGTTCAAAGATGTTTCTACAAAAACTGAAAATCTCTACACATTATGTATATTCAATCAAAACAAAAACTAAATCTAAAATCCTAAAATTATAAAATCTGAGTCACTCATAAATATAATAGACAAGGCTGTCAGTTAAACTTTATAACATAATAAATCTAATATCTTTGTTAAATACAAATTTTGAGCATCTTGTACTATTTTACATGTGCCCCACACACCCACAGTCGCATTTAGTTAACAGAAATATATGCCGTTTTTTATACGATTAGGCAAAAACTTATACATACTCAGTACATATTTGAAAGCACACACTACTAATAACAATAAGCTAATTTATTCACATTTTGAAAGTCACAATAATAATAAATATAAGAGTTAAAATAATGTTATTACCAAAGAACACGCACATTATATATTTAAAACGATATATAATAATATTATGCCCGCGTTTATTTATATATTACGTACATAACGCAGCTCATATTTATTAATATAATATTATAAAATTGCACTGTTTATACATATCAAATGGAAAGCCACGATACTCGTTGTACACATATTCGGTTTATGATGTATCATCGCACCCGCAACATAAACATTGAATGTTTTGAATGTCTCGATCGTATATATTGCACATATGTATATACAAATGTGCATATATCCTGCCACACTGAAATTTTTATTAATTAAAATATTTTTATCAAACGATTTTATTCATAATAAAAAATAAATAAAATTTCAAAACTGTTCAAAAGTTCAAAAGGTTAAATTGAATTTTTTTTTTAGTTTTAAAATTTATGGGTTGATTATTAAATTTCTGTATGTAAGTGATTTAAAAAAAAAAAAAAAAAAAAATTATCTTACGATTTTATTTTTCAAAATTGATTTAATGGATGGATGCCCTCTTTTATACACTATCTAAAATATACTGAGATCATAAATCTCTACATATGTATATCGTTTTATTCTATATAGGAGATTTGTAATATATACGATAGGTGTGAGCGATCTATAAAATAAATTATTATTGTTATGTATGTAAAAAAAGCAACGACGACGCATCATCATCGTCTCACACATTTATTTGCGCGTAAATGGACATTTAATTTTTAAATTGTTTTTCTCAATTGTGTAAATCCGTTATTTATGCTACCTAATTTGTTTTAATTAATTTTAATATATTACTGTAGATATAAAGCGATTTTCTTATTATTTAACTTTTTGTATAAAAAAATATAAAGAAATTTAAAAATTAACTATAAATAAGCTCGCGCATAATTTGATTTTTGTTTGAAAAGTAGGTAATACTAATTAACTTTTTACATTTTTGGTTTGCTCAATTTTGTATGAATAAAGCGATTTTTTATTCAAATTTAAGTTTTACGTCCAAAACATCAATAATTTTCGAAAACCAACTTTATTGTTAATTCGGTGTGCTTTCAACAAGTGTATTACATAAATACTCAGTTGAATAGATTTTATTTCGATTTAAGTGCAAAGTTCACGCAAATGATGCAAAAGATTAATATATTACGCTATATCGAAGTATACACAACATGTACTATCCTGTTCAAAATTGTTTGTGTTTTCTAAATTTTCAGTGTAACGTAACAGAAACCTCTTTAAAATTAACCAATTAATAAATTTATGGAAAATTTGATGAAATTTTGGGCTGTTCGGTGCGATAGCCAGTTGTTGTTTTTACATTGATTTACATTTTTACACTGCAGTGACCAATTTACAAAAATATTGAAAATACTTGGAACCTACATTCAAAGTATAATCACAGTGCGTTAGCGAATTATTATGTTTTGCTAAGGCATTGTGATTATACTTTGTATGTAAGTTCAAAATATTTTCAAATTTTTGTAGTTTGGTGACTATGTAGTCTGATAAGACGACCGATTTTTTTAATTTAAAACCGCCCAACCTCCAACGTCTTGGTAGACCAAATTAGGGGTTTTAATTCAATATAAACTGTTACTATTTTTTATTTCTACGTAAAATTACAACCAATAATTGATTCAAAATTGTTTGTGCCATGATAGGTTGATTCAAAATTGTTTGTGCGATACAAAAAACACGAATTTTAAGGTAAAGCTAAATTTTGTATTGTTGTTTTAAATTTGTTAAGAAACCAGAATCTAACGTGGAAGTCGGATTAGCTATGATAACTTATTTCAAAACTGCATTTTCGGCTATTTAATTTTCAAAAACATATAATTGTCACATGAATATGATTTTATGCAAAATTAAAAAGCGAAAGATTATTGGTTAAACAAAAAAATGTTGTTGGTAGATGTACTAACGTTTAAAATTTGCTCGTGAAGAATGCGTCTATGTTTTCATATAATCTTGGGGAAGAAATTAGTATCACAGACAATCAAAGAAGATTTTTCATTATTTAAACAAAATTTAATTATGATAGTTCCAATGTTATCATTGTATCTGCGATTTCTCGTTAAACTGTGTATACGTATATGCAAAAACTATAAGCCCCAACACGTGATTCTGGTGGTGACTAAATATTAATATAGGGCTGCATTTCATAAAATGGTATTAGGCCAATTAAAATGTTAGCCTACCACAATAATTGGAGCACCTTAGTGAGATCGGTTTAGTTGTCGAATGCATTATGGAACAGATTTTATGCAGTAGCACGATAATATACCTATACATAAAGGAAGAATGAAAGCTTAGGTTTTTTAAGAAATTTATTAACTAACTTTAGTGCCCAAACAGCTCTCCGAAGTACTAACATCGGAAGGAAGTGAGAGAAAGGCATGATATTAGTAATCTGCATTAATTAGGATGAGTTTTAACGTATTTATCATTACAATTACGACACGACTTTTTTTTTAAATTATAAATGTACATAAAGAATTTTGAAGCAAGCTTCATGGGTTGTAATTTTGCGCAGAAATAAAAAACAAAAAATTTATATTTAATTGAAATGTCCAATACTTAAGTTAATGAAATTAAAAATAAAATTGTTGTAAAAAATATTTTTTTTAATGTTTTGTGTGATATGACTAACATTTTAGCTTGCGCAAATAATTTTGAATAGCATAGTCTGTTTAAGTTATTTTATATTGTTACGTTTAATTAACAAAAAACTAATATGTAGAACAGTGTCTGGCAATTTTGCGAGTACACTAATAATTGATTGAGAAATTGATTAGAAATTGCAAAATAGAATGTTAATTGATTTCGTCGAATTAAGTCGAAAGTCGAAAATAGTGATGTTACAACATTCATTTAGGGAACATTTTTTAATCCAACCCGAGCACGCAGCGTCCTGTCAATAAGTACCCTTTGTTTTTTTAAGCTGAGTAATTTTGCTCTGTACACTGCGTTTTTATTTGTGAACTGTGCTTACACCGTGTATACTCGGTTCTCCAAATTTTACACTGAAATGAATAGCCGATTGCAAGTACTTCTAGCTACTCGCACCTACTCAAGCAAAAATTTGCACGCTGGATCGTTTAACACTGCGCAACTCTCACTCAGCTACCCGGGAAAAATTAAAAAATAGACCCTTGGTATATAACAGAGACACAAACAAAATATGCTGCATTACAATACTCGAAATTGAAGTTTTGATGGGCCGGGATACAACCTAAACCGGAATTTTGATTTTTTGTACGATGACAATACTTTAAAATTGTAAAGTATAAATAATCTTAGGTCTTCTGTTTGCGGCTATATGTTATGACATCGCTAGTGATAAATAGTGATGTATGTCATAGTCATATGCAGGTATCTTGCAACTAGCTCACATGAATGGTACGGTTGGTTTTAGAATTACAACACTATCTTAAATGAGTAAAAGTGGGCACATAAGCTATTACTATTGGTATCAATCACTTCTAAGGCACCTTGTAACAGAAATAAATTTTGATATCATAATGACCTATATAGAGATGTTCAAATTCCATACTTGTTATATGGTATTTCCGATTGAAGATGATTGATTGGAATGTATAGCCTAAATGTGTGTTCTGGATGGCATCGGTTCTATCTGCACACCCTCTTTAGAATATAAGAAGGACAGATAGGAAATAGTAGTGAGTCAAATTGGAAGCAAAAACATAATAAGTCGGTTAGCATAGGGCAAGTGAAATTAAATAATCACAGCTTAATCAGGATTGTGAAATAATAAAAATATTAATGTAATACCGTGACTTCACATAAATAGAAACCCCTATATTAAACTTATAACATTATTATAACTAATTTGATAGAAAAATTTACTGCAGGATAATTATTGAGTTAAATTTATCTGTTAGTTCATAGCCGGTGGATGATTGCAAATAAAATCTGCAGTTATTGTTGCATCCAAGCAGTTTAATAATTTAATATAGCATTTAAATCACGACAATCTTAAAAATAGTTAAATTTAAATAAAATGAATTTTAACAATTATTAGCAAAGTTTTCTATGCTAAAGCTGCGTCTCTGTATTTCAAAATAAAGTACTTTCTGACCGGAAAACTGTAAGTTAGAGCAATCTAATTTGAGTGAGATATAAGATTGTTCAAGTAAATCTAGAAACTGCATCCAACTGAAAAATAATTTAATAATCTGAAATACTCGTAAATAAATTAATAAACAATTAAAAAATATCAATAAAAATTAAGCAATAGAGCCTAAACACATGATAATAATCTTAGAAGTGATTAATTAATTTTTGTTTATAATAATTAAGATTGATATTAATTAAAACTTTACAAACTAATAAAACTCCAAGCCAATGGTAATAACTGTGATAATTAGTACGAGTATACGAGTTAGTACTAAAAAATAAAATTTGCTTTGCATCATAAAACTTACATTAAAATTAATAATTTATTCTGAGGTTGTTAAACTATATAATAAATTATTAATTTGTTAAGTAAATAAAAATTATGTTACCAGCTAAAATCGAAAGAATGTAATTCGCACTGGATTAAAGAAGTGATCAGCCATATGATCAATATGAATATTTTTATCACCGAACTAATTCACGTACCCTAAGGAAATTGCCAAAAAACAATTGAAATCCCAATATTATTAGGAAAATCGATTTTTTTACCATCTAATTTTATTTGCGATTCAAGTGGTGAAAAATATATATGGCTGCCATGTTGCTTATATATTCCTTCTTATGATCTGGAAATTCAAGGGTTATCATAGATCTTGTGTAAGGAAATGTTCCACTCCTGTATGTTTAAATTACATTAAACACTTCTGACATAATAAGTTAAAATCTATTTTGGGGTTTCTTATAGCAATACATTGCTATATGAAATAGTGCATGTATGTATTACACCGAATGAAGGCTATAATGAACTATTCTACAGAATAATTTATGAAAATAAATTAAATGGATCAATGTTTTGACTGTTACTTAATTAAATTACCGGATTGCACCATCGTATTCTATTTTTATGTAAACATTGAGAGGTTGAAGCGGTACGGGGTTTTAAATAAGTTCGGTAAATCTATATGAAATAATGGTAATATAAATTTTTCAAATTGGCTTTTTATTCCTCTATTTAATCTATTGAGAAAAAAAATCATGAAAATCAATTGATTTTTTGAAACTTTTAAAAAGTGGAAAATATTAAATATCGTGCTGTGACTTTAAAACGCGATCTTGCAGTTCTAAATACTTCTACGAACAAGAATAATTTCGAACCGAAGATCGCATTTATCTTTCAAATTAAAATAATAGCACGGCGTGTAATATTTTTTACTTTTTAAAATTTTCAAATTACGTGACCATTAAATCAATCTCAGAAATAATTTTAATCAATTGCAAATATTTATTAGCGTTATTTAATATTTATTTATTGAACACTCCTCGTATTTTAAACAAAACGTATACACGCACAAAGTTTGTGAGATTTAGTAGCTGAAAATTATAAGAGTAACTAATTGAAAAGCTATTTTTGGGATTTTCAAAATTCTTAAATTTGAACTTAGTTTGCAGTTTAGAAAAATGCTAATGTCTGGCAATTTATGAATTTTTAAATATTAGTGATATCAATAATTGTATGAACTATAACCATTAATTTAGGATATTTACAGAACAAAATTATCATTGTGAGGCAAACAGCCGTAGAAGTATTCAGTCTATGGCCAAAACAATATATTATGCATTATTTTGATTTCTGCCATAAGTCTTCGCGTAATGTAATACACCCAGGTTTTGATTCATTTCATTGATTTTTGAAGCCTTTTCTATGCACTTTCACATATAAAATGAATCAATGCTCAGAAATCTTAATTAACGATCCTCTTTTATGATGATTTTTTTTCCTGATTATACATTTTATTTTTTTTCCTGATTATACAAAGAGTTCTAAAATTTTAATAAATTAAATAGCACAAACCTCGGGTTTCCAAGGCTAACAATTTGACAAGAAATTTGAATGGTAATTTAATTTTTTGAACCTATAGCATTGGAACCCAATTTTCATGAGGTTATATAGTAATTTATCAGGCCGCTATTACAACAAAATTTATGAGCAACCGCTCTCTCTAACAACAAATATTGTTTGTTTGAATAATTCATTGGGTTCGCTTGTTTCCGCTTTGAGCGAATTTTTCGCATATAGTCTCAAAATTGAGTTATGAACGAAAATCCTGTTTATTAGCAAAACTTAATGATGCTTCGAAGGATATGTGCATAGAGTTGGAAAAAGTTTATTGAAAATTGTAATTTTTTCTATTCTTTACTCTCTATACTCAAAAATTTATTTCCTCATTATCCAAATGGCATTTATTCAACAGCTAAATAAGCAATACTACACCCGTTATAAAGGCTGTTGTCTTACTCGTACTGATAACTTTTCTTAACTTATGATACTTCCCAGTTTACTTGTGGTGATATTTCAAAAATACCGCTGAATCGGTTCGTATTTACAACTGACTATTGCAATTTTTAACTTACTCTTTGACGGTGGTCTTTTACGTATTTGACTTTGGTTGTACTGGGCTGCTTTCTAACTTTCTATTGCATCCCAAAGTATCAAAATTTTGCTAACTTTAGCATAGAGATGAAGCAAATTAAGAATAGTTGGAGTAGTTCTCTCTTTGCAAAAATCTTTGCAATTATTTTACTTTAATAGATTGACACTCAAAAATGTTTAGTATATCAATTATTATATAGGGTTTAGATAAGATTTGCAGTTTTATAGTCCTTACCTGTTGGCAAATTAAATTTAAGAGAGAATCTCGAGCTTAACTATTTTCTCTCGGTACATCCCGTGCAATAATCGTTTTTTATTATTGAATTTATATATTTTCATAGAATCCCGCTAATTTCAAATAAACGCCAATAAAGTTGTAGTTTTAGGAGTGAGTTGATGAACTCTTCATCGGTTTTAATTTTTCATAGCAGCTTCTTCAATCTGTTTATACATTTTGATTAAAATGCCATCATCTTTAGTTGATTAGGCATCACTAAACAATCCACCCAAGATTCAACTAACATATTGTTAGCTTAATACGGTTAAGTCGGTTAAATTTAAGTTTTCCTAGTTTCTCTTCCCATTTCTTACAGAGACGGAGATGTTTTGTGACAATGCATTGCAAGGTTAGCCTTATTTGTATACAATACATTAAAATCACGACCAGCGCTTTTAAAATTTAGATTTAATTATTTCTCCCGTAGGTAAGTCGCTACTTCAATGCTAAGATTTTAAATATACTTTTTTTCTTTAATCTAATATCATGATATTCATTGTGATAATTCGAGTTCTAAAATTCGATTAACTGTGATATTAGTTTATTTTAAGGCAACACTATTTCTGTTTTACATGATTGTATTTAATTTTTAATTATTTCTAAATCATCGAGTTTTTCGTGAAAGTTTTGCTTTGAAAACAAAAAGCTATTTTGAATCATTTGACTTCCGTTTTATGATATTCTTCTACAACCATTAGTGCTGGTTTTTTCAACTTCTTAAAATTTCATTTTTTGCTATGCAGTTTTCATATGTGATGCATACAGGAAAGTTGGACCACCTAACTACCTAATAATGTTTAACTTGTCATAGTTTGGTTATTTATGTATGGAATTATTTTATCATAACTATGATAAGCCATCGGTCATTTGTTAAGTTGAATTTTACCCTGGTTTTAGCAACTTAGACGTCAGTCACTTTACGTTCCTTGATTTTAAAAATTCTTAAAACTGCTTTTTCGTGTACTTATTCCAATAACCATTGATGGTGCTACGGTTTCTTTACTTCCTTTGGGTATGCGATACTATATGCAGAAGGTCACTTACATAAAATTTTTTGGAGATATAGCATTATCGCTTGCGAAAACATTTTTAATTACCACATTCGTTGAATGAACAATCCTTTAAGATCCTTTATATGGTAGCTAACTTTATTCTGAATTGTTGGTATTTTTCTTATATTAGCAGATGCCAACGTGTATTTTTTAACGAATAAATGGGGCTAGCTACTTTCATATCAAACCCAGCAATTAGTGGTTGGCAGTGATGTCTTCCGAAAATGATTGACAAGGCTATTCAAACATGCTAATATCATCAAAATAAATAGTTCTCAATAGTTATCAAGTCTTCAATTTATATAAAAATATGTTTAACTGTTGTCACACTTCGGTGTTATCAAGCGTACTCAAATTTATCTTTTAATAGTAGATCAAATGAGATATTTACATGCAATAAAAGCGTTAAATTGACCCATAATAATTGTTTTATATAGAAACAGAAGTGGGGAATAATTCTTCTTTGCAGAAATGAATTTTACATTATTTATCTACTTAATAATTAATTATAGTGGAGCATCGCCACCCCCTTTTTCTGCTGCTATTAACAGGCATGAATAGTCTTATCCATCCACTATATCTTTATTCATTTTTGAATAATTCACAAGTCTGCAATTAGTAACATCTCTGAGTATATTTTGAGCATTATTGTGCAGCGTAAATTATTTTAAGCATTTAATAACCAAATTTCGTTGAACAAATACAAAGTCTTAAGATGAGACAACATGACGGAACAATATTTTTAAGTTTTTAAATTATTATTCTAAATTATTCTAAAAACCATAAAACGATTTGAAAAACTTTCGCCATATTTCCAAAAAGTTCAGAGAATTTACAAGTCTGGCTGGTCCATGTTCGACGACGTCAGCGCAGATGGAGTTTTTCTCTATGGCGTACACTGGCTGGTTGTTGTTGAAACATTTTATTTATCAAGCGTTGTGGGAACCTTGCAACGTGGCCCAGCTATCCAACTTGATTTGATTTGATGAATTCGATGGTGGAGGCAGCAATTAGTGCTTTCATTTCTAATTGCATATCGTTTGATGATGTGATAACTGACCCGAAGTATTTATAATTATGGTCGTCGATTCCAAGATTTGCCATCGAGATCTTTCCGAATTTTTCTAAAAATGTGGTTTTGTTACTGTTCACTTCCAAACCAAGTCTTCTTGCGTAGCCATCGAGCAGTAATGAAACTGTTCTTAATCTTCTAGATCTTCGGTCAAGAAGCACGATATTATTTATATATCCAAGAATTTGGCCTAATTTATTAAACATATAGTGCGAAGTTTCGATGTTGCTTTTGAACAGCAAATTGAACAGCACAGGGTCGAGTGAATTTCCGTGTTGAAGCTAGCTGTAAATCAGCCTCGTTGGTGGTTGTTTGTCCCAAATAAAGAAGATGAGATCGTGGAGATTTAAAGTAAGAATAGTGCTTCCGCGAGCGTAATGAATTGTGCGGGGATTACATTGCGACCGGGTTCCTTTCCATTTTTCCGTCTACTCATAGCTGCTTCTACTTATTCTACTATCGGACATTCGGCAAACACCTCTTCACATATGGTGTAGTAATTAATAGGTAACACTTCTACATTCCAATTTAGCAGATTTTGGAAGTAGGTTTGCCATACTAGGAGAACATCAGCCATGTTTGTTCTCACCTCTCCACTCCCATATTTTCACATAGATGTCTGTACTGTTTGGGTAAAAGTCTTTAGTGAAATTTCTGACGTTAACACAACAGCCTTTAATTTTCCTTGTTGCGCTTGGTAGCTAATGTTTTAATTAAGGAGATTTTTATTCCAAATTTCTCGGCACGGAGATTTCTAGTGTAACGAGCTAATCATTTTTCACGAAACTTTTCTTTATTTTTAACCACCGGTTCTCGGTGATTTTCTTCCAATCATTTGCTGTATAATTTGTTGCTAACTGAACCCACTGCTGCCATTGCTCTTGGATGTTAAGAGATGGTTCTTCGTTATCATTGTGCCGGTTGAGAGAGCCAACTGATCGGTAACTCTACAGTGATGCTTAGACTTTTAAAGCATTAACATTCGATTGAACGCTCCTTTAGTGCTTGTCTGTTGAATGTAGATGATAGTTTATACTGGAGTGACTCTTTGACACCATGCCGTCATTTGATATCCATGTTGTTTCGTGGATTCTCTTATATGTGACAAAAACATAGCAAGTTGTTAGGACCGATGTGCGATGTGCATTCTGCACTCCTATTGTTTTTTGAATAAAACTCGCCCACGATGGTTTTAATGTCGTGGTGCGATATGTGATAGAAGAATTCCTCCAAGTCGACATAGAATAGATCTTTGACGTCATCTGATTTATCCTCGGTGAGTGCATGAACATTAAAGATCGTCTTGTTAAATTTCTCAGCACGATGCATATCCGCCCTGTAGAAATCGACGATATGTTTGCTTCACTCGCTGATAGATGAGAAAGCAAACTCCCAATACTCCTCCATTCTGATGGCCGCTGTAGTAAAGAAAATCACCGAATGGATGGTGTCATGAATCACAATCCCACGCCAACTTGCTCTTGTTGTGCAAGTACGTCTAATGTAAATCTCTTTAGACCTGGTTCGTAAAGGTTTTGAGAATCACAACGGTCTTAAGAAGCTAAGCTCGTTACAACTTCCCATTTTTAAAGCGTTGTTCGGGTACAATTATTGAAGTCGTGTTTGTGATGAATCTAATATGTTCATCTCAGCCCTTTGGAGGGGGAAGGAAAGAGGAGTATGAAGTAGGGTTTATAACTTTGTTATTTTTTAGAGAGAATGTTGTTAGCCTGCTGCTAAGCCTACTTGTTACATGTGTAGATCACGTATCGGTAAAGAATCTTAAGACATCCTGTCCTACAATCCTGTTTATACTATAGAGAGCACCATGAGCAGATACGAAACCTCAACATTACTCTCCTTAGTTGTCTTACTGATACTTAATTAATATTTTGGAGTAACCCAACATGTTTTTAATGAGATCAACATATTTGAATATTTTTGATAATTTGTATAGCCCCAATTAACATCAAAAGTTCACTATGGTTATTTTTCGACAAGCTATATTAACAAGCTAATAATTAGTCCCGAGTAGTGTCCCAAAAATTCGCTTATAAAAATCATGTTATTCCAAATTAATTTAACGATGCCATACATACAATTAGATTGTACTTTAATTCTCGGCATATACGTAAACAGCTTTAACAGCTTTTAACAACTAAATTATTATCATCCTTAAATTATTCTGAAACCAAAGGTTAGGGTTGCCATACTGTAAGATAAGTGCGAAATTATACAAAACTTCTTATTTCGATTTGGTACACTTTGGTGTTTGACTTACTTAATACTTATTTTGGAGTAATTTTAAGTTATTTCAAGTATTTGATAAATATATGTCTCTAACAAACCCAGCTCTTAAGATGAGATGAATGATTTTGCCAAAAATTATATTACATTATTACATTTACAAAATCATTTACCTTTGGATTATATTATTTTTCGATGATCTTAAGTGTTATTGTATTATTTAAACATTTTCAATTGCTACAATTTGAGTACATATACACATTTTTCGATCACTTGTGTGTAGCTACACTTTTCGTTTAAGGTTCATTTGTCTTTCCGAACGTTGTTTCCAGACCAATCATTTTATTTTTACATATCCTCCGACTATATAGTCAGAATAAGATTAAGCCTTTTTGACAAATTGTGTAGTTACACTTTTTGTCAAAATGTGTAGCTACACTTTTAGTTTAAAGTTCATTTGTCTTTGTTTCCAAACGTCCCAGGTCAATCATTTAAATTTTCTGATAAAAGGCATACCCTCCGAATAGTCAGAATAAGATTAATGCTTTTCGTCCAATTGTGTAACTACACTTTCCTCAAAATGTGTAGCTATACTTTTCATCTAAAGTTCATTTGTCTTTGTTTCCGAACGTCGCAGATCAATCATTCAAATTTTTTTATATAAGACATATCCTCCGATTAGTTGGAATCAGATGAACACTTTTCGGCAATCTGTGTAGCTACACTTTTTTTTAAAGTTCACTTTTCTTTGTTTTCGAACGTCCCAGATCAATCATTTAAATTTTCTGATAAAAGATACTTTTCTCCAAAATGTGTAGCTGCACTTTTCATTTAAAGTTCATTTGTCTTTGTTTCCGAACGTCGCAAATCAATCATTTAAATTTACTGATAAAAGACATCTCCTCCGACTAGTCAGAATAAGATTAACATCTTTTTGACAAATTGTGTACCTACAATTGTCGTTAAATTGTGTACCAACACTTTTTGTTTGATTATGTACCTACACTTTTTGGTAAAAAGTTCACTTGTTTAATTTTTATAGAAATCAGCTTTTCAGATTTTTTCTGTTAAGCAAGATCTATCTGCGTAAATTGCTTTAGTTTATGAACTCTCGAATTTAACTGTGTCAAAATTTTTTGGAAATTGGTATACTTGTGGAAAATTTATATAAAATACAAATTATTGTTGTAATGGATATATTGATTTTCAATTACCAAGTACGATTATTATAAGTATCTGGTTAGTCCATTTTTAGCACAGCTAAATCTTATTTTTAACAAATTTTCCTCTTTTGAACTTCAAACGTATATTAATTTGTGTTCTGTTCATAACATGGATCGTACAGTATGTATATCTGTACGATCCATGTTATGAACAGAACCAGGCAATACGATGCATTTTCATAGATTTTATCTGCGTCCATATGTTTTATCTGCAATAGACTGATAAACAATTTATATTCTTTATTACAGAATAACTTGCTATCAAAACTTTACAATTTCAAATATTAAAGGTGTGATTTCTCGATGAAATTTTATTCATCGAAGTGAAACAAATTTAAAAGTTATCGACGTTTGTAAATTCCTTAATCTGAGTGCAAATTTTGTTCGAAAACTGAGACTTGAAGAGTTAAGCTGCTGTTTCACTAACCTAATAGATGCATAAAATTAATATTATTGTTTATTGATGCAAATAATAATTAAATTATATTTTAACATCTAGTGTGCTGATGAAACAAAAGAAAAACTCCAAACTCTCTAGTCGCTGTGTTCGAACAAAATTCGTATACTGATCTAATTTTTATTATTTACAGCTGGTATAATGATGTACTAGTTGCAAATTTCATCCAAAATTTAATTTGAATTGTAATGTGGCATCTGCAAATCTGAAACAATAATTCGCGGTACAATGTTCTGTTAGAAAACAAACGTTTTATACACGCTATGGATTTCTTTGCCGTGAGTTGTTTCTCGGTATCTTGTTTTTCTTTGATTTTTTTATAGATACTGATAGTTATTTGGAGTAAATTGCTTTATTAAATAAGTCCACGTTCCTTTGTAATTTGCATATCAATTTTGTTTGGTTCAACGTTAACCATCAAATTATGTACATAATTCTTCCAAGATTTAACAGACCTTAGCATAGATCCAAACAGATAAATATCATTTTATTGCACAGACATAAGACATAAAACTATATAAAACATCGTGTGCCTTCCAATTAAATTTACTACGTACCTTAATAAACAATTTATAAATATTTACAAACAACAATAAAATTATATCAGCATGTCTAATGTTATTATTAATATATATTTTTTTATTGCGTTTTAAATAATAATTTTAATTGTTATTTAAAAAAAAAATATATTGTGTATTTATATAAAATGCAATTTAAAAAAATAATATTCATGATTAGATAAGCGCGACAAAAATGTACGAGTTTATAATATTTATTTATAAATAATGCAATGTAAATAAATCATTTGACATGAAATTTTATATATTGCTACTCTGCAATTAAATATGTATATACACACGTATTTATATGTTTTGTTTCAGAGAATTTATTAATTAAAATTCACAAAATTTTATTTTCCATGTTAAATTTCATAAAATAATACAACAAGCATGCGACATTACTATACATTTATTTATGAATTATAATTATATAATATTATTATAGTACAAACAAGACCTAAACAAAAAATTAATTAAAAATCATTTGCATGTGTGGTTAAATAAAATTTTTCGTTTTTTTTTTTAAATTTAATGACGAAAAAATAAGATTTTTTATGACCATTGTAAAATATAACCAAGTGTTAAAAAACGCATTATTATCACGCACTTGCGGTTATTTTGAGGATAGGGTTACTTGTTATATGAGTACGTAATTTACTCGTGTATAGCTAAATTTAGGTCATAAAGACTTTAATAAAAATTATTTTCTAATTTTAATAATTATTATAATAATTTTTATAGTGCGCTTAATTAAAATAAAAGCCATAAAAATAAATTTCGTTTAAATTATAATTGTTTATATACGATAATTTTTTTATATATTATGTATTACAATAAACCTAATTTCCATTTTTTTATATTTATTTTTTATCAGCTGATTGGATAAGTAGTCCTTTTGAACGAGTGGTGTGCACAGATTTTAATGGTAAGTTTTAAATTATTCTTCACTTAAAATTATTAATAATCATTTTTTTTTAATAAATTCATGTTAAAATATTTACTGTTCGTAATTTTTGGTTTCTGTTAATTTACGATGTGTTTGAAAAATTAATTTTCTATTGTGACTAGCTCGGTTAGTTTATTTGACTGCAGAGAAATAGATTTTACAAATTTTAACCGTTGTGTACAGGGTAATACCCTATTTTTTGATTCTAAAAATATTTTATGACATTCTTAGTATAGTTTTATAAAATAAGATATTACATAACATTGCACATATATACATCAGGTAGAACATTTAATAGATATGTACTTTGTTTTTACAAGTAAAAAAGGGTACAGAGATATAAAATTTTATTGCTTTAGCCATCGAAATACAAGAATTTCTCTTCCTTTTATTTTATCTATAAAATGTGAAAGTTCTTTTTGTACAGGTTGAATAGTTTTTCATGGAGGATCACCCTTTTTTTGCTGTCGCAAATAGCCCCGGTATTATTACGATTAGTTATACAATTTAGTAATAAGGGTTAAATGGTTTAGAAAATAGAAATTACTGAGAAAATAACTTTCAAAAATTCTTAAAAAATACTTTCATTTTATGGGCCCAAATACATTTATACTTTCATAAATAAGTTTTCTATTATCGGTAATTTTATAAATTGTGTATATAAATAACATTAAAAGGTTATCAGTTTTGTTTTGTTTTTAATTCCACAAGTGATAATAAAAATATTTTGGTTTTATTAATTAAAATTTAATTTTAATTTTAAATACAAGTCAAGTAGAAAATTTTTATCGCTTTTTGTTTTGTTTTTATGTTATATATACACATATATAATAATTAAAAATTATTGTGTATTTGTTACAAATTAAAAATAATCATTTCAGAATTTTAAATTATTTTTGTATACGTACAAAGTTCAAATGACGATAGGTTTTCTAATTTTTTTGTACTACTTGTATCAACATTGTTGACTTAATGTTATTCGGAGCCAAATAATCTTATAAATGTAGAAAATCCCATCCTTGTATTTTATTTTAGTTTCTATTGAATTGTGTATAAGATGTAAATGCAATATACAATGTTCGTACAAATGCCGACGAATAAAATATATCAAATAAAAGGAGGGATAAAATAAACAGCAATAAATCATTCTGAAGATATAAAAAATATCTTAACGTATAAAACATTAATCTTATAGTAGATGCAGACTAATAATGAAAATAAGATACATAAGATGGAATGTAAACGTGCAAAAATAATCGCAGTTGGGTTAAAAATTATAGCGCATGGAAAGATGTTTACAAAATGGTTGGTTTTAGGTGCACGCCATTGATTTTCTAAAAAATGTTTATGGCATAAACTTGTGACGGTTAAAACTTGCATTATTATAATAAGGTTTCGGGGTTTTCCATTGCGCGTGGTGTTATTTAAACAGTTAGCTGTGGAAATTTTAATTAATCACACAGACAATATTCTAATAATGTTAAATACAACCTTGCATCGTTTAGGGATTTGATCATCACATTTTTATTAAGCAACGATATAAGTATAGGTACGGTTGTTGTAAAAAAAGTAAGTTCTAAAAGTGTTTCAAAAAATCATACTCGCTATACTAAGAATTTTACGAATCTGTCTATAAAATAAACGTTTACTGAAATCTCTAGATCGTGAATTTTTGCTTAAACAGTCTGAACGAAAAGTGTTGTTTCACAAATTAAACATTTAAAAATTTATAAGTAAACCATAAATATAAATATAATAAATCTTCACTTGAAAAATGAATTATATTTATATATTATGTGCGGCAGGTACGGGGTTGATATACAATTCCAAAAACGCATTCATCTCTATTAGGCCATTTTTTTAGCAAAGTGAGCTATGTTTTGAGATCATAGCTTCCCAATTTTCTTTGCAAAGCCTAAATAAGTGAAACTGAATTCGTGAAGTATATAGCTCAAGCCACTCGTGCGTTCCGATTTATTTAATTTCTATATTTAACCGTTTGAGTCCCAGGGCGGTATTGAAAAATCACTGTCGAAGAATCCCAAGCGCAATCGCGCTTTCTCTAAATGCGAGAGAAAGATGAAATGATTGAAATCTATTGAGACAAACGGTTAAACCTATGGAATAGAAACATAGCGCAAGTCTCTCATTTTGTGGGTGATGTGAGCTAATTAATTATCTCGAAGGCGAGAATAAAACATTTACATATATTGATTTACAGATTGGGTAGACCATGAGATTCATCTACAATGTTTCTCTTATTAGAGCTTTGGAACCAAAAACGGGAAGCTGTAATATATAAACATAGCTCACATCAGACAAAAAACACAGCTCAAGTGGGCAACGGACCTTAGTGTGGTTTTATTAAAACTAAATTAAATTTTTAAATGTTTGAAATCACTAATGCTACAATATCACTGAAAGTTTAAAAATGGTACCAAAAGAGTCTTTTAAAACAGAAAACCACATTAAAATATAAAGATATTTGGGGCGGTTCCACCTATTTGTTATCAATAGAAAATTTGTTCACTATTAGAGGTCCAAACTTGACAACATCTCGGTTACAGCAATCCATTTAAAATCTACCGATTTAACGTATGATTTCTAAAATTTTGTCTTGTTAAAATTTCGCATATTTTGCAGTTAGAGTTTAGACTACGTATCAGCCGCAGCTTAATCCACTAATCAGTTTGTGCATTGTATAGTAATGCCGACCAATTAATAGAGGACCCGTTAAGGCGAACTATGGGCACGTAACAGAGTTTTTTAATTTATCTGCTATTTTTTTTATATTGTTCATATAATATTACCATTCTATCGTTAAGTTAATAAAGTCAACGAAAACCTAATCTTCTTTTAGTAAACTCAAATTGACTTATGGGATTTTAATTGAAATTTGAACAAATTGTGGAATTTTGACTTGCTATGCAACTCGATCAATTCTTAACCGATTGTTGTCAAATCCTTATTGACAATAAGATAACTCCAGGATTTTGTTGGTTATGCTGACCCAAATATCTGCCGAGAAAAGAACAATTGGGTGACATGAGGAATAATCTGAATGGCATACTCGTATTCTTGCAAGTGGGCGGAGCTTTATTTATTTTAATTTTCGGCTGCCCAAACTAATAAAACTCGTTTTGATTTGTTGAATTCATAAATTCATAATATAGTTCGTGTTTCGCCTAACCCCATGAATTTAAGTCAACTTTCCTGTTTTCCAAACTCGAATGCCTTTTATTAAATATTTTGTTGCTAAACATACAAAATATTATGCTGGACGAACTATAGAAAATTCTTGACACAGAGTGATTGGCACCAAACCAACCAAAATATTTCGCAAACATAGTTGCTGTGAAATGGCGAAACAATAAAATTCGTTCGTAGTTCCCACGATAGACATAGGATTTTTTCTTACTTTTTTCCGCCAAGTGGGTTTGAAAAAGAAAACAAATAATTTTTTGCCTGTCTTTGATATGTTGGCTAAATAATAATTAATGTCACGTCACAATAACTTTTCAAATGGCTTGTACCTAGACTGTTAGCGTGCGACGACAATTGTGAGACATGTCGTATATGTTTGTTCTTTCATGACAATGTCCTAGGCGAAGCTTGGCTTACAAGTATTCGATGTTTCTCATATTATGTCACTTTATGGCGTAAGTAAACAATCGTGAGCTATGAAAAAATTGCTTTTTCATTTTAAGTTCACTCTTTGTCGTAACGCCATCGCATTTAATAAGTTTATTATTTTTTTATGTTGTGGTAAAATTTCGTTTGTCGAATTGGTAATAAACATTTTGTATTTGTTTTATTAGAAAAATTTTAACCTAACTTTAATAAGTTTTCAAACTTTTGTATACTTATCAAAAATGCAAATTACAGAAATATGGAAACCAACGTACCGAGAAGATGATTGTTAGTGCCATTTTGCCTTACATATCACTTTTTGATAAATAATTGTATTTGCGTCCATGCATACAAACATTTATTTCTGACCTCACATAAGATTCGCATACGACTTCTAATATACAGATGAAAGTCTGTCACAGATGAAAATCATGCTTGACTATCGCTAATGAGTCACCAGTGTGACCTAAATAACTTTCCTGCTGGTTGTGAAAAGAAAATAATGTTTTGTCCTCATAAGCTTACTACAGTGACGGCAAAGATTACTAAAGTTGTATTATAGAAACATTTTTTTACGCTATTTGTCGTTTGGCGAAACAAAACAAGTGTTTAATAAAATGTGTTTATTAAGTTTTATTTAATAAGAGACAACTTATCAGATTCTGATTTAAATATAAAAATTGCCAGCATTACTTTTTCGTTTCAACAGGCGCTATGGCCCTAGGCTAAGACAAGTATGGTATACTTAAATTTTTTAGATGTAAGTTGAACTACGACAACCCATGACTTATTTTGAAGATACTTAATTAGAGAGACTACAATTAATTATCCTGACGAATTGAATTATTGTTAACACATTTTTCTTTAATTGCGGATTTCTGCCCTACAAACACAATAAGCCTACTCGAAACGAGATTTTTTTTCTAAATAAATATAAAAGAAAGTATTAATTTTCATTGGCGCACTCATCCACCCGTTCACCTACTCACACAACTACAGTACCCCACCTGCACATTGCAAGCTGTCATGTCAAACCTATGTACACATTTGATTATTTTTGTTTAAAATTAAAATAACCCTCGTTTGCAGGAGAGAATAGTTTATAGAAATAAGATTAACTTTATTTAATAATTTAATTTTTTTAAAAACATTTTTTTAAATTAATTTAATACGATTTAATCACGAGTTATTTTCTAAATTCTGAATATACGCAACTTATAGTACGAGGCGCACTTTAAAAATAATTTTAATATTAAGACTGTTAACATCACCAAATACTTCTCTATTATATGTACAATTATTTAATATCAAGTAAATATCTTAATAGGTAGTCTTAACTGTTATATGGAGTTTAAAGTATGGCTCGCAACCAGTCTTTTAAAGCTAAAAGTTGAACCCTATCCAAACCATATTCAATATGATTTATTACTAAGAAGCTCTTGAAAAATCTCAATATACTTTCAATGAACAAATCCTGAAGTCTTGCTCAACACGTCTAACTGCAATGCAAATATTTTCACTGGGTACTATTGACAATGCGTAATTCAAAATCCCAAAACAAGAAACAGCACTAAATTCCGAAAATGTATATAGTTCATCATATACATTCTGAATTTTAGTCAGTTCGAGTATATTTAATGAATTTACAATGAAAATTATTTAATATTGTAAAAAAATGTAACAACTCATAAATCCAAACGTCGCGGCCGAAAATGATCGTACTATATATTATTGAATCAGAATGATCAAGATCACAATTTATCAACAAATAATTTGTATTTAATGAATATAGCAGGTTCCCGTGTTATTTGATTGTGTTAAATTTACTGTTGAAATTTTTATAGTCGTTGTTTTTGTTCTAAGTTTTAAGAACATTGTAAGAAAATGCATTTGAAAAGCGTTTGAGATGTAATGTGTGAAATTTTTATGTTTGCGTCTTAATTATTCGATAACGACAAAAATAAAATGAAGAAGTGAATATATATGTTGCGGCCAACACCCGAATTTATTTTACCGGCACGAATTCACATACCTCGATCTGGAATACGAGTAGACACAACTCTTGATTTCTAAAGTGAAAAATTAAACCTAACTGAATTTTGGTAAAACTCTAATTTTATATGAAAAATCGTTATTCTTGCTTAAATTTCAGAATTGAATGTTTAAGCGTTGTACAGTCGCCTTCTTTTTGTTTGAAAACAGTTTATGTCGAAAATCGTAATTTCTGCTTAAACTCTGGGAAACTGACCTAGAACGATATTAATGAAAATTTAATTTAGAATCTTTTAGTAAAAGTTTCAAAATATTAAAAAACAAAACTAAAAAGCTCCTATGGAATCTGTCATTTCAAGTGAGCCTATTTCGACCAAAATTCACTGGGAGAAATTTAAGAATTAATAATATCTAGATAACATACTCGTACATAATGTATGCAAATTTTCGACTGTGTGGAAAAAAAATGGTTTTGATTCCATACTACAAAATATCAAAGAGACAATAAATTATATTTTGGATAAAACTATAATTGTCTTTCTTTTTCTGTTTCGCGGTAATTTTATTATTTTTGTTTGTATCTTTACTTTCGTGTGACAAGTTGACGGGTGAATACGCACACGATTGTGCGCGCAATGTTTTGTTTATTTTATTTTCGAATGTTGTGTTAATGGTTTTCATGAAAGATATGTCTTTAGTCATGAAGTCAAAATCTCATCAGTTCGGCTTAATTGTTTAACCTTTAGTGTAAACCTTTAGTCCAGACATGTGCTCTCTATATATATTGTTATCTAATCTCAGAATCTCTCGTACTTCTTCGTTAAAAGTATACATTTTGCCATAACAATACTAGCTGGGAACAATGTAAGCAGCACCTATAAAGTGAATAAAAGGGTTTTGCCAAAAGATGATGGGTTATAACGTAGTGTTATCACTATTGTATCCATTATTCATGATTTATATAAGTAAAGTTGGCTATAATTTGTATTATGTTCTTGTATTATTATAGCTTACAAATTTTTTTGTATGCGCACGCTATGCATATGTAATGAAATCGTGCTGTGAATGAATTTTATAAATCAATACCTATCGATTGTGTGTGTTGACAGACCTCATATCTTTTAATACCTTCATTTATAGTAATAAAGGTGAATAACACTTTTTGGTAGATCGTTTTAAAAAAGCTTATGTTAAGCATAACTGAATTAAACTACCAGTGAAACGCTTAATTATTTGTATGTAAATTAACTTTAAAAACAAATCCTATAAATTTTAATTAAATTAATATTAAACTATTTCAACAAATTTCACTTTCAATATACAGCTGTATTCTAACTACATATACACAACCAGTTATTATTATTCGTATAATAAATTTATCCCAGGTATATAAATTATTATTATTGTTATAGTTATGATTATTATTATCATTAATATTTGTTATTACAATTTAAAATGTTTATATTTTTTAGCAATCGGTTTTTAAACGATACATAATAATAATAACTATGAAATTGAAATGATTTTTGATAGGATCATAAATTTATCATATATAATGGGATATACGAGTATACACACACAAAACGATGTGATAAACGATTATTGTTTATAGAAGCAACAAAATTCTAAATTATATAAAATAAACAAATTACCTTTTATATGTGCATGAAAAATAAATAAATATATTAACCAATCTAAACAGTTTTTAATAACAATAACAATAAACAGAGGCTATATAATACTAATTTGTATATACCGTGAGTTTCGTTTTTCAAAATAAACACACATCGTATATGTGGACGAGGGGAGTATAGAAAAAAAAATTAACTTTTGAAGCTGTGAACAGTTTTTTTTTGTTTTAAACATTCTTATATACACAACAAAATATTATAAGAATAATATTGATCTCAAATTAAATACTCTTGTCTGATATAAATAATATATGATATGTTTTATATCATTTAATGTTATGTTATCGCAGAGTGGTATCAAAAATTGTTTATAGTACGAGTTTAACAAACAAAAATCTGATCATGACAAGTACTTCCTTTTTGTTATATAAACTAATCTCTTTCTTTTTTGTAAATTTTAAATATTATGTAAATAATTAAATTATAAAATATCATATTTCATAATATAAAATGTGTGTATTTGGCACAAAATTATATGATTATCAGCGCATAATGATGGCGCCTATATACGGTTCAATTTTTCTGTTGTTTCGTCAAGGAATCCCACATAATAAATATCAGAAATAAATTACTAAGTTTTCCGCCGATTGTCTTCGATATGGCTGCGCATATTATTTTTTGTAAACAAACATTTAATTCATATCACATATGTAATATATACGAGAGAACATAAAACATATTTCCGTTGTTAATTGCCCTTATCCATATACAACAATCTAAGACCCTTTTTAACAATACATATTTTGTGTATCGATTAGGCCTAAAACGTATTCTATGGTATATACGAAGTGCCACCATGGGTTAAAAAAATATTTTTTTTACCAATATTATAATTCCAAAAAGTTTGAATACACGTTTTCCTTCTATATATGTAACTTAAGGCGTGCATGGCTTTTTAGTTATTCATCCCACATTGTATGTGATTTTGACCAAAGGTATATATTTTATTATTAACATTAATAGCGTATTTTATCTTGATTTTAAAACACGTTAAAATAATATTAGTAATAATATTAATAATATATTATTATTATTATTAAACAAATCAATTTTCACTTTATTATATTATAGATTCAACAAAACTCTATATGTTTAAATAATAAAGAAATAAATAAGCGAATTACATTCAAGTATTTTGTCATCTTGAACTAGTTTTTAATTAAAAACTTTCAAATATTTGTGTACCAAAGCAGCTGCTGTTTTCTTATCATATCATACCGGGGAGTACTACCGGTTAAATGTCATCAACCTGCGTTTCTATATATACATATACTAGTCTTACATATAAGCTGCACCAATAAGAGAAGCCGTAAATTATATTCGATACAAAATTAAAAAAAATTGCAATTTTAGTGGGGTTAAAATGTGACCACAGTAACGTATATACATGTTTTAATTACTTTAATATTCACATTAAAATGCGTGAAACAGAAAACCAAAATGGTTTTGCATGATTTGATATTTGTAACATTCGTTTTCGGTATTTCAACCCGGAACACATTTTCTTATATACATAAAATTGTTTCCCTATGTTTGTAATTTGTTTACATTTAGCAGATGTTTTCGAAATATAAAATTAAATTAATTTAAATAATTATTATATTAAAAAACACTATGTGTACAATTTGGTTTAAACACAGCCTAAAAGTAGACAATAAGCAGAGATTATTTTTCTATGTTTAACGTAAGAGTTCCAACCCCTGTAAACACCAAATAAGTACTAAAGTAAAATAGAAAAACTTTTAACTTTGGAATTTAGTTAATAATCATGTATAATCGGCTGCATAATTTCAAGAGAAACAGTAGTAAATACGACTGATGTTTTCAATTTAGTTGAAAAAATTGTGGCATTGTGTTGAATTTCTATTTGGCCAATTAACCATTTCTCCATTTTTTATTCGTCTACAGACACAATTACAATCGAAATAGAAAACTTAGTACAAGCTGACCTAAAAATTTGGTGGGGTAGTAATTAATACTTAAAATTAATACTTAAATACTTAAAATACTTAATAACAAACGCTTTAAAAAATTAAAAATATTGTTAAAGATATAACAATTAGAAATGGTTAAAATAATTCGTTATGAACTGTAACACATCGCTTAAACTAAAAACGAGTTCGTGTGAAATTGTAGGTGCTAATGGCTTAGCTAGGCGTTATGGTCACGAAGGAGGCCGCTGCACTCGCCTCGCTAACCCACCGAAGGGCTTAGTATTTCAATTCCAAGGGCGTAATTGACGCTACTACCAATTGTGTGAGAGGACACAAATTTGATTTCTTTGAAGGGTTCAGTAAATTTAATTAAAATTATATTATAAAACGATGAGCTGTTTTTAAAAAGAAATTTAAGTTTTTTAAATTTCAAGATTTTGCTGTTCATAATTTTTTTGTTTCAATATTTTTTCACGATTTATAGTTCTCTTCGTTTTCGGGATTTAAAGTTTCAGTTTTCAGTACGACCATAACTTTGTTAACAAGAGAGTAAAGTATTAAAACTTATTTTTTGTTCCAAATACCATCAATTGGTTTCATTATAACTATGCCTAATTTTTGGACATAAACCACCAAATGGTTATTTTTATTTGTACATTAACTGTTTGTGAAGCCACATATGAACGTTTAGAAAAATAAAGTTTTTTTAAAATAGTTCAGAAAATTACTAATTTTGTGTTATTATGTTTCGTATTCGTTATACTTTAAAGAATATTACAAATTGAAAAAAAATGAAAACCCTGCACTTAAAAGACAATTCTACCCAGACCGTTTGACAATTTTTTATGTTTCATTATACTAATTCATCACGCGTATGACGACTTTAAAGGATTATAGCAGATTAACCATAGTCTCCTAATAAAGCGACGCTCAAAAAATAGGTGTCGGATTTATAATACACCCTCATTCCATTTTGGGTAGTGGTTTTTCTATATACAATCATTAGAAAACCGACGTTGACATAATGAGATTGCATGTCAGATTATCCTGTTACAAAATAATTGTAGTGACGATAGTTTGCCATTAACCGTTGATTCTATTTCAATGGTTAAATTTTATTCTGGAAAGTGGCCGACATGTTGTTCCTAAGTTTGTTAATATTAATTTATGCACCTGTAATCAGTTTTAAAACATCTTTCAAATTACTATAGCTTCCATTCATCTGTATACATTCTTATTTTGTCTTTGTACTTGTAAAATAACTCATTTTTAACGCCAAATTTTTATTGTATTTCTCAAAAACGTATTGTGAAATTTATACTTTTTTGCTTTCGTAAGATTTTTTCTTAGGCATTTTTCGTCATTTACTTCATTCTATTGTCGTGTCGTATCGTATTCGTTTCATGTGCGTTGTGCTTAGACTACATTGACCAAACTATAAAAGTAAAGCTGTTTACTTTATATATTAAATTTGTGAGTGAGTGTGCTAAATTTGCTAATCCGATAAAAAATTAAAACACGATGTTTAAAACCAACGCGAATTTAATTTTTTCTTTAAAGTTACCACCCCATTTTTCTAAACCCATCCAGATCCTTCGTAAATATTCAAAAATAAAACCGCGAATTATTTCAAAACAACCGGGTAACTTTCTAGGAATTGGAAACAACTTTTATAAATTTTACCAGTAACAAGTGGATACGTTAAATTTATTCGAAACTGGAAACAATGCACTGCGTTCGGAACTCTAACAGTGGGTTAAAGTTCCGTGTTTAAAAACTAATCTGGTGCTAATGAGGAAAATTCGCTTGCTGTCTCATTCTTATATCTTTGATCACTACACCATTTGTCCGATGAAATTATTAATTTGTATAACATATGTATTATTCTTCTAATCAATATATTGGTCTATATCTTCTTTTACATTGCCAATTACCAGGCTGGTTAGCAAAATCGTTATAAAGAACATTAGAACTCAATCGTAATTCGTTATGAAATATTTTTTACGATTATTTTGTGTAAGACAATTTACATTTTTATTTTTTTCGTCATGGAAAAGTCGGAGTTCAAATCAGCTTATAATATCAAAAAATTCAATTTTGAAATCTGAAAAATAATTTTCGAAATGAAGTTTATATTTTTATGGTCTCTCTGTCTTTTTGTACAATTTTCAATTTTAACCCTTTTACTGAATGATGCATTGGAGGAAATTGTTTTAGATAAATTAAAAAGTGAAATAAAACTTGGTGGTAAGGGCTTAAGCTTTATCAGTATTTTGAAAAACAGGTTGTGCGTAAAAATTGGCCCTAAGATTTTTCTGAAATTTAAGATTCTTTTAGATTTTGCTATTTTACTTAATTAATATGGAGATAACATAACCTTAAGTTTTTAAAATCCGAAAGTTCAACAACTCATCGTTGAAAGTTTTCCAATTGAAAGAAGTGGTTTCCCAAGTATACTTTTTGGTTAGCCAGCCGATATTTTCAAATACCGGTGGCATTGATCAAAAATAAAATTTTTGTTTAAAGTTCGGGTGAAGGTATATTATCTAATTTAGAGGTCATTTATTTGTTTTAAAATTTTTTGTAGACTATTTCTGAGAAAAATTACTATTTTTTTACTAAACTTAAAAAATTAAATTCGTGAAATACCTAATAATTAACCTAATAAAAAAATAGGAAAACTATAATTTTTTTCTTACAGAATACTTCAAAGCTTTATAGGTTTCCATTAAAACGAATAAATGTGAATCGACTAATCCTAATCGTTTTCTTTTCCCTAAAACCAAAGTTTCCATTGTAAAGATGTCCTCAATGTTTACATCTACGATCAAGGAGTTCGAATTTTGTGCTGATAGATTTGTCAACTCCACGCCAATACTAATTTTGTAAGCTTCTCTTAGTTTACTCTTAATTCGAACAGCTTTTTAACTCAATAACTTTATTTATGAAATTTTATAAATTAAGTTATTGAGTTTAAAAGGCTGTCAGTTTAGTTTACTGAAACAAAAAAAATTACCAGAAGAAAAATATTGTGTACAACTTGAAGACACAGAACTTTATTGCTCTCGCGTAGTTGTTTTTCGATAGCATTACTGAAATTAGTTGAATCCCGCCCGTGCTTATGATGAAAGTTACTATCAAAATATATTTAATGTAAAAATTCTCAAGTTGAAAAGGTTCTGCGCTCTCTGGTGCAATATTTGCCCTTATTTGAGAAGTTATATTCAACCAGTAAAATAAAATAATTGTTTATAGTTGCAAATCTGTTTTTCATCGGAATTTATATCTATTGAAAGCGCGTTCTAGGATAAACTCTATGAAGTAAGATAAAACGGAAATCATAGACAACTTTAAAATAAACAATGATTTTTTTGGGATATTATGCAGGAGATAAAGCCACTCTACCATATTAGTCAATTTTACACCAAAAATTACATTATGGTTACAAAAAGCTTAATAGACTAAAAAATTACCATAACTTCAACAGTACAGCTCGTTGGGCCTTTGAGAAAGTTGCTGTAGATCAATTTTGAACAATTTATATAGAGGATGGTTTCTTAAAATAAACTCATTTGCTCTCTCACAATTTATTATCCTTACCCTTGAAGATAACTTCATCCATTTCTAGTTTTTTTTTTTTTTTTTTTAAATAAAATAATTTTTTTGCGACTACAATGGAAAGGCTTTCGTACACGAGTTTTGAATCGGTAGGCTTTTGTTTTACAAATTTTTATATTGGTTTTAAAAGTTTTGTTGTTCTCGCGTAGTTGTTGATAATACATATCTTTCTAGATTCACAAATAGCTAAATTTGTTAGATTTAACTACCGCAGTATATTTTTGAAAATAATAGCAAATTTTCTATGACGTTTTTATTATAAATCGTAAAAAATATTGTGTACAACTTGAAGACACAGAACTTTATTGCTCTCGCGTAGTTGTTTTTCGATTGGTTGGAGCAGCAAAGTACAATTTGCGCTCTAATTTCAGAAATAACTATTTTCTTTAGAATAACTGAAACCAAATTTACGAAACTTATTAATTTATGAAGCTATCCTTGACTTTCAAATTTTCATTGAATGATTGAATCAATCACTTTATCGTATAAACTTCATTTTCTTGTACGAATACTGTATGCACAAAATTGGCTCACTGTTAAAACAATTAAAAAAAATAAGATTCAACGTATAAGTAGAGGTTAATAGTGTAGCACATAGAAAATCGACGTCTAAACGGTGTAAGTGTACATTAAAATGACAAAACATAACCTTAAAAGTGTATTTCAATTTGACATTTCGTAAAAATTTCATGATTATTTTGTTCGTGAAATAGCCTCCTGATAATTTGCTGAGAGTTTCAAAATTTGTATAACAATCTTACGCAATTATGAAACCAGTGTGATGGCATTAGACTAACTATTTGGTTTTAAAAAATTTATAAAGGTTACAAGGTAATTTATGAAATTGTATAATGTCTGCATACGAGTACAAGTACTCTTAGCAAGAACGGATAAAATTGTTTAATATGATTATTTTTTCCTAAGAACAATGGAAAAATTAAATTATGCATTTTAATGCTTATACTGCTCCAAGGGCAAACATGATTAGAATTCAAAAATAGGTCCTTTAAAGAAGACGATTCGGAATACGATAAGCTTCGAGCAAATGGCTGTACGACCAGTAATGTGCCGCATTTTCTACACTGCGTATAGTTAATTAATATTCTAGCAGGCCATGTAATTGAAAAGTTATAAAAATGGCGTCGACAATGTAGAGAATGTAGATTTTTTTTACTGAGAAATCAGCAAATTCTATTATTTCTTTGTAAATGTAACCATTTCAATATAGAGAGCTTTCTTCTTACTAACTAGTTATGCTCGGAAAACGGAATAATTGGAAAAATACTAATTTTTTGTATACTTTACCTATTTTAGGAGAATATCCAAAAAAATCGAAAATCAACAGGTGCATTTGTTGTAGAAAGTAGTACTTTAAACAATTAAGTTTATAAACCAGACACAGAGCTGTTGATCTGTTAATGTACTTCAATGAACAACACCAGCGCTACATAATAAAACGTAAACTCATCTAATCCTAATAACCGCAAAACCAAAGGGTTACCGTCCATTTCAGGCAATATATAACTTAAGTAAAAACATGGAAATGACGAATCTCTCAGTCAAATGTAAATCTCAGTTGGATTGTCCAGAACAAAATGAATATTGCCGATTTTTAAAATTTTACACCTTGTATAGACACCCTGTCACACAATATTTTATTTTAATCTGGTAAAACCACACAAGCATTTCATAAATATTGAGGATTTTTTGTGGTTGAAGCGTAAAACTGAATTTACACTCGACAAAAGCAAATCGGTTGTACACAAGCTCCACGTATTTCCACTATATCTGTCTACCGCCCGTAGACGAACTTCACTACACCATATTAAGTCTCGTATATAGTTACTGTTATGGTTATCAATGAAACCCATGAAACGACATAAGCAACATTTTGTTTGGTTTCGTTACGAAAATCACTCGATTCTGACCAGAACTGTAATTATTATTTTTAATAGTAATAACGCTTAATGCAGAAAAATTAGTTCACGATACTCCTATTGCAAAAAACCATCGGAACCTTCGTAAACCTTCGGAATCAAAGTTACGAGAGCTAACGGGTGCTTTTATGTCCCCTATCATAATTGGTAAAATCATAACCAATTAGAGTTGGTTAATTTCATGGTGCTAAACATTTTCATAATGTTGGTTTCGATTTTACTCAACATGTTCTCAACTGCTAATTTTCATTTTGTAATGCAAATTACGTACACTTTACTTAAGAGTGGTTCAGATGATTCACGAAACACTTAGAATCTGTGTTAAATACGATTTTGGCTAAATATATTTTAATGTTAGTTTTTGGTAGGGTAGGGATGGTCTATCTTCATTAAAAAAAAATATTTATTCGGATTGAAACTATAGGCTTGCTTTAACAGGGTTATTTACCACTCATCAGTATGGATTACAGACATAACTTCTATCTTCTTCTTATTTCATTGTAATTGAATTTGATGGTTTTGTCATTAACTATACAATGTTTGGTGCTCTTTATTGTGAAAGTGATGTTTACCACATATTACCGCTTTGAAATGAACGATTTGCTAGAAGGTGAAACAAATATTTTAATAAAATTTTAAACTTTTAAAATAAGTGATAACTAAATATTATTCTGTATGAGAATATCGTTTGAAACTATTGATAGAACTTGCCCGAAAGCCAATTGAAACCTAACATCACTGCTGATTAAAGGGTCATTGTCTCGTGTAGTGTTCTTTTTTCGGTTAACAACAAAGAAAATATGTCCAAACTATAAAATTTTTATTTTATCACAATGTACCATATAATATAATACATAAAGCAAAGGTATATTCAGTTACGATTTGAAAATAATAATATTTCTTTATTAGTGTGGTTATTGGTACGAAATTTTGCAGTGGATATTAAACCAAACCTCAATATTGCATTATTGTAAGTTATTTCAACCTCTAAACTAAATTCAAAATACGATAATAAAATATTTTTATTTAACCAGCGTACAACAGCGCTAGTATATACATAATACATTTTAATTAAAACATATAAATCATAAAAAAAATGAAAATAAAACTATAATACAATGTAATCTATATTAATTGTTTGTTAAAATATTTAAGACGTACATTTTATATAACAAAACATCAAAATTTTATGTGTTGTATATGTAGTTACCCATAAACCATAAAACATATGTTCATTGTTAATAAATAATACACTCAGTTATATATACTCTATGTGTGAGTCAATTTAAAATTTAAATTCAGTTTCATTCAAAATATTATTTATTGCAGTTGCATATAAGATGTATAACTACTACTCGTATGAGTATAGATTTAATTTTCATAAATCAAAATCTATCCGTGAAACACAAAATGCTTTCTGCAACGAATGAAAGATATCTTTTGATCCTGAATTTAAAATGAACCAAGAAACTATGTATATATACCACGCAGTCGGAGGTGGAGTATTTTATACGAGTATATAATTATTATTCTCAGACATGATTTTATGTATTACAGAATGTGTGTATATATGTACCAAGTGTACATGGTATAGGTGGAAATACACAAACTTATATACATAAATAATGTCTTTTTAGAAATGAATTTAAAATTTATTACAAATTTTGTTTTATATATTTACGTTCTTTTGATTATATATTTATTTATTTATTTTAGTTTGCAATAAAACTAAATATAATATTCCCAAGAAATATATATTCATTCAACTGCATATAAACGAACATAAAAATGCAGTTGACAGCAGTTTTAAACATTTATTATGTTGATAAATATAAAAAACTAGTTTTTATTATTACAATTAATAAATAACGTAAAAATTATAATATTAGCAAAATGTACTGTTGAAAAGTATTTACTGTATAATTTTGCAATTGGAATAACTTTTTTTCTATATACCGAAATTTATCATATTTACAAATCTCTGGTGATGAATTATAAAACTAAACAGAAGAAATGTTTGCTTTATATTATCTAGATATACATCGGGTTATTTATGATTATTGTTGCTGGTTCTCAAGACGACAAAACACAAAAAAATACTCTGGTGGCGTATACCCATAGTAACTAACAATCAATTTAAGAACTTTATCTATAAGAAAATATAATGTTTTATTTTTGAACGCGTCAGCACATTGGATATACACTCATATCGTATTTTGACTTTTTATACTGTCGCCTTATAAAATATTTAGATATAACTAGACTCTATATATATATAAAATATCAGTGTACTTGTCCTAAGAATATTTTGATGGCGTTTCTAATCGTATAAATATTTTATTTTAATTAAGATGTTTATATTACCACAAAACGCACTGTTTTACAATCCCGATATTACTCACAACTAACAGATACCGAAAATTATAAAAATTCATTCAACTTTGCTTTTTGTTTGCCCACTGTGTGGGTATTTTGTTCGTGTATCGAATTCTTTACATTATATCCGATATAGACACAAACTATAACACAATTACTTCTAGTTGAAAAATTTCAAAAAATAACATTATTATCATGTGTCTGGTCTGGACTTAAATCTGTACGATTATTTCTTGATTTTTCAATTGAGAATGAAATTTATTTTGCAATTAAAGATTATATTTTATTTATACATGACTCAAAACTGTCAAAACCTGGATGAAAGAGAGTCTTTATTCCAAATTAGTTTGACGATGAATGTTGTTTTGGGAAGACGTATATACTCAAATAATCATGGAATGACCTTAAACAACTTACCAAAGCCAACATTAAAGCTTAAATTAAAATTTTGAACATAGGTTTCGAGAGAATTAGTTCTTGCTTAAAAATGTTGATTATTTACAATCAATTGCTACATAAGTTAAAAGTCAAAGTACAGATTTATGATTAGGTCTCAATTTATGAGCTCTCAATTCGGGAATTATGTATTAGACAAAATTAAAACTTTATTAGAAAATATCATCTAAAAACAACAAAAAAGTAAGTGCAAAAACAATCTTTTTTCGTACGTTTAATACACCTACTCTCTTTATCTTTCTGTCTATGGAGTTTTGTTACCAAATTTTTACCAACTTCTCGACTAGGTAAAGTTCTGATATATTGTTAAATTGCTTTCGCCATGAATTCGATTAAAATAATTATGATGTTAAAAAATCGATTACAAAATGCAAAGAAAGCTTATAAACGCATGTCCAAAATTTTGTTGATTAACTTGTTTTGGAGTTATTTGAATTGCTATACTGCAGTAATCTTGCCCATTACGCCTCGGATATTACCCTTATACCTTCAGCCAATTCCCCTGGTCTATCACTCCTCCTCCACCATTACACCGTCATTAAACCCCGGTCGTTTTTCCCCGAAATTATCCCCTGGTCTTAACCCTCTGTCTTAACCCCCGTCATTACCCGCAGATTATTGACCCCCGAATATGTTCTTCAACACAAACTAATTAGTTTTGAGATTTCAATGATCTTGAATTGTAAGGCAGAAATACATAGGTTGTTTTGAATCTACCTAAATACTTGAATAAAACGATATTGCATGGAAATGAAATTGTGATTTTTGAAAAAAGAGCAATGAAGTACAGACCAAAGTAGATCATTTCTCAACAAGTCGTGATTATGTGTAGACTGCTGCATGATGTGGTTGTTGTTGATATTATCATTATGCTCTTTTGACAAGTTGAATGGATCAGGACTCTATTGCGATTTTGAAGGAAGATTAATTAATCTAATTCTGTCTTAGTATAATATTACAATTTTAATTATTATGAAATTCAATTCATTAATTAAAACTATTAGAGTGGTTTCTGAAATTTATAATCATCAAATTGATATACCATTATGATTGGTTAAAAAAAGCCTGCAGTAAAGTAAATTGGGTCCTAAATAGGCCATTTATTGGATGAAAATCGATAACTAAAATTAAATTAGAATTGTTGCCTAGTACGAGAGAAGTGGGTGATTTAGGTGGACTTCGAGAATACTAAAATACATTTCAACCAAAAACAGGAAAAAAATCTACGCTATTTATTGCACTAACCAACAAATATAAATATGTATTAATAAGTACACAGTTAAAAAATTTACGGTATAGGTGTCATTTACAAACAGTTTTTAAGTGAAATTCATTTGACTGGATCACGATTATTTATGTATGGCAGAACTTTTCCTATAGTTTGTACTAAAACGCTCCTGTAGTCTTATAATTGACTGATGTTACTATTTTTAAATGCATTTGATAGCGTACGATTTCTTGATTAATTTCGTTAAGCTGTACACTTTAAACGGTCAATAACATACCGCAGTTTTTATAAAATTATATCTTATAAAAATGATGCAGAAAGTGGCTACAACTTTCAAAAGCTAATTGTACTATATTCAAACAAATTATAGAACTGTCCAATTTTTGAGAACGTAGAGCTCATTTAATAGCTTTATCGATTTTTAGTAATTTCATAGCAATATAGTCAGTATCAGGGCATCGTAGAGATTCTACCAAAATATACTAGCATTAGAGAATCCTATTGTATAGTGCTTCGTCTGGGCTAAACCTTCCAAACGAAATATTAAGGTTCTAGTTTTAATTTCTTTTTTATTGATTTCAATGTATGGTATACTTTGACCTCCCTATAACAATTGTGCAAATTTTCTTCTGAAAAACTGTGATAAACAAATTATATATATATTTCCATGTTATGGGCCTGATAAAATAAAATGCTCAAACTTTGTGAGTTTTACATTTCAAAACTTGTGTGTTGCAAATCCATTTTGTGATGGCACCAGTTAAAATTAAACCACTCAAAATTATCAATCCCTTTGAAACTGTCAGCTATATAATTAAAAATGTTCAGCCTATAGGTATCATCTGCGTAAGATGGAATAATTTGATACAACAACTGTGATATCCTTCCCTTAAGAATTTTTTAAATATCATCCCAGAGCAGCAAAAAATTTAATGAATTATCTAAAAAATCATAAAATGTTCGATGAAGTATTATTAAAACTGTAATTCACACAATATTTGAAAGGTTCACTATGTGCAATACAGTCAGAGCTTTAATTTGTATAAAAAACATGGCGTGCGTTTCATCTTCTTCTATTATCGCATAGTTGTCTCTTTCAAATCTGCAATAAATTTTGTTAGAAATAACATTTTCACCAAAAAACTTAAAAGTAAACTGCGACTCGACTTTAAACTACTTTGAAAATGAGTTTCATTGAAAAAATTACATTAGAATTTAAAAAATGTACATATAGAATTTTGCAAACTATGCGTGAGCCTTCTCTTCAATATTCCCGATTTGCTTGACAACTCTGTACTTTCCCAAAAACTTTGTTCCTTGTACTGAGCTCATTTTCAATGGAGTTTGACTGTAATGCCTGTCGTATATCGAGAACGCCTAACCCATTTTGTTGGGATAACAAATACTAATTTTGGAGAGGGCTAAATACCATATATCCATCCATATTTTTTTTTTTTGCTTTCAAGTAATTTTGTAAGCTATCTCATGCACAGTAATATTATGGAATATTTACAAAATTCGAAGAGCCCAAACCTTATTTCTTTGAATAACAATTTAGATGGGGATGAAAATCTTCTAGCGAAATGTGCCCTTGATTATGCTTGCTCGTACTGTGGAGATTAATTAGAAATGTGTAAGAAGCGCCCGATACTTTTATTGTAATCACACATATTAATTTGAGTAGAAGCTGCACTTAAGCATACACTTATTTATTTTGTTCAATTCGTGCTTAAATGTTGATTAAGTATTCGAAAAGCAATCGTAATGTTATAATTTAGTAATTTTACGTTTTTTTATCAAATCGATGAAAATCAAAATAATTTTTGCAGTGCTGAGTTATCGCTCCACCTGAAATATTTTTCTATCTACATTTACAATGTTTGTTTTATTAATAAATTTAATCTAGCTTCAGATTTGCTTAAGACTAACAAAAGACATTTCTGTACCAATTGTTTTGTACAGCGCGGTCCTTGTAACAGCAAAGTGTAAATGCTCTTCTCCGGATTGTCTGTTAGACCATTCATCATAATTTTATGAGCATTGTTATTCGAACTTCGTACGAAAAATAAATTTCTTATCGGCACATAAATAGGTATAGTTTCGACTCAGTCGAAGATTTTTCGGAACATCTTCGAAAAATCATATTACAATCCAACTTATACCCACCATACTTTATACCAACTTTTTAGTTTAGGAATAAGTTGTTTCTTAGTTGCGCCATAATACAAAACCGCTCCCAAAAACTATTTTAGAATTCTATTTCCCTCAGCGTGATCGCCTCTTATCCGAATAACAAATTTGGTGGTATAAAATATCGAATAAATATAATTCACACTATCCATTCAAAATAACTCTAAATAAAAAACTTGATTTTTCAGGAAATCACTTTTTCTCTGCAAAATCTAGTGGAATCTAAAAGAAACGTTTAGTGAACAAAAAAATCTAATGTTATTTTCCTACTTTAAAAATAGTACCCTCATTTTATAACCTCATTTTGTATCAATAGGACAGAAATGAACTACACCGCTTTTAAATGAAAAAACAATACACTTGTTTCATCTCTGCTGTCATATGTCATATCGAATCTGAGGAGAATGATCATGTTGATTTGATGAATATGTCATTTAAAATTTCCTCCATAACTTGAATTAAATTTCCCGATTATTAAGCCTATGTTTTGACAAGTATAGAAGTAAATGGCGTATGACAACAACAAAAAATGGATTACTAGACCAAAAAACCTGGAGTAGAGAAAATTATACCCTTCATGTGCAAAATATTACTCTTGTGGTATTTTTTTTTTCAATCGAACATTTTGACAGCAGTTGGGGTACCATTTTTACCCTCAGTGTAACATTTTTCCTTCAATCGAAATCAACATAAGAGAGTTTTCTAATTCTAGTAGCAAAAAAACCAAACGACTAAAATCTGTTTTTTAAATTTATAGGAATTGCTTTATGTAGGTAGCTGAGGTGCAAACAGAGCAAATTTTAGAAAATGCAAATGAATGAAAGATGCAGATTATTAATTTGATTATATCAAATTTCCTAAAATTTTGAGTATAAACAATATTTCGTCTTGTACAGGTAATGACACTAATGTGTAAACTATTAAGTTGTAAAAGTTTCCAAATTTTTTTGGTTTTAAACAATTCATCTTAATTATTGTACGCATCATACGGGATATACGAAACTTACAAATAACATAAATATGTTTGTATTTAATCCCGTGAATGGTGCAATACTTTAAATGTTTGTTAATCTCTGGTTTAGAAAACACTCAAGTAAATGTTACATATTCTATGCATGAACCTGAAATAATATTTAGAGATTACCAAAGAGCATGCGGCCACTTATGTCCATATTCTAAAACTCAATTCTATCACACAAAGCGTGTTTTTCAAAATTGTTGACAAGGATTGAGAACACGGAACAGTTCCAGGCATGATCCATTTTAGAACTATGATATGACATTACCGGAAATTTTATACGACATTACCGAATCTCACAGAACACACCGGAATTTAGATCCGCAGCCAATACGAACTATATAAGCCATTTTTAAATATTTTCCAATAATTTCATTTTAAGTCAATCAAATAATGAATAACTGTTTTAAAATTGTTGAATGCATGTCAAAAGAAATATTTTTGTTCTTGCGTGCAGGATTAAATAGAGTCAACAATTTGTTATAAATTTCACATGATTCAAGTAACAGTTTTTTCATCGGAAGGTATCGGATTGGTAGAAAACATGATATTAATTTTTGATTAAGAAAAATACATAATTAGTTTGAAGCCGAAAATATTATTATCCAAAATTAAATCTCCGATTATTTATTCTAGGTATATATGACATAATGTAAACGTGCCCCTTTCGAACTGTACGACTAGCTGAACTTTGATAATTTTACAACACAACATTTCAACATACCAAATTATGTTTTACCAAACACGCAAACTACCTCTAGATATGGTATTGAAAATCACTGTCGATATAATATGACTTACGTAATCATACTTCCAACAAATTTTATATCAAAAGCTTCCAACAAACCAATCAAAACATCTCATGTAACCGCTGACAGGAAAGTCTGTACAATCTTTTTATTAATTTTAAAACTAATTCGACGATAATCAATGTTAAGCATTAGTATTTTTCAAGACGTCCCATAAAGTACACACATACAAATATTTTATCTATGTCACAGGAGACATGCCTTCAAACTCGAAATTCTAACCGGAATACTACAAAATCTAATAACCAAGTATACTTTTATAATCGATCAAACAAGGGTAATAAAACGCGACCCTTCTAAACCACAAGCCATTTTAATACAAGAAAATGCCCACAGTAAAATTTTCCTACGCATCAAGATTTAAAGGTAACAGACACCTTCTTGGCAGAATGCAGCAAAATATTTTAGGCTTACTCTTACTCTCCAAGCCACCACTTTACAGCTTTATGAATTCAAATTAAAAACACTTGAAACTAAAAAGTCGCATTATTTATCGATAATGGTTGTATTCCACGACGAAAACAAAGAAGAGATACATTTTAAAAATAATTAAAATCTTTATTCACTTTAGTCTTTTCCCCATTATATAAGGATCATACATCGTGGAATAAGGCATAATATGTAATAAATCTTATGGCATCGTTTGTTTGGATGGATCGTGCAAATATAGCAAGGAAAATTACAACCTTCAGCTAATATTTGGTTATATCCAGAAGATTCCTCAGATGCCGATATATTAGGGTTTGCTTGACAAATCCTAATATGATAAGAATAAGTTAACATTTTAAAAGGGGTACTTAATCTGTGAGACTTTGAGTTTAAAGTAAGAAATGATAAAAAAAATTGGCTCGTGTTCATGTTTCAGTTCAGGTTCGGGTTGAAGTAAAATAGGCCTTAAGATATACTTTGAGATGATAAAATAAACGTTGGTGCCTAAAGAAAATAAAAGTAGTAATTTCGTGTTAGGGGTTTCGCGCTACAATAAAATGTTTTTATCTTAGGTAGTCACGATGGAAGGGACTTATGATGGAAGCAATTAAGACACACCCAAAAATCAAATACATTTATATATTAGATGCACACGATTGAATCAGGCTCGAGTTCGAACAACTATTCAGTCGGAAAGGATTTGCGGTTTAGTTTAAATTGAGGCAATATTTAAAAACACATTCAGCTTAATTACCCAATCAAAACTAATTCGACTCATTTTCATAGAGTTTACAATCTGTTAGATGTTTCAAAAGTGACTATCGCAATCTTAATACAAGCCAAGGTTAAGTCAGTTCCAATGGTACTACTCTGCCAGTTAATATATATTCTTGAATATACAAAGTCAAAATCCACGGATAGAAAAATATACAAAAATATTTATATCTTGGGCGCACATAACTTATATTTTAAAGATAAGATAAATATCTCTAAATCCTTTGTCATGGTTGGGAAGTTTAACACGCATATTATATTTTCTGATGCTTGTAGTAGCAAACTAACAGTGGTGGTCTTCTTTTAAAATAAGCTTGCAATTTAACACGCGCTTGCAAATCATGAACAATTTATTGTAGCAGGTGTACATTTAAAATTCGTCAATGTCAGGGGAATAATACCCAATTTATAATTTATCGGATTAAAATCCAATTTTATCTTCTAACAAAAAAAAAAAAGTAAAAATTAAAACCATTTGAATATTGCACAGCCAAGAAAATTATTTATACATATAAAAGGGATAAGTTAATCTTATAATTTTTTTATTTTGTACATAAAATGCAATTTTAATAAATCAGAACACACCATAATTTTTATTTCACCCCTTCATTTTTATGTATACATAAACAAATGAGGGACGGACGAAAAATAAGGGATGTTTTAAAACAATGGGGTTTTAATTTGCATACACTTCGGATAGTCCGGATTTTGTGTATCTATTATATTTAAATAATTGCTATGTGTATATATGGTATGACCACAAAATGGTCGATGAAATTCAAATAAAGTATATCTGACATGGGATTCTAAGATCCGTATAATTATCATATATAAAAAATGTAATATTTAAAATTTTTGTTTTGTTTTATATATATATTTTAATATAATACATATATTTCAAATTCCATATACTTCTGAAATTTCTGGGTAAACGTATTATACGAACGTATATAGAATGAAAAATGAAAAATAAATTTTATTTTATTTTATTTTAAATTAAAATTGATATTTTTGTTTGAATAACCTAAAATTCCACCCTTGATAACTAACAGCACCAACAAAATATATAATAAAATAAATAAATAAATAACAACAACAATAACAATAAAAGAATTTTTTTTTGATTTTGCAAACTGTTCATGCGCATTTTCCAGGAAAATATATCTTTCTATATCTATAACCGTATATACGGTTCGCATACATACGGCACAAGAAAATCAATATAAATTTTTTTTTTATTGTTATACGCTTTCTATCTCAAAAAAAAAAGTTGGTAGATTTTGAATTGCTATCAGATTAATAGGAGAAGCTTTATTTTTTCCTGAATTTAATTGAACTTATGACCTTCCAACTAGAAAGCACATAAAGTATAAATTGTTATTGCCGTTATATAAACAAGTATTTTCACCGGGCGCACATTAAAAAGAGGAATATCCTGGTTTATATTTATTAAGCGAACAACTAAGTAACAATTTTACATTTTTTTTTGTTTAAATTTATATTTTTTTACGAAGTTAGAAATTGCTTTTGACTTCCATTTATAACATTCACAACAACAACAGCAACAAAAAATAACATTATTCCGTTATGTGGTTTGGTACTGAACAGAGAGAAAAAAAGGAAAATAATATTTCTTGGTTTGCAAATTTCATTTGCTTCCCTTCACTTTGTATGTACAAACGTATATACATATTTTGTTGTTGTTGCTTGTTGAGGGTAGAGTTGTTGTAGAGAGCATAAAGAAAATGTAGATATTTTTCGTGTGCTTACGACGTCTATATTGTTATGTGTGTAACGATGGAAAAAAAAACCGCACCAACATTTTTTTTTTGTTTTACGTTTATTTTTATATTCATTGAGGGGGTGATTTCTTCCACCCATTTTATTTTTATGATAATGTTTATTATTATAACTATTATTATGATTATTTCTATAGACCAACAAAATGTGTGTGTGTGTATGTGTTTGTATGTAATTTTCCACCTTTTTCGTTATGATTATATGATGCGATGATAAAAGTAAATTCCTTATAAACGTAAGATAAAATTTAAATTTTATTCCAAATAATTTAATTTTAATTGAAATTCTCTTAAAAATCATCATCATTTTGGGATTGTCACACCACAACATTATTTATTTTGCTAGATATATATATATATATATATATATATATATATATATATATATATATATATATATATATATATATATATATATATATATATATATATATATATATATATATATATATATATATATATATATATATATATATATATATATATATATATATATATATATATATATATATATATATATATATATATATATATATATATATATATATATATATATATATATATATATATATATATATATATATATATATATATATATATATATATATATATATATATATATATATATATATATATATATATATATATATATATATATATATATATATATATATATATATATATATATATATATATATATATATATATATATATATATATATATATATATATATATATATATATATATATATATATATATATATATATATATATATATATATATATATATATATATATATATTGCCACACTTTAATGATTTTTATTTCTTAATTCTTTTTCAAATTTATCGCATGTCTATTTTAGTTTAGAGTCTCGATATTATGAACACCTACAAAATCACAAATAGATTATAATATAATTTTAGATTTAAATATTATAATTAAATATATGTGCTAGTATAACAAACAAATTAAAATATTCATTTTAACTTATAGTTTAAGCGAGCTAAAAATATCTACCTATAGTCAAATTTGCCGTATATTACACACTTACACTTTTATCTTAACAATGAAATCTTTTAAATATTTTATACAATTTTTTAGAATAACACAACGGGAAAAATGTTTTACATTTACATAAAAATTATAATTTAAAAAGAAGAATGTTAATTAAAAAATATCTTCTTCATTTATGAACACTCTTCTCGCACACAATATTTATTAATTAATGATTGTACATGCGCAATAAAATATTCAATATATTTTCATTTAAATTTTCCTTTTATACATCAGAACTTTATACATACCACCTCGTTGTTTCTTCCATTTTAATTTTTTTAAATAATCAAATAATAATAATAATTTATTTTTATTTTGTTATAGTTCATGGTAATTTTAAAATTTAGAAAATTATACACGTATGTATATATTACACCTTTAAGACAAAATACTTATTTAAATCTATAAGGTTAATTAGAAAAAGAAGAGTCAAATGTTATAAATCACCACCATGTCCCTAATTAAAACTAATTCAAAAAATTTATTGCATGCAAATATTTAAATATATATATTTGGTCAGATGTATACCTACCATGTTTAACATGAAACGTGTAATAAATATTGTTATTGCATTTTAATTAGCATAAATAGTACATAAAAAATAATTAGATTATAACATAATCATAAAATGCGTGCGCGCCTTTATAGGTACACGAAATTGTGAAAGGAATGCTATAAAATAAATTGTATACAAGAAATACTTACCAGAAACAAAATAAAATACATTCTCTTTCGTTACAATTCAGTTATGTTGTAAAATGTTAAACATGCCGGTGTTTTGGTCATATTAAAATTCAAAATTTATTAATTTATGATTCACCTGTTTTTTTATATGTAAGATTTTATTATATTGTTCAACTACGGTGAAAATCTAACGTCACAAAATTTTCTGATAGTCCCCAATTGCACAAAGAGAATATATATATATATATATATATATATATATATATATATATATATATATATATATATATATATATATATATATATATATATATATATATATATATATATATATATATATATATATATATATATATATATATATATATATATATATATATATATATATATATATATATATATATATATATATATATATATATATATATATATATATATATTATATATATATATATATATATATATATATATATATATATATATATATATATATATATATATATATATATATATATATATATATATATATATATATATATATATATATATATATATATATATATGTATATATATATATATATATATATATTATATATATATATATATATATATATATATATATATATATATATATATATATATATATATATATATATATATATATATATATATATATATATATATATATATATATATATATATATATATATATATATATATATATATATATATATATATATATATATATATATATATATATATATATATATATATATATATATATATATATATATATATATATATATATATATATATATATATATATATATATATATATATATATATATATATATATATATATATATATATATATATATATATATATATATATATATATATATATATATATATATATATATATATACCTGTGCCAAAAAGTATAAGTCTAATTTTGTAACGATGTTTGCTTTTCATTACCCAAATAAATATTTTGTCTTAAGTTTTATAAACATAAAGCATTTTATCAAAATTCAGTTCATTATTTATTAGTTTCAGCTTAATTCAGTTTAACATAAAATCAAGAATTCATTTATTCATTGTTGAGAAAAAACATTTCTTATATGCTCGTATACTCTTCTCCTTCAGAGTTTAAATCCGGATCACCATTTGGTATATATTCCGATCATTGAATCGTCTGTAGAAGTTATGATATGTTTCATTTATGAGATGAAGCTGGTCTAGCATCCTGCTTTTTTCACCTGAAGAGAAAAAAGAGAATTGATCCCACGTCGATGAACATTTAACTCTTAGAAAGGCTCCTCTTCCCTAAAGAAATTTTTGAATTGGGCAATACAAAAATTTGTTGTATATCGCAACCACTTTACTTCACTTCATTTAAATGTATATCCATCCCGATCGTTTGCCCGCCGCAAAAAATTGGTTTTCGCGACTGTTTCAAAATCGAGAAAGTTTTGTTGATCAATCTCAATCACTTCAAATTGTTGTGAGACAATTCAAATTGTTGTGACTATCGTTCATACAAATTGGTACCACACACGTGGATGATGGATTTGTACACAAGTCTTTTTTTTTTTGTTTTCCAACGGTCTCGGAATTGCCTACAACACACGCTATATGTGTGCGACGAGGAAGCATAAATTTGTGGCAATTGACTTTTATAGTTTCAGAAGTTTGCACTAAAAATAGTGATCATTGAAACGACAAAAAAAATCTTATTTTGATCAGCGCAGCAATCGCTGTAGGTAACATAATATAACATGTTCTGTTTTAAAAGATTTTGATAAAATATATTGAAACAGACTCAACGTAAACTCATTACTGCCCCGTTTTGCTAATGCACACATGTGACATGCAACAATATGGCTTATTGAACACACATTCGTGCATGGTTCGATTGAATGTCCAAAGTTGGCTTTTATAAAATAATATATTTGAATACAGAAGCGGCGTCGATCAAAAGCATTCGTTTTGATTATCAAGTTCGAATTTTTGGCCTTAGTTTTATCCGCGTCCTTGGATTTGTAAGCGATATCAGATGCTTCATGATCTTGTTGTTTTCTTATACTTGGTGATGTCTGTTTGGATTTTAAAGGTATCACATTAGTTGCAAGTGTCACTTTTTGGACTTTTAAATGCCGTCCCTTTCTCAGAATATAAAAATAAAGAAAAGTCAATCCAAATATGTAAAAATAAGAAAAATAAAACCAGTTTAACCAGTCATATATGACAGTCGTAACCAGTCGTCTGGTTTCTTAATTATTATTCAATTTGACCATTCCCTATTGGTATTCACGTCGTAGATGTCTTACAATTCCGAAGAAGTATAAAAAGTTCCTTTGCCCCCTATTATATGAATCGGACTTCCAAATACGGCCCTTTGAATACCCAGCTTCCTTAGTACCTCTTTTGATCTTTTAGTTTTACAAGGATACAGCCACACAAATTTCAAAAATCAGTCAATTTTACACTGTATATACTGCTTTTTTATTGCCGTCAATTGGCCTAAATGGTCGATATGATAAGTATTGACCAGTGTACCACCTTATGGAATTGGATTAAAGAGATCTGGCAGTATTTCGTCTTTTGGTCAACTACCAGACACGGACAATGTCAAACACTACATTGCAGCTACTACTACTACTACTACACTGCCAATGGAAATGTATGCTTACTTTAGAATATAAAACTGACTTTCTATCAGCTCTTGAGTTTTCCTATGTTATAGGCTCTTGAGTTTTCCTATGTTATAGGCAAAGTGATCCTGCGCATGATAAGTATGTTCATCACCTCTAAAAGCAGCTTTAAGTAATTTAAAATGATGGTCATTATTAGAAACGTATTCATGATACCACAGACAATCAAAAGAGATTTTTCATTGGAATTAAAAAATTAAAACAAAATTTATTTCTGATAATTCCAATACCGATACAACGATGATTGATTGATTTTTCGTTAAACTGCGTACACGCATATACGCAAAAAAACAAAATATTTTTGATTGAATGCTGCTATTTGTGTATGTTCAAGTTTATAATTGAATTGAGAAAGTTGCAGCGCCCATCCTGAAATTATTGTTTCTCTATTATTGACTTAAAGGCTGCGTAGTCAGTTACAATTTTAAAGTGTTATCCTAGCAAAGACGCCCCGATTTTTTTTATTGCTGCTGCGACTCTAGCAATTGCAATTCATATGCTGTTGTACTTTTTCTCATTTTTTGTTGCTGTATTAGATTGCTCCAAGACCAATCTTAAAGGAATCGTACCGGTTAAAATGCATTGGCTAAAATGCATAAAATTCATTCGAATGCTTTGTAGCATCTGCTCAACTGCAAATACAGATTTGGAATCTTTTCGAAGCAGATCGGAACGGATAAATTTTGACTGCATTCTTTGGTTCTGGAAATTTAGTGGTTGCTATTTTTTTCTTGAAAATCTCTTTACTTATCCATCATTTATTTCATATCCGCAAGGTATTGGATTGATTCGGATAAAAACTGAAACTTCTTCCATTTTATTAGCAGACATTCCCTTCAGCTATCTTCAATAGTTCTGCCAGCTTCACCAAACCTTTCTGCTCAACTCTTGCCGATACCACTAAATCATCCATATACACACAATGTTTCTTCTCTAAAACCAAATCTTTAAAAATATTCTTTATGTAACGTTGAAAAACACTTAACGAGTTACCAAATTGTGCCCTTGGCTCATTCAACAACACATAGCCGTTATACTGTATGGTAGACCTTTTTCCAGAACTACATCCACTGGCAAAACCTTATCTTCGACAATGTGAAAAATGAAACTAAATTGGTCACTGTCAATGGTAAGCTCTGTAAAACACCTTCATATCGTGAATAAATTATTCAAACCTGTAAAGGGGCACATTTTAGTTTGTTGAATAAAGTCTGGTGTGCCAATACTCAGAAATTTATTCGTAGCTTTCAGATTAATATCGCTTCCGCTAGTTTCTTCTTTAATTGTCTCTTTATTTTAATAGTTTGCTTCCGGTTCATTTTGCTGTGTAATTTGGCGTTTTGCCACTCGCATTTGAAGCGTGTTGGTCTCTTTGCTTTGTTGAGAAATTTGTTGATAAGACAACCATAGCATTTTGGTAATAACTTCCGCTTTCCTTGCCTAGTATTATTCAGTTCCGCTCTTGTAAGTGACTTGGACCTTATGTTTTCTATCATTTGTTCGAATAAATCTAATATTTTTTTGAAATCCTCCATACCTGTAAGTCCATATAGTATTGCCTTGTTTGGTTCGTGGTCTCAAATACCATCAATACATTACCGAATAATTGCTGGAATTAGCTTCAAAGTGATCCATCGAATTTTATGAGCCACTTGGCTATTTTGCAATCATTTATTGTCTTATAAGTAGACTTTTTGAATCCTCTTCGTCAAAATTCCATTAATTTCTCCGAAGTATACGTCGCATCCGTAGCTTGCAAACTTTTTTTCGCTGTATGAGCAAAAAGTATTTTGGAGTATGCTGTTTTCTGTATCAACAGATACTATCCACTTCTGAATTGGAAAATTATCATCGCCGCTCAACTTGATCCGCATCTTTAAAAATAAACTGATGCCTCAACTCAACATTGCCAATATCCGTATTACCTTTCAACAAATTATTTTCCATTTACAAAAGCTCTATTTGTGTATTCTTGAGTTCAATCTCCTTCAAAAGTAGCTGTGTTTTTTATCGTTCATGTGGATGAGGGTGATTAGATTTGGATGGTGAACTTTGCTGCTTTCTTTCCTCATCAGAAGGCTTCAAAAATGCATCGTGTCCATTTTTCATTTTATAAAAGCTCTCGATCATTGCTTGGTACAATGAATCTCAATCGTCCGCGTTGTTTAAATTTCTATTCGCCCCTCGTTTTTAGACATTGTGATAACACAGTTTTGTTTAGGCATTTCATAAAAAAAAACGAAAACCTAATTTGTTAACCTATGACTTTTCTATTATACTCGTAAAAGAATTCTATTAATGTATTGCAGTTGTTTGATAAACACAACGGTAACCAAAATAGCATTTTCTACCGCAAATCACATAATTTGCCTTATTACGCACAGGTTTCGTTATTTTTGACATTATCCGACAGGGAAAATTTCTCTCCTATTTTGCATCGTCTTTTTGAAATCACATGTTCTGTAGGTCTAACCTAAGTGGTCCAATTCAGACACATAAAAGTTTTCCAACATGTCCCAATACCGGTCGCCAGTAACCATACAGGCCGAAAGGGCCTAGTGTCCTTGTTGTTTCAATTGAGTGTTTTCAGTGCTCAAATAGTGGCTATTCTGTTTATTAATACAAATACAGCCAGCCAAGTTGAAATGTGCTCGTATCATTCGAATATTCCACAGCCTAGATAAGAGGTATACTTGGACATTCAGCATCACTTTGCCTCACTCCATAACACTGAATTGCCGATTTACTCGGTACACATGATTAACATTTTTTGCTGTTGTTATTATGTTATGTTATTATTTTACGTAATTTTCGTCGCATATTCACAATTGAACAGTTATTTAAATAAAAGGTTTTATAATTTCAAAACGTAGTTGCGGAGTTAGATGTTACATAAAAATTTTTTTGTCAACCCTGCTCTACGACTGTCAAATGCGAACCGACAAATCTCATCCAAAACTAAATGGCGGCATCTCATCCAAAACAAAATCGGCCAGCAAATAAAAGCACCTTGCATTATTTTTAAATGAAATTAACTCCTTCAATAGCTTTATTATCTGTGGTATATAGCTTTATAAGTTCTCCTTTTTTAATATAAAAGCAAAGAGCATTTAATTTTCAGGTAGGCACAAAAAATAGATCTTAATGCATATGTCTTGCTTCTAAAATGTTAATAATTTTTTTGAGAAATTTTACTAATACTTTATGATTGGAAATAATTATTCGAAAACTATACCCAAAATATCGTGTTAATTAAGCTGTTGCTAGACCATTAATTCTGACCTATAGTGAACCTAATTTTCCACTAAAAAAGTGACTGTGACAAAATATATTAAGACGCCAGTCTAGGGCAAGCCTAGCATTTTATTTATCGTAATTTTAAATATATTGAAGCCATACAGATTAGAACAATATGTATAAGTATGGCCAGCTTATCTGATCCATTTCAATATTAGATATATGCTTCATTTCTATAATTAAATAAAATGCTGAATTGATTGAATTAAAATTTATTATAAATCTTGACAACAACTCATTTATTTATACATGAGGCCTACACAAAAAATAAATCTATATATCTTTTGTTCTTTCTTTATATTTTATAATATATTATATATAAAATATTTTTGATGAAATTTGATATGTGACCCAAATAGTATAAAGAGCTTGTTAAATTATTTTTCCAATGTATAACGTTGTGTATTTTATTTTATTGTAGCAACAATAATACATCAAATGATTTCATGTTTTGTGATTTTTGTGTGTGTATGCTATATGTAGAAAATGATGACACCATGTCTTTTCAGCAATTTTTTTATATTTCGTCTCAGACTCGTATTGATTTCTCGATACATTTTTTAATCAATTTAATTAAAATAAATTTTATTCCATCATCTGTGCGAATTCTATATACTCTAAAATAAATAAATAGAATTCATAAATATCAATGAGAATAATATATATACGTATTCCAAAATACCTTTATTTTAATTTTATCCCCAGCAGTATAATTTTAATATACAAACAGAATGAAACCTATATACCCTTCGTTGAACACTATGCAATTTTATTTGTTCCAATATTGTAATCCCACTCGCACTCCGTGTCTATATATTCGCTCTGTAGCATGTTATCTGAAAGCACAGAAAAAAATACAAAAAAATAATTATCCCTTTGGAATTGTATGATTGGATGAAAATTTTAATTTCACACTCCACCAAAATAAATTATTGGATAAAAATTCGTTATCCTATCACCTAAAAAATAATATACAAAATAGGGATTGAAATGTAATATATGAAAGCACGAGTATAGATGTGTATACAGTAGCTAGGAAATAAGATAAAATTAAAATATATTAGCATTTTGGGAATTAAACTAAACTAAAAATGTGTATGGTGCATAAAAATTGCATGGCACATAAACGAGAAAGGTTATTGCCCAATTTATTTAATAAATTTTAATTTAGATATATTCCTGTTTCGCATACGTTAAATGATATAAATTGAGTATATAGCGTCAATTGTGCATTGCATATACTATATGCATAATACCGAGTGAGTACTTTATCTCAAGGTATTTTTAATTAAAAAGTCACATTCGTCTACTTACGTATATAAATTCCAATGAATCAATTTTTCTGTATATAGCAATGTTCTATAATTCATGTTATATGTATATATTAAAAAATAAGTCCCTTTTCAATAAAATATAAGTATATACATATATAGGAACTACCACAAAAATGTATTATATAATATTTTATTTATTTTTTGTTTCAAAGAAAGAAATAAGGAACCATACCGTTTCTTGTATTATAAGTGTAGTATATACAGTGAAAGAGAGAAAACTTATTGACATGACACCATATTTTTCGAAAGTTGAAAAGAAATTTAACACATTTGTTAAAATTACATATATAGCTCGATATAATAATAAGAAACACCCAGCTTAATGATATTAACAACCATATCGAATTTTTTTTATGCTCAGTCGTTTAAGAAAATTAAAGAAAATTCACCCTCACAAAAAAAATTGTTTTTTCCTCTAATCTATGTAACTAATTATACGGTTACGTCAACTTTTTTTTATATATATAATATAGCGGATTGTTTCAATTTCTTTTTTCGTTATTTATTCGATAAATTATTGTTTTAATTTCATTATTACATTTTTTTTTTTGAAGAAATGTAATAAAAATTAGAATTTATTGCTGTTTTAGAAGATAGACTATATATAAAGCGAGGGGCTGTACGCGATATTTAATTAATATATATTTTGTTTAATTACTACTGCAATTATAAATCTGTTAATTATATCTAAAAGCAATTACACATATTTCTCAAATCGATAAAAAATTAATCAATCGTAAATATAACAATCGAAAACAAATCATTAAATTTATTTCCGCAACTTTTTCAAATCTAAAAACTATTCATCATAATAATGATGACTAACCACACGTGTATGTGTGGTAAAATAGTAAAATACAGAAGTTGAAAATAATTTTTATTTTGGTTGTTGCCTTTGCTGTATGTATTAATGTTTCCTTACCATTAAAATTATTTGAGTAATGTAAATCTTTTTTATAGTTATTACATTTTCCATTGAGCCATTGATGATTTGTTAATGGCGTTAGAATATAATTTTGTGAAGTTTAGCACTTAATTGTGCAGGAAGTTGAACATAAATAAAATATATTTTAAATTCTCCGTAGTCTGTTATTAACGGTTTCGTAATTCGATTAAATAAATTAGTGATCGATCTTGCAAAAATTTTGATGTGACTGTTTTAAATGATTGTGCTGTGAAGAGTTAGGCTAATGAATGTAGGATTATTTCGCATTAAACTAGCAGGATTATTTATAAATAAATTTATAAATTTAAAGTTTTATGGGATGATATACCTCATGGAGTTTATTGAAGTTAGCTGAAAGTTTCCAGCCGAAATAAAGCAAAAATTTGCCTGGAACTATATAATTTTACAAATGGTTCAAATCCTATAACACGTAAATTACAATAAATTTAAAAATTTCCGAAACTAAATTAATAAAACGTTCTGTATTTTTTGCCAATTGATACTAGCCATATAAAATATTGAGTTCAATGGACTACATCTCGAATAATAAACACATACAAATTCTCAAAAAATTATTTCAAATACGTTAACCGTTTCTCTATCACCTTATTCACAAATAGTCCATTCAATTCAGAAATTATTCGCTGGCCGGACTAGTGCGAGGTACATCAGACGATAGAGGAACGTTTAACGTTTTTGAAATAATCGTTTGAGAATTTTTGTATAGAATTCTAACGACCATCGTTGGATCGAAAATTCTAAATTTACTGTAATTTTCATAAGATTTGCACCAATTTTATCAAATTATTTAGTTTCAGACAGATTTTTGCTGTATTCGGGTTATTTGGAGGAGATCGTTGAACTAGGTATATCAAGTAACATATCTTTCGGTTATAATTTTTTTTTCAAAACACTATGAGAGAATACCTCACGGGGTAAAGAACTTCGGTCAGGAAATTGTAAAACCCGCAAAATTCACAGGAAATTGCGGGAAACATCGAAAATTTAGTAAGAAAATAGGCAGCAAAATGGCTCAGAAAAACATGTTCTCAATATACGATTATTATTGGTTATAAAAATTGAACCACTTTAAATAATTTTTCATGGTAAAAAAATCTTTAAAAAGTTATTCACAAAACTTCTCAGAAAAATTTTCTGATTCTTCATTGATTTCAAGGAAAATTTAAATGATTAATTTGTCACCAGCCCCAAAATGGTGAATTTGTGAACTAGATTGGTTATCATGAAATTGTTGCTTTTCCAAGACTTTTCAGCCATGAATGATGCGTCACCTGATTTTATTGGAATGAGCTAAATGAGCATGCTTCCAACGCCACAACGATATTTTTGAGTTCTAATTTGTTTCTACATATTTTGTTACATTCAAAACAATTTCAATAACATGATATATGTAATATTTCGATACCAAAAAACATAATTTGCCACCAGCGCTAAAACACTAAATTTGTCAGATAAATAGCTCACAAAAAAATTGTCCTTTGTCCAAAATATTGAAAACTTGACCGACTGTGCTGGTTATTCTCTCTCTCTCTCTCTCTGGCACTATATCGCATCAAGGGATTTGGCCTCCTCAAATGAGGGTTCATAATCAGAATTTCATTTCGGATAATGAGTGATTAATTCATTGATCCTAAACCAGCCGTGAAATTTTTTCCTTGTCACCACCGGGAATCGAACCCGGGACCTCCGGTCGCTGGAGCAAGTATGCTAACCACTTTGCCACCGGGTGTTGGTTATACGGTATCAGTTAAAGAATCGAAGTTAAACAATTTGTATAAGAATATAAATATGACAGACTGGCCTTAATTTATTCTATTATAGCTTGGGCCAGATTTTTCCCTGTAAGTGTGGTGCAAATTGACGTAACCAAAATTGTTATATTTTTAACGCGAATAACGGTGGATTACTTTAAAAATTACTTTGAAAATAGTAAATAATGTAATTTTGCTGTTGTTGTAACTAACCCGGAATACGAAATCCCAAAATCTAAATTTCAAAAACAAAAATTGAAATACTGCAAACTAAAATACCGTTAAACGAAATCCTGAAACATCAAGTTTTCAAAACTCGAATTCCCGAAAATTCCGAATAAACACTGAAAATGTTGGAATCCGGGGTTGAAAATACTGATTTCAACATTTTTGTAAATTTTCCAGATTAATGTTTGGGTTTAATAGTCCTCGAAAATGACTGACTTTGACATATTTCAGTATTATTCGAGTCGATGTTTGGATTTATCTATTGTTAAAAACAATCTTTTTGCAACTGTAAAATCATGGTATGTATTGTTGATTAAATTTGGCAAATAATTAATTTAAATGTGAAATATGAACGCAATTGTAAACACTTTTTAAATTTTTTTTCTTAAAGATATATTACGGAATTTAGTGTTAATTGACAGTTTGAGAGAAGTTTGAAATGAAAAAACCGTCGTCAAAAAAATATTATGAAAAAGTAATCAAAAAAAAAACTATCGAAAAAACCAAAAATACGAATTTCAACTAAGACTGTGTCCGAATTGTGTGATAAATATTTTTAGAACTAAATTTGTGAAAATGCTGAACGCACTCGAATTATCAGTCTAAGGTATAATAATTTTAGACAGTTACGTAATAATTTAATCGGATAAGAAATTTCGTATGCACTTGTTCAATGAATTATTATGATTAGAATCTAGTTAAAGTGGAGGATCAGTACTCAAGGATGTAATATTCAACAGCAATAACGTAATTTGCTTTAAATAAATAAAATTAAGAAAACTTTTTTTTTATATTTGTAATCTTAAATCTTTGAATGACAACAAGTTCAATTTTTAAATCAAAATTAAATTAACTGACAGGAATTTTTATCAAAAAAAAATTTTCACGGATTTCGGAAATTTTTCGTGAGTGTCAAATATTTTTGCTACAAAATATTTATCACACAATTCGGAAACAGTCTAAGTCTCAATATTGTCTAGCCTATCGTAATTCATTTACTTTAGAGATTGGGGCGTACCGTCCCAAGCCCCTCTTTTGCAATTTACGTTACGTTGAGAACGATTTTCATAACTTTATAATGAATATGAGGGAGATTCTTTTAATATTTGAAAAAAGAATTGATGAATTATGCGAGAAAGTTTATTTGTGCTGATCCATCCTCTATTTCTAATCATCATACTGAAATCAGGAATTATATAGGCAAAGCCGCTTAGCATTGGTCTAGTTTGCGCCGTCAATATAAGATTTTTGTTGTTTTTAATTGGGGATCGTCTTGAAATACCGAAAGTTATAACCCTTAAAACAGCGGAAACTAAAATCCTGAAAAAAATGTTTTGCAAAATATAAGAAATACTGAAATTAAAAATGTTATCATCCAGTTAATTAAGTGTAATTCGTGAAATTGGCATAATAGCGGAAATTCTGTAACATCATGTTTATATATATATATATATATATCCGCTTCTATACTCTCTATATGATTGCTGTCGATGTTTTATGTTTTAACACCGAGGGCCAATAATAAGGACTAAGATGATTCCTGATTATTGTATTTTATCTTTACCAAAATATTTATGTTCTATATGACTGCTTGGCTTTTTGATTTGACACGGTCTGTAGTATTTTACAGTTTTTTTTATAAATCTTTATAGATTTATATTTCTAAAATGCTGTTACGAATACCTTTATAAATATCATGTTCCTTCATTTCAGTTGTACATATTTATAACGTCAAAGTATTTCATTCCGTCAAAATATTAAATTTACATTCATTGAGAAAATACCTCTGGTAATACCCGAGAAAAGCTAAATTTTCAGGTGTTTTAATATAATTTAAAAATAAGTGACTTCTGAAACCTGAATGATGACAAAAATTTCAAAAAGTTTTGGGTAATACTTCCAGCAATGTTAAGAGTTTCCGTTTGAACCTGTAAATGGTCTGATTAAATTTTTTTGTGGGATATTTAACCGGAATATTTAACCAGAATGTCTGAATATTAGATAAACTTAATAGACTTTTCATTCGAGCAAATATAACGATTTATTTTTAATTTTCCAAATTTAGTATTGAGCAATTTCTGTTGGCAGCACATTATCCACGATAAGCTTTTGAACCACAGTTACAAAAAATATGTATAAATAGGATATGTAAATTGCCACTGAATTAAGTCAGTCTGAACGGTTGAAAACCCTATTGGTGTGAATTTTGATTGGAGAATTACAGAAACATTTACATGGCGTCGCATCCTAACATTATCGAACCTCCGGCTCACTCATTAAATCGTGCATAAAAAAATAAATTTTCTTATACTTTCATGCAACCGGAAAGCTTATAGCAAAGTGATGGAGTGATTTTGTTGCTAAAACCACAGTGTAGTTTTATCTAATAACCAGGGGTTTCTTTTCTTGAAATCGGTGGAAATGTTCGTAATCGGAATACTATTTGCTATGCAATTCTTTATGTTACTAACATTTTTCGCCAGCTACTTTAATAATTTTTAATAATTTCTTATCTTTTTTTAAATTAAGAAACATACTTTTTCCCCCAGGGGAAAATTCCGCCTGGGTAAATTGATACGGAATTATTTGCTTAGTAGGTAAATAAATAATAGAAATACAAATATGAAAAAATGATTAAAGTAGCCGGCATCAATTTTTAGTAATACATATAACTAATTGCATAGCAATACTGATGTTTACCGATTACGAAAATTTTCGCCGTTTTCAAGAATGGGGCCTCAGATTATACGTTCTCTTTCTCATTGAACTGGACTTATACTAAAAATATATTTTCTCATAGTCCACCGTAAATTCTAAAAGCTGAACCTTATCAGAAAGTTATCTATTTCCGCAACAATTTGTTTTGGGAGAGATAATAAAGCTAAAGTTTATCCGAGATATGTCTAATTTTCTTGTTCATAAATATTTGAAAATCAATTTTTAGTCTACGCAGTTATTTTTGTGGGAAAAACATTTGTTTTTCTTAATATGGCCTTGTTTTGTGCTGCTTTTTACTAAAATGGTAATTTCTCGGTATAAATTTTTCTACATTACAGTTTACATATTAGTATCATTCGATTCAAATGAAGAGATCAAGTCTTCACTTACTATAATTAAGTTACGCTTCACAAAAATTCACACTGTTGTCAAAAATGACAACAAGCTGCTCATCAGAAATAACTGCACGAGAAAACTATTTCCTCAGGTAATTCAATTTTTCTCAATTGCTTAATTTTTCACTGAAGTGAAAGTAGGAGTAGTTTTGTAATTTAGCAGCATGGTTTTTAATTAAAGGCCAGTATGCAGCTGACGTGAAATGAAATTTTCTCTGGTCTCCAAATTTTCATTCGCCGTATTTATAAACACTTGATACACAACGCAACAACAAATACAAATAATTATGAAACGTCAAAAATTTAGCTTACTTTATCGTTCCCGCAGATAAAAACGCAGTCAAAAATGTGTATAGTTAAACACAGGCATCTTTATTTTAATACGAAACATACCTGTTTCACTAGCTAAACTGCTTACCGCAAAATAAAATTTAGCAGCGGAATTTTCAATTTTTGTATTCGCCAGAGTTATTTTTGTATGACAAATTCCATTTCACGTCAGCTGCATACTAGGCATAATAGTTAGTAAATTTATTTACGCCATATTTGAGTTGATTGTATTGTTTAATAAATAATTTGAAAATACTGTTAAGGTCGTTAGGGCCAGCCCAACAAGCAAGTCATCGACACTATACTTAATTGACTCATCAGTGTTACATATCAGCAAAAAGGATGGGCATGTACCACATTAGTCTTAGATCGTGGACGGTCATTAAACGTGTCACATGACAAATTATTATGACTTGCGATAAATTAGTCATTTAGTCAACACGCCATCAAACAACGACTCAAAAATATTTTGTACAACAAAATATGAAAAATTGAATCGTATGTTTTTTGTAAAAAAAAAAGAATTCAAACGAATATTCAAAATTTTCTAACTGGGATGACAAAAATATTGGCGACAACCTTAAATTAAATTTTTAATTTAATTAAACAATATTTTAATTACTTAGGTACAAACAAGTTTTGGGGTATTTACAAAAGATGGCGTAGGTGGTATTAAATCACATCGGGCCAATGTATAACTATACATTCATGTTAAAACGTCATCATTTCGTGTCATTCGCTGAAGTGTAAACAACATATATTTTTGTGCTCTAGCCATGTCAACCTTTGTGCCAACAAAATACAATTTGCGGGAAGCGCCAATTTTTTGCTATAGTTTGAAGACAATTGTTCCACCAATAAAAACATGTGAGAAATTTTAAAAGTGGCGATTATGACACCAGTGACAAAAAATGCGAAGGGAGACCAGTTATGTTTGAAGACGCTGAGTTGGAGGCGCTTTTGGACCATGATTGATGCCAAACTCAAAAGGAGCTCACTAAAACTTTAAAAGTGGCTGAGCAAGCGATTCAAACCCATTTTAAGACCATGGGTATGGTGTAAAAACAAGGAAATTGGGTTCCGTATGAACTCAAGCCAAGACACGTCGAACGCCGTGTTTTCACGTGCGAACGAAACTATCATTGGAGAACGTTATCAATAATAATTAATGTAATTAAGCCGAGCATTGAAACTCAAACGCCCTCAATATGCCAAAAGAAATGACAAATTGACCAGCGCGATAAAGCTATGCCACATGTTGCAAGAGTCGTCAAAGAAACCTTTGGGCACTTCAATGGGATGTCCTACCCCACTCGCCATATTCACCAGAAATTGCTCCTTCCGACTACCACTTGTTCCGGTCGATGACTCATGGCTTGGCCAAGCAACACTTGCTAACAAAAAAGTCATAAATTGGGTCGACTCTTGGATCGAAGCTTCGAAGTTATAAACAAAAACCGAAAACTTATTTGTACTCCCAATATGTTCCGAACTCGCAGCTCCACAAATCTGGTGATAAGAGATGTCATATTCTTCTTAAGACTATGTTATGATTTATATTAACACTATTGCAAGAAATTTTATGAAATATTTTTATGGATGTTTTAGATATAAAATCAGGAAATCGGTTTTAGTACAATTTAGTCTATGAACGTTGTCTAACAAGTATTTATTTAATTTTATTATGTCATGTACCATATCCGATTTCAGTTCAATGTATGAATTTCTACATTAAAGCCGTGTCATAGGCGTAAAACTGAATTTTAGCGTTTAGTGGTAAGCCTAAAACATCACTATTGTAAATCAAAAATAATGAAGGGCCAAGAATTGATCTTTGAGGAATCCCATAAAATACTTTATAGTAGACCCCGTTAATAGTCAATTTGAGTAAGATAATCGGCTAACTCACGCAATCGAACGCTTTTTAAATGTCTAAGAACAGACAAGAGGAGCAATTTGTAGTTTCGATGAATGTGTTCTATGATAGGATTATCATTTCAAAATTTTTACTGGAAAATGGTAGTATAGAAATTGGTAGATAATTTGTTAGTAGAGAGGGGTTGGTCATCTGTTTTGAAGAAAGGAATAAGGCGAGATTTTTATAGAAATGATGAGAGTATGCCATGGTTAATCCATTAAACGCTCCGGTCGAAGAATTTGAAATAATTTTATTTAAGAGTTTAACTATAGTAACAGAAAAGTTACCATAACCAGGTACACAAAGATATTGTTACAACTAGTCACCGCATCTGTGGTGATATTTTGAAGGTAAACATTGGCTAATTAGTTTAAGTGTTATAATATAATTATTAAATGGGCTCTGCACTGATAAATTTAGTCCGACTTTTATAAAATATTCATTAAACTTGTTTACAAATTCTTATTCAACCAACTGATTTACTTCGTAGAACATTTCTAATCAACACTCTAAAGAGTTATCGGACATTTATGCTCTTCCCTTTAGATTACGAGTTCTTCAGGACAATAAGCGACAATAACTGTAAGATAATATTAATACACAGTAACAATCATTGTCGCGTTGTTGAAGACTTGAACCTTCAGTACAGATATCTTCAAAATTTATTTTGCTATTCTTCAACAATTCAGAATGGTTGCGTTAAATACGTGCGGTTACATTTCAAATGATGCAACACATTCCGGAAATCAAAAAAATTATCACCCAAGCAAGTACGGTATCCCTCGACGAGAAAGAAAACAAATAATTGTTGTGCAGTGATTAAAAATATTAATTAAATTCTTATGTACAGCTCTAGAAATTTTAATCACCATATTAAGACGTATATTCATTCTGTGTTATCATGTAACCACGCGATCATTATTTATAATACGTTGACTCATTACATTATTACTAATCTACATAAAATAAAATTAAAAATACAAAATTTTCAATAAAGAAAAGCTTTCGATTTTTTATTTTTGTTTGTTTAAATCTATCTCGTAATAAAAGCGATTCAACTATAAGTCGTTTTAATTCATTCACCAGTTTTCTACTCATCTCGTATATTTTATACTGTAATATTATGATTATGACTATTACTGTCGTTATTATTATGATTATTACTCGATTCTTTTCAATAAAGATAGCAACAAAGTATAAGAAAAATCGATCGTGGAAAACTATTAATATTATACAATTTTTGTTGTTGTTGTTGTTATCGATAAAATTTATGATTCCTCTTTTGTTCCTTTTTAGATTGTTTTGTCACATGAATTGAATAGAAATAACTTGCTTTCCCAAAAAAAAAGAATTGGATACTGTACGTAGAAAATTTTTCTAGAATATACGATAAGGTGTTTTCGAAATCGAGTACAAGGGGTAGAAATTCGAATCGGAATGAAACGAACACAAAAAAAAACATACTTGGAAATATCTCATATCAGCTTTTGTTATTTTTTGATAATACAGAGTTTTATTTTATAAATTCAGTTTGCGTTTGCAGAAAACAAAAAATCTAAAAATAAAAAACATTACTATTACTGCAATGGAATACTTAATTAGGGAGTTATATGTACACGATATATATACACGGTACTGTGACACAATGGATTAACAAGTTGCTGGTTAAGATATATGTATGATTAAATCGCTTATGCGGCATATAACATGTAACATAACATTAAATTTTATAGTCAATACCTAAATTAATATTAATAAATTGTATTTATTATTATACATTTTTCACATTACAGTCATGTAGGCTATTTTTTAAATTTACACAATATATAATTGAATATAATAAATTTGAACAACAAATAAAAATTTGCCGCCGCCTAAAAAATCCTTGCCAATTATTATAACGCTTTTGTACTTAAATTAAATTAAAATATTTATATAATGCAACTCCTGGAATTAACTTGAGTGCAAAATTAAATTATTAACAGTTTACTTTGGTCGGATTCAAAGTAAAGAAATAATTTTTGCGTTTTCATCAAGATACCATTGAAAATAAGTATATTATGTATATGAAAAGGAGGCAACAAAAAATTGTATCGCGGTTAAATTACGATTGTAGGAAGCTGTAAATTGTTTTATTGTTGGCATCATTTTATATATATACCGTCATTTTCTTTATAAAGTTTATCTACAAAAAATCTCCGCACCTTAAGAAATTATTTCAAGGATTTTTTTTTACCCAACTAAAATCAATTAATATTAATAATTATTATTGTTTGTATAATATCATGTATGGTCTATAAAGATTAAGATATCTTTTTAATTGCGTCGTATATGAACTACGGTTATATATTATTATATTTGTCACAAGCATGCATGATTTTTATTATATGGCTGTAACAAAAGACATTAAGATGATTAAAAATTTTGTCCCATCGCAGATAAGTTCGCAATCTTCACGTTCTGAGAAAAATCTGCGGTTTAATGAGCCAAACTAAAATCGTTTACAACATTATGAAATATAACAGACTAGTATGTTTACAAAACATAATACTGATATTTAAATATTATGATCTCATATGATCCGATTCTATAAATAACTGTACATGTTTAATAGTTTATATTATAATTTCTCTGATTTATATTTTGCATGTATACGCAACAAATAAACAAATTTAATATTTAATTGATTTCTAGACGCGACAATATTTTGGCGATTTTTTTAAATTTTAATTTGATACATTGTTTTGTATACAAATAACGCGCGCGCTGATTTATTTATAAAAAAAATATACTATATTCATATATGTATGCACGGGCACATACATATATAAATCGACTCAATTGTATATTATTTTAATAATTATGCATAATAAATTATTCAAAATTATTACATTTTTTACGTACGTTAAATTAGAAGGTGTGAAAATAAATGTAATCGTTAAGAAAATAAAAATAAATAAAACTTTTATTTTAGTTAATTAAATTAAAACAAGTCAAGAAATTGACAAAAACGAAACACGAAAAAAAAAATCAAAAAATACCAAAATGCAGAGAAAATAAAATTATTATAATAATAAGTTGAAGATTATATGATAATATAATAACAATAATAATAATGCGAGGACAGACAGAGTCCAATAAAAATAATAATAATGTTTATAAGAAATTGGATGCCTTATAATTTTTTGGGATGTTTTGTATAATTTTCAGTCTTGTATCGAGATAATTAATTTACATACATTTTATTTTTAATCAAATATATTAACAAGAATCATGATTTTTTAGTATAAGGGTGGCTTGAATAAATTGTGTACAAATAATATCGAACTCTAAGAACCGATATTACTTATTACGCTATTATTAATTTTGTAGTGGCATTATTAGGGGTAAAATTAGATGTTTACTCTATCTGTACTTAAAAACCACAATTGCGAGAAGCGTAAATCAGACTTTCATATGTTCTATAAAAAGTGTAAATATATTTTTGTATATTCACAGGAAAACAAGACACATTTCACGAAAATTCGGAAAATATCGCCTGAAACACTAAACGTGAACTGAACCATAAAAGTTCAACACATTTTCTCAACTGTTAACGTCGCGGCAACATTTATGTTTCTTGTTTCGGAGAATCTTGTCTGTCTTTTACTTAGCATAATAAAATGAATCAACCAGCAAATTGAATCACAGATTTGGCATAATATGAAATTTTTAACTTAATTCAATGTTTGTTATTTTATTAAATACAGACATTATTAGATTTAAAAAATTAAAAGAATATAGATTTGGTGTGTTTCAACATAAACTTAAACTTTAAAATTTTTTGCTAAAGCTGCGAACGTTTCAAATCTAGTCTATTTTGCTGCGATAGATTTGCACCTGGTGATAAAAATGTTACATTTTAAAATATTCTTTAAAAATTTTGTATAATCAGTTTCAATTGTCTTTCTTCAACTCCTAACCAGGGTCGAGATCATGTGATCCGGCCGAGATAACGAATTGTTCTAAAATATATAGCAATGAATAGACGTAAAAGTGTTCGAAAAATGTCAATACTTGGCTTAAATATTTTGTATGAAAACACAAATAAATGAAAGTTTAATCACAATTTTGTATTCAACAACTTGAACGCAGGCATAACGGAAATCTATAAGCAAACGGTAGACAATTTTTTTCAAAAATTTTATAGTTCATAATTTTGTAGTCACATCTACTAGGGTTTTTAGTAAATTTGATCGAGAATGTTCAAAAATAGTTTTTAATCGATTTGCCGGTCACATTTCATGACTCCGCCCTAGGTTATCAGAAATTTCTTTAGGAATTTTCAAACTACTAAATTTGTATCAAACTATCAAAATTTTCAATTTTGGTGCAAAAAAAAAAATATTTCATAGGAATTTCTTCAATTCATCATTAGTAAAATTCGTTACATTTGGCGAGTAAATTCGTAGATTCAAGTATATGGTTGTTATTATTAGTGGTTACAATCAAATTGTACTATTAGTGGTTACAATCAAAAAATATAAGTTTAAATGAAGTGTCGTTGAAGGTACTTCTGGCAATTTACAATTTATATATCTTTTCTTTCAAACAATTGTAACTTTGGCACTGAATGCAAAAAAAAATATTATTCCATTTTTGACGATGTTTTGTTTCTTGACAGTTCAGAAAAAATCATTTCCAAGAAAATAATAATTCCGAAAAAAGTTAATTAATTTTTTCGCAGGAAAATTGTCATTCTAAATATAATTTAATTCAATTTTGATTACTTATACTTTTATTTATTAATTTTTATTTATTTACTATTTAAAGCAAAAAAAAACATTTTTTACTATTAATAAAAATATAATATAAAGTAAAAAAAATATGTTTTGTAACTGGTCCAAAAAAGTGATACAATAACTACTCATGTTTCCAATAGAATGCACATTACGTAATTGCCATATTCCGCGGTCAACCAATGTAATAATCTTCCAAACACGCATCCACAATTTTGCGAGGACTTAGACGTCATAATTTGTGCTGTGTTAAATTTTTAATTAGAAACCGTAATTTTTTAGTCGACCTCGATAGCAGGGTAGATAGAATGCATGCCCTGTTACTCAAGGGTATCGGATTTGATTCTCAGTGTTGATCAAGCAAAAAGTTACGATTGGGTGTTTCTTTCTTCTCAGAATTATTCTGGGTGGAAACAAATCTTTTTTTAATAATTATTCTTGTTACTCGTTGATAAATTGTTATGTATTGCAAAGATTATGAATCTATCAAATTTCTCTAAACGCAAAATGACAATTGACATTATTAGTAAACTCAAAAGGAAAACTGAAGAATTCATACAAACGCAACGTTCTCAGAACTCAGCCAATGAAAATTCCGATTTTGTTAGAAAAAAACATTTGTTAGTCTATTTAGCTTTAGAATAATCGCAGCAAATGTTTTCTGTTTAGTTGGTTGTCAAGTTTTTTGATTACAGTATGATTTATAAAATTTTAATGAAAACTTGATTATATAGCAACGAAATTCTTTTTATTAAGGCAGGCTTATATAGTCGAGATTATTTTGAAGCAAAATATAATCTCACTAGCTTGTCCGAAAAGTCTTATTGCAATAATCAAGTGCATATAACCTTCACTTCGCTCCGCCTGCTACATCCACGTTTGTTTCCAATTATTTGCTTTCATCGCATTCAGAAGGAATATTATATTGAATATTGTTTAAAAAAAAAATCCTCAGTTTACCAGAAAAAAATGTAGTTTCTAAAATTGATAGTAAATATTTCTCCCAATTCCATATTTTCGGAGGAAACCAGAAAATACTTCAAGTAGTTTTACTGAACAATGGTGTGTTAGAGGAAAAAGTGAGATATTGCTCATATCTAGCTCATATGTTACCTTTCGAAAAATAGCAAAAAGGATTGCTGTCGATGTTCCCTGCAAGCTAAAGTCAGCTTGACAACTTCAATGCACAAATATCGCACATAATTTTGTTTTTTATTCTTATTTTGCTTGGAATATCTTTGGTTTCAGAGGTTACCAAAAATTCAAACATTTTTAAATTTTTCATTTAAATTCTTATTTTTTTTTGACTAGGCCATCTAAATGCATCATAACGTTAGGTCTCAAATTTAATAGTTAGTTTGATTTTGAAAAATATATAACAGATAAAACATTGTTTCAAAGAATACCTTCTTTACCTATGAATGATATTTGTAGACGGGAGTAACCACGGTTTAAAACTATTTATTCGTTTTACTGAATCGTTTCGTTACCGAAATCAAATTATAAAAAGTATATAATCCCGTTGATCAAAATGTACAGGTGAACCACCAGATTGGCACTGAAATAATTTTTAAATTAGAAAAGTCTGCCATAATTTCACGCTAACTGGTTAAACTTAAAATAATTTTCAATTGACGATTGAAAACCATATTTGAAAAGACAAAATTTTAATTAACTTACGACTGGTTGCTTCCTAGTAATTTATTTATTAGTATTTTTTAAACTTATTTAACAGATACAAATTAATTTCCACATTAACATCTTGTCGAATATACTAAACAAGTCTCTAAATTTTCATAATTCTCTTTATAATGACAAGTCGAAGGTCATATGCGTATATATAAATTTAGCGATAAAATAAAAAAATGCCTCGTTCAAGCAAAAGTAGCAAAATGGCCGATTCAGAGACCAGGCTGTAGTGGCGGTTTATAGGAAAACAGTTAAAAACATGATTTTGAAATACGAACAAAAAACCGAAGGGTTAGGTGATTTAGTTAAAAGTTTGTAATTTGGATGAGTAGATACTTATACGTACACCATACTGGTTTATACCAAAAAATTATTAAATACATTTTCCAAGTCGTTTCTTCTTCAAATGTATTTTTGACCTCGGACACTATAGGTAAACTTCTTATTCATTTGAAAGACCGGCTTTTATAATCTTTCGAATTCTTTTGAATGAAACAATTAAAGTTTAGAAAATATTATGAGTTTAATTTTTCTAATAATAAATATAATAGTTATCATCGACGAATAACCTTTTCCAGACTGCACTCATATGGTTACCACCTTTTTGTAGAAATTTAAACAATGATATCATGCTGCAGCACCCAAAACTAATTAGCTATACATCTAAAAAACGAATTGATTATAGTTTGGACATAAAAATGAATTTTGATAGATGAATAAAGTTAATATTAGACAAATCAGCAGGCTAATGCCCAGCTGTTTGGTATGCTTTTTTTCAATAGAAAGATACTAAAGTCAATAAATTTAAAAAATGTAAATAACAAACTTTTTATTGACACTTTTTCGATGCGAGATCTTGAAACTCAGTAGACCTTACAGGAGAGTTTGCGTTCAAATTTAACTAGCATATTCCAAAGAATTCGAACGTCTCTCATAAATTGTCACAAACCGGAAGATAAGTTAAGATTTTTAAATATTTTTTAGATATAGTTTGGCGTTATGGTCAATTCAAAGATGTTGAATGAGTGAAGTGTTAAATGTATTCGAGACAAAGTTTCATATAGATTTGAAAACTGAGAATGAATACATCAGTTATACATTGAAGCTTAAGATAATTTTTTAAAAATTTTTTTTATAAAATTTTATCAATTTTAGTTAAATTATGGCTTGAACTTGATTTTGATCGTGTTCTAGGATGCAACATGTTGTGTTATTCCTGCACAAACGTTTGAACACCATACAAAATCTCGTTAAATAGTCTTGCGAATAGATTTATGGGACCTTCTATCACTAGCCAATTAATTAATTTCAATTCATGAAGTTAAGCTAATTTTCCGCACCATTGCAACAAAAACATCCATGATGGCCTTTATATTTACACTTGCCATTTCAGGATGCAAAATAGTACGTAAAGTTAGAAAAACACGTTATTTTCTCATGAGAGGGTGAACGATGTAATTTGTAAAGGTTTCGTATGCCTAATAATAAATAACAGTATACAAATCACAATATTCCTAAAGAATATAAAATTTTGGACTCCTCTTTTGTGTTGTTTGTCACAGTCTCTGTATTTAACAGAGGTCTAAAGACTATATTTAAAAAACCTAATCCGAATCAAAAGCATCCCAAGAAGTTGTTTCTGAATATTCTGATACCAAAATTTTCTTAATAATATAAGAAAGAGATAAAGAGCATAAAATAATGCATTTAAAAAAAAAATCTGAAATTAGTAACTTAAAAATGAATTTAATATTTCTGATCGAATTTCAAAACCAACAGCATCACAAAAAAAAATTCCAAAATTCGGTCATGACTAATTGCATTATGCTGTTTTTATTGACAACCGATAAAGTTGGAAATGGTTACATCTAGTATAAATTTTTGTACCAATACATAAGCAATAAACTTAATTTTTTCCCCACCAACGGCCCTATTCAGGTATTTCCCTAAGAATAGGGAACTAAGGAAAAAATTTATGTACATAGTGTTTATGTGTAATCCTGTTTTTTTCTGGCCCACTGTGAAAAAAGTTTGATGTTTGCTATGGATCCACTGACATGAAAAGTTACTCTCCATTTTATAGTTTTCAAAAAAAATTACCACTAACTGTTTATCTTATGTCGATTTCGATTGATACTTTCCAACTCTAAAAAGTACCCTCATTTTATACCATTGGAACAGAAACGAACTACATTGCTTTTAATGTCAAAATAATATATTTGTTTCATCTTTACGATAATTAATGAATTAACATTGTAATTAACATTTTGTTTTGACAAGTATAGAAAAAAATGGCGTATGACAACAACAAAAAATAGGTTACTCGGTCAGAAAACCTGGAGTAGAGAAAATTACCCTGGGTGTGGCAAAATATTTTTTGTTTTCAATCGAACATTTTGACAGCAGTTGGAGTATCATTTTTACCCTCAGTGTAACATTTCTCGTTCAATCGAAATCAACATTAGTATGCTAGAAAAAAAATGATTTAAACAGATATTATATGGAAACTTCCCGCCAACCAAATATCTCAATGACAAATAGAAAACTCAAAGGAAACTAGATTTTCTTGGTAAACTATTAGTTTACGGAATCTCCATTTTTGATGTATTCGGTGTTGGGAGCACAAAAATGCCTCGGGATGCAAAAATATCTCATTTCGAAACTATGTAAAAACCGAGTTGCAAACCATGGTTAGGGGTGACATATTGCGAAACCATGGCTAACTCGAAACCAGTAATGTGTGTATAGCATAACATGTCAAAAACAAAAGCTTCTTTCATATAATTCAAATTTCATTCCGTTTCTCGACATTGCGTTCCAAATACATAAGTCATGCATGATTCATGAATTAAATTCAAAACATCCAAACTAGTATTGTTAAGTCGTGCGGTATTTGTGATATTAAATAATCCAACACATATTTCATGCGAAATATTTCAGGCTTCGGCCCTTTCAGAAACAAATACTTATTTGTGGAGATTTATTTATTCAAATAAGTATATGCTCGCGAAGGCACTTATTTGAATTAGTATATAGTCTCCACTAAAACGTTCGGATGTTTTTCCAAACTGGATTTTGTTGTTTTGATATTTTCCATTAATCCGAAGTGAAAATTGATCATTATAACCTCATAAGACGCAAACTCGTCAAATCCGTTAATAGAATACAGCGCTAGTGGGCAAACAAGTTTTCTATCCATCTAAAAATGTGGTATTTAACAAAGAATTTAAATTGGATTGAATATTTAAACAAAAATATATTCAACATATTGTCTACATTATCGACTATATTTTTTAAATAGTTGACATATTTGATGTACATATGCGTATAGAATTTTAATTGATTTTGAATGAATCATTTTTCTATGTCTATAATTTGCACCAATTTTATTGTGCGTATCTACTTGTTTAAATACTAGTACATGGGTACTTGCGTCAAATAAAAACCGCTTTATATATACAAAAACTAAAATTGATGTTGCATCCGGTGAAATTAAAATATTTACCACACACAAATAATTTGATCGGATATAACTATTAATAAACATTCCATATCATTTACATCTTTAAAAATACATAATAATTTCGGGGCTCAATCTACATAATATAATACCATATAACACTTAAAGGACAATAAAATTGTACCATAAAAATAAAAAATAAAACTATAAATTCTCACCAACCTATATATACAAGATATACTATTTGTAGATAATAAAATTATAATCATAGGCCGACCACCAATTAAGAATATTTTATAACGCATAAAAATTTTTCAAAATTTCCATCGTAAAATTATATATTATACGACATACGTACGCGGTACACGGATCCCAAGACAATATTCCTATCACATTCTGGTTATAAAATTATTTACTCCAAATATCCGCAGTCTTAATAAAATTCTTATGTTTAATTATCAAAATAAACCATAAACAAATTAGGCATGACCGAAATACTAAACGTATATAAATAGCTCCGCGCTAAATAATGCAAATCAAAATTAGACTTGCAAAATAATATATAAAATTTATTATCTAATAGAATTTTAATTTAATTTTTAAAATCAATAGAATATATTTATAGACTGTCAAAAATACACAAAAAAATTTTATTATTATTTGTTATTATTATTTGATTGATATTAATTTTTATGGGATTTTAGTTTTATGGGATTTTTGTTTAGACGAAAATTTATAGTTTATTTCTGTACGACCAAGGACTTGAGCATAAATTACATACACAGACTACACAAAATATTTCGAATGAGTCAGACACTAACTTAACTTGTCCCACGCATCTTTAAAAAAATAAATAATTAGTGGATCAGTTATATAGGGTCTACATTATTATTTTTCCTTCTTTTATCCTGTTTTACGAGACTAAAGAAATTTACATATTTTAAGGTGAATTTAAATAACAAACCCCTATATTTCTAGGAACATTAAATTAGATAATTATAAAACAAAATTTAAAATTATGTTTTGATCGACATTTTAAAAATAACAAAATTGAAATTATTATTAAATTAGAAATGTATATAAAATAAATTTTAGGATTAAAATTACAATATGTATCCATGTTTTCTCGGTACAGATATAAATACATACATAATCAGAAGAGGGAGAGAGTTCGTAACCCCTATATTTTAAATTTAAATTACAAATTAAATTTGCATGCAAATTTAATATACGACTTTGGATGTACTCGTTCATTTTATATTATGTATAATAAACAACACACGGCGGCATCTTTAGATCTTATGCACAGCATTTTGTAATGGATCTACTCGTATATTGTTTCCTTGGTATTCTAAATTATAATAATGGGGGTTTATTTCAACTACAGCATATGTATGTATATGTATATTATATTGCAAGGTTTTTGTTAATATGGCAATTTTCAAGGGCTTTATGGGTGTGGAATTTTGAATATAATTTAATTGGCCGAATGCTATTAAATCTACGGTTAGTAAACAACGGCTGTATTTGACGTTGTCAAATTTATTTTATATTTTAACTTTATATTTCGATCAGTACAGCTTCCAAAGTTTAGGATTAGTATTTAGCTAAGCAGATATTTTTCTTACACAGTTTGAAAGCTATATGCAATTTGTACGAATTCACTCTCAAAAATCATGCAGGAATGGCTTCTCATTGGGTTCTTTTAAAATTCTTGTTTTAGTTTTGTTACCTTGGCCCAGAGCACAATAGTTTCAATATATACGATATTTTTTACAAAATAAGTAAAATAATTGGAAAGGGATTTGGAACCGTTTTCAATGGTTTCTCATTTGGATAGCAAAGGTACTTGGCTCGAACTCCACCACAGAAGGGTTTTAGGAACTAAATGTCGTCCATAGTCCACGACCTGGTTGTCATGGTTCTTGGAATTTCTGGATGGTACAATGTTTATTGTGTATAAGTAGGTGAAATGCTTTTGAGAATGAAAAATAGAAAATTAATTGCCCTTAGAAGGACAGTAAATCCATTGTCTCATCCTGGAGATGTAGAACCAGTTGATCAAAATTTTCTTAAATTTGTGACAATCTTTTTACAAAAAAAAAAAAAATTATTTGTATTTTTGAATTATTCGCTATGAATGAATTCTCACTTGCAATCATCTGGTAACCGTATCTCACTATAAACATTTTGGTATCATGATTTTCGCAGTATCGGAGATTCAGGATTGGTACGAAAGCCCGAAATAACAAAATCACAAATATTAAAATTCCGACTTTTAAAAATCTCGCTTTTTAAAATTCCACTTTCCAAAATTTTCTTTTCGAAATCCCGCTTCGAAATCCGGCAAATTTATTTATATTAAGGACTCGCAATTTCTTGATTGATCTTGAAAATTATGGGTTGTGATTTGCATTTTAACGTGAATTTTTCAATAATTTTCAAATTTGGAATGCAGAGTTGTATTTTAATTCAAATTTGCAATGTACAACTAGATTGGGATATTAACGTGAATTTAACATGAAGTTCTGGAATTAAACCATTCTAAATGAAATTTGGCCACTTCTTATCCAATAACGTTCATATTTGAAATATCAGTCTAAAATGGGATTCTAACATGGATTTCAACGTGTTTAGGGAATGGGCATTGATAAATTGAACTAAACAATTTCTTCTTCCTATTGAATGGGACTTTGAAGTTTATTAACCACGTATGTTCGAATGTAAAACTAGATAAGGATTGATGATTATGTTTGGAACTAGGCCGTATCCCCATGATATTTGGAACTAGGCTATATCTTAACTTATTAACAGCTGGATTGGGATTTTCACACAAATTTTAGATGCAGAACCAGCTTTTGGCTAAACTCATTGGAACTAAGTTATTTTTTACCATATTATTGGCAAATTTTGTTTGCAGAATTGATTTAGGAATTTAACAAAGATGGAATTGATTTTTATGGACTCATTTTAATTTGGATTACTTTTTTTTATTTGATTTGATTCTTACGTGTACGTATATTGTCGGATTATAAATTTATTCTTTTAATAAAATATATTTTTTGATGAAATATTGAATGATAAAATAACTCAAGGTATATTATGAGCAATATTTTGTAAATAGTTCAAACTTTATAAATATTGTTTTCGTTATCAACCACATTTAAAATTTAACTCCACATTTTTCTTTTTTTTTGTGGTATGCGGTTACCAGTCTTCCATTTTTCGATATACGTGTTTTGGATAATACCTCAATATGAGGTCAAGCCTGCCATGCCTAAACTGAGTTTTATATTATTGGGAAATTTTTCCTTGATTCTGGGATATAGTCGAGAAATCTAAAGAATATTAGCCCCATTTGAAAACAAGTACATATAATCTACAATCAGGGTTGCACTTAACGATTGTTTTTCTTAATATTTGAGTAAGTCGCAACCCCGGTAAACTATTGCAAATCTGTCTACAGTTTCAGCTGTCTGCCTTGTACCACCAACTCCTCCCCCCCCCTGCGCTTTACCGCAATTGAAACTCAGTATAGAGTGTATCGATTTATGATTATCCAAATACTGATCCAGGAGTAAAATCACACCAAATGTATACAAAATCGAAAGTTATAACCACTAGGTAGATCCAGGTGGATTTTTGTGATTCTTTATATAATTTAAGATAAATTCATGTTAAAACACCCCAATAAGAAATAGGATTTTACAAATTTTCATCTGAAAATGTAGAAAGGTATTTAAATGCAAACGTTTTTGTTTGGTGAGCTTAAGACACCCAATGACTTGCACATGACAGTTATTCTTGGTGGTTGTGTTTTAAAATCCCGAAATCCAAATCTCGAAAGCCCGAATTTGCTTTTGAAAAGCGGAATTTTGATTTCAGGATTTTAGCCACAACCCCAAGATTCACGTTGGGTGACCAAACCGATGTGAAAATATTTTTTAATGTGAAATTATTTTTACAAATGAAAATTTATGCGACAATATCAACTATAAAATTCATGAAATTTATTAAAACATTTTAAAATTATTCTTGCATTTTCATTATTTTTTATTTTCATAGTGGACATTATGAATAACACTATTTTCATAAAAAAAATCACTCGCAATTTTATCCAAAATTCAGTGAAGTATCTCACACAAACAGCTATACACATTTTCAAATTATTTAATTCTGTTTGGAATTGTGATGTTACCATGTAAATAGAGCATCTCATATTTAGCATACGAGCTACAAATATTAGCAGTGTCAATTTTTTCTACAATGCATTTTAAATATTGCTAGTAATTAATTTCGGTATGATATCAAAGGGCCGAATGTCGAAGGGCCGAATGTCGAAGGGCCGAATTTCAAAGGGCCGAATGTGGAAGGGCCGAATGTCGAAGAGCCGAATGTCGAAGGGCCGAATGTGTCGAATTTTTATTTTTATTTTTTTTGTGTTTTTACAAATATGTTTTTTAATTTTTTTATTTAATTTAATTATTTTTTTATTTTTTGTACATATTCCTTTTTCAACCAATAAAAAAAATTGGCACTATTTAAGTCCAAACCACACAAATGTGTGGGGAAAAAAACAAAGCATGTAATAGCGTTTTTGATAAAAAATTTGGCGGAAGTGTAGATGACGTATATACATCGCAGAAGACGGGTAAGATGAAACTTTTTTTTAAAATTTTCTTTGTAGGATTGTGCATCTATCATTTTAGGAAGTCCAAGCCAAACATTTCGAGAAAATTATCACATTTTCCGGGAAAATTTTGATCTTTTCATTTTTTTTTGGTAACAAATTGCGTATTATTTTATTCAAAATAGTACAAATGTATAATTTTTTTTGTAAATTTTGATATTAGCATTGTATATTTTAATAGTTTCGACAGTACAAGTAATTTTTACGGGAAAATTTTCCAATTTTGCTAGGAAAATTTTATTATTTATTTTACTTAGCTTAAAATTATAAATAAAATTTGCCTTGAAGAATTGTATAAATTCTGGAAAAGCGTGGGTTTGAGGGCCCCCATCCTCTAAGGTGTACAACGAATTAAAATTACATTAAAAATAATTTAATATTTACAAAAGTTGATTTTTTAACGTTTGTGGTACTATCATAAGAAGCGATAAGAGCGATAAAAACTCTTTGATCTGTGTCTGCAAGGTTGACGAAGCAATTATTATTAATAAAAATAAATAAAACTAAAAAAAAATAATGAAAAAATAAAAAAAGGAAAAATTTTCCGGAAAATCAAAAAGTTTTATTAAAATAAAGCAAAAATGTAATTTGTTACCCGTCTCATGACACTTTAATTCGAATTTTTACCATTAAAATTAAAATTTGATAAATAAAAACGGCAGATTTTTAATTTTTGGATGAAAGAAATCAAAAAAATATTTTTGGAAAAATTTAAAATTTTCCAGGAAAATGTGGTGATTTTTCAGAAAATTTTGGCTTGCACCTCCTAAAAATGATAGGTATTGAATCCTATAGTGATTTTTTTTTAAAAATTTTCATCTTACCCGATTTCGGCGATATAAACGTCATCTACACTTACGCCAAAAATTTCGCTTGTTATGAAGTACAACCATCACAATTGTGTATATAGTTATAGTGTTTTTTTCGGACGAAAATAATTTTAAAACAAATGCACAAATGCATAAGTTGGGTCAAAACACATACAAAAATAAATTTTTGACATGGTACTTTTACTGTGCACACACAATTGTGTTAACGGACAGGAAAAGGGATATATCTATTGGTGGCGCATGACAAAATTTTCTTTCACCAAAACGTATTGCTGACTGGATACGTGATGAAAAATAGTAAAATACATAAATTCATAAGAAATTCATGTATGTTTAATAAAAAAAAAATTACAAAATATTCAATAAAAATTATATTTCTAAAAACAAAAAAAAAAATCGGAATTTCGACACATTCGGTACTTCGACACATTCGGCCCTTCGACATTCGGCCCTTTGACATTCGGCCCTTCGGCATTCGGCCCTTCGACATTCGGCCCTTCGACATTCGGCTCTTCGACTTCGGCCCTTTGTACCCATTCCAATAATTTCAATTAGAATTAAATTTTAGCAACTTTTGACTTAAATTTGTTAGAGTGCTTCTTTTGGTTTAAAGTAGAGTATTATTATCTTACGGATAAGTTTCTTGAAAAGTGTTTGTATATATAGTCTCTCAATTTAATCATTGATTGATATTCTTAATTAACGGAATATAACAATGCATGGTAATTTTACACATTCCTCTAATCATAAAAATGATGGTCACTTTCATGATTCGTTCAATAATAACTTTTTTCTCAGTGATGAGTAATTTTTGATATAAAATAAAATAATTTTAAAATTTTATCAAATCCAATCAAAATATTTAAAAAATCGAACATCAAAATCTCAGTAACTTTTAAATAATGCAACACAACTAATGGCAAACTTATGGGCTAAGCACAGAAATATCAAATTTCAGTTTACGTGACTCAGATGATGACGGCGAATTGTTGGTGAGACGAGAACCATACAAAAGGCATACATGATTGCACAGTTTCAATGTATTTGGTATAACTCCGTTCCTAACCATAAACACATCAATATGCTGCATCATCCAGTTAATAATTTACTATACCCAACTCACATAGATTGGTGCCATTTAAAACGCCCTTGTTGAAAAATGCATCCTCGCGTGTACTAATTAAATTCAACATTTTAAATATGTACTTCACATTCTAGCCTAATCGTTAATGAAATTCTTAGGGAAGAGCTTAGTTAAACATAATGTAAATTTTTAATTTTCCATAAACTCACTAAAAATTTATATTGGAATCTACTGGAATCTATTGGAATCCTATTACCACTAACAAACAAAGATTCACATATTGTTATCATACAAAACGAGTTTAATTCCAGTAGCTGATATAATTGTTTAGTTACATTCAAATCCGCCATTTTGACCAGAACCAAACCGTAATTGAAGAAATATATATATAGCCCTGAAGAAGAACAGGAATCCTGTTTGAAACGTCCGGAAAATAAACAAATAAAGTTTTATTTATACTTTCAGAAAAAGAGTTTTGAGAACCGGTTCCACTTCCATCCCAACTGTTTCAGATCCCTATATATCTATTATAATTCTCACCTCACTGAGTGACTCCATACAAATTTAGTCACAGTGTTGTGCAGATTCGCGTAAATTTAAATAATGTAACGAAACGCCGTGCCATAGTGCTAGAAAAAAATTAATTTTTTCAGTATGCTCTTTAATTTAAATAATATGCAGTAACTTCAACGTTTTATTAAAAATAAAATTTATTTGAAGCGGTTATTGACAAAATAACAGGAGTCGTTCTCATATTCTCGAAGTTTTACAGAATATTACGTCGTATTTTTACTAAACAGTTGCTTGTAAAATGTATTTAATGTAAATAATGAAGTAAATTATTAAATGTAACCTTTTTGTACATTCCGAAGATTATTGGGGTCAAATAGTATTACGAGATTCATTTTTATAATATTGTGTTTTTATGGGATATGCACACTTATACACTGAAAAAAATTATTTTGAACTTAAGCTAGTTCAACTTGTTTTAGTTATTATAACCCAGACTTTGCTTACTTTAGGTAAAAATGACCATGGTTTATTTTACTTATGCATGTTTCATAATACAAAAATGGCTAAGTTGATTTCAATTTATATCAATAACGCTTTATTTTCTTTCACAATGAACTTGTTTGTATGTCAATTCAAACTAAGCATTTATTTGATAACTTCGGAATAGTTAAACTAAACCATGTAAAAAAAATCAACTGAGCTTGGTAGTCAATTCAACTTATATGCTTGGTTTAATCTGAGCATAGGTAAATTCATCTCATAATAGTTTGATCTTGCAAATACGTCATCTAACCTAAGCATTTGTTTAAAAACTAATAATTTAACAATGTAGTAGTTAAATTAAACCATATTTGTTTCATATGAAATAACATAGCAATAGTTTAAACTATGGACATTTAAACGGTGATAATGGATAAAATTCGCTAAATCGATATGTTCTTGTGTTATACTTTAGGTATGAAGCAGATTTGAATTTTTGCAGTTTGGTCGGTGTAACCTGACAACTGACGAGTAGACCAACTTTTAGATGCAACCAAACTGCCAAGAAAGAACTTGAGGAGGTCCTCATTATTTTTTAAGCGTTCGAAATACCTGAAGGTTAATTTAACTAAGTAACTAAAGTAAAATAATTAACCTGTTCAAAATATGATGATATACGCTGAAAGTTAATATAACCTAGTGAAAGTTTAAAGCTTCGGTTTAAATTAACCTACGTGCTTAGTTATATTAATTGTATTTTTGTTGTTTAAACTAAACTGTGTGTTGGCTCAAATTTTTGTTAAAATTAACCTACATGGTTGGTTATACGTAAAGTTGTAATTATTGGTCAAATTAAACTTTAATAATAGTTGTGTCAACATATGCTGTAGGTCAACATAACCTAGCGGATGGTTTAAATTGTTGTTTAAATTAACCGACGTGTTAAGTTGTATTAACGTTTTGCTTAGTTATATTGACTAAAGCAAATAGGTTTTATTGGCATTGGTTATTATTTGAAAATGAACTATTCATTTTAGTATTATGAAACAAGCGCTTAGTTGGCTGAAAAACAATCCACATGTTCGTTTAAAATAACCAATGTTTTTGTTTGTATTTACCTAGAATTTTTTTTCAGTGTAGACACAACACAAATAACTTACAAATAGATTGCAGTGGAATATGTCTGATAATTTGTGCCAATTTAATATGTTGATAGGTTACAAAAATGGTATAAACATTGAACACATATAAATAAAATTGGTCGTAAATAGTTTTGAATTAATAATAGGTGCTTTGCTTTGGTAAAATTAATGGGTTTTACTTTAATATATCAAAGCAATAGCGTTTGGAGTTTTTCGATGCATTTTAATTTTCCTTTGTTGGTAATAAAACATTTATTTGTTAAATTTTGATCGTGTAATAATTGATTTTTATTTAGTTTTCAGTATAAATACATTAGAAAATTTTAAAAAATCAAAAAAACAAATTAAAAAATGATATCCTTTATGGTTTTTTTTTATAACTGATTTGAAGTATGTAATCAAATTTATGTCGTTTTCCACTTTCACGCCAAAACTTCTGAATCGATTTGAGTAATTCTGATATAAGTTTACAATTGTCAGCCATAGGCATATTTTGCACTTTGTTTTATTTCGATAAATCTTAAACAGTTTTAAAATTATAATAAATCAAAAGTCGAGCCGTCGTTTTGCATAAATTGAAATTGACAAATTTAAGCAATGTTTACCGAGATCTATATAAAACAAAACAAATTAAATTGAAATTTTCATCGCCTTATTGAAGCCATGCGATCATATTTGGAGGCTTTCTACTTTGCAGAAATATAGTAATAGTCGCGGACAGCAAAACTCTGAACTCTCATGTCTCATTTTTCGAACAAAATCGGTACTCTGATTTTTGCTAATATTTGTTTTAATTGATAATTGGTGGAAAGCAAAACTCATAATTAAGCGCGCTTCGATGGAGTTTTTACGAGTACTCAGAGTTATGATATTTCAAATATTGGTCACATTGGCCACTTAAAATATTTATTCAAACGTTAACAGTTAAATTTGACCCTAAACTTTTGGCTGAAATTTAATTCTGCTTGTTGAATTTTGGAAATTGTTAGCTTGCCCTAATGTAAAATTTTACATAAACTCGAATTATTTCAAAAGAAAGTTTCAATGGGATGTGCTTTAATGAAAATTAGTGTTCAATTCGGCGCCAAATTTGAAACAAAAAATAAACGGGCATTTAAATAATAGGTGTAGTTCTAATCAGCTTTATTTCCAGTGTTACCGCAACCAAATTTTGTAAGCTGTAGTAGATTGTCAAATTTGTCTTTTATATTCTGCTAAACTTGTCCCTTCTAATTCTTGAATATACCCCTGGTTAAGTTCTCATAGCGCTTAAATATATTCGTTACAGATAAATAGCAATTCATAAACTTTTAGAATCAAACAAAAATATTTCAAATTATTCTCGGCATATTTTTATTATATAATCTAAAAGTTTGCTTTTAAATACGATAAACAAGAATTACAACTGAGTTCTTAAAAATGATTTCATCATTTTTGACGGGTAACTGCAATAATAAATGTCAAACTGTCATCTATAAAACCATAAAATTTACATAACTTATGAAAAACGTTATAATTAAGACCATTGTATGGTTTTAAATACGCTAAACAGGATTCTTCTGGCACACAAATACTTATCAAAAATAAAGTAGTTCAAAGTGAAAAAAAGTTTAAAATAAAATCCCAATCCCTCGTCCCACAGGAAGATCGAGTACAGAATATTTTACTATTAGGGTTCACTACCATTATCTCGTCCCCTTTTTTATTAAAATCGTTCACGCCATGAAAAAAAATGTAAATGGAATTTGGGCAAAAATATATTTATTTTCTGAAATTCATTTTAATAACCTTTGCACCATTTTTTATCAAATAAATTTTAGGACCACTAAACTAAAAAAAATAATTTTTACGTCATTGAATCATAATTTCAATTAAAGTTTAACTGTCAAAATAATATTTTGTTTATAAATGCTCATCAAATGAAAGTTAACTTTAAATTATTTTTAAGAATTAACGAAATAATTTTTCTTGATTTTTAACTAAAAATAATTTGGAAAAGTTATAAATTTTAAATGAAATTTAATTTTACTCATCTAAGTGTGAGGGAAGTCATTTTTGGTAAAGTCGTTATTTTTATTCCATGTGTTTTGAGATTAATTTAAATTATTTAAAGATTTCGATAATAGCGGTTTTGCACTGAAGATTTGTGTCTAGGAACTGCACACAACTGCCTCAATTCAAATATTAAAATTTAGCCAAATAAATAAAATGTTATTTTATAAAATTTTATTTATGTGGCTAAACCCAGGGGTCGTTCTCTTGTTACTTTCACTAGTAAGTACTATAATTATTCTATGGGCTATTTGACGATAAAAGTTACTACTCCTAAAAATATTTTGTTTCTGTATATACGAAAAATTTGTTTTTTTTTTGTTACTTATTCGATCGGAAAAACAAGATTTTTAAATTCCTTGGCATTCTATGATGATTGATGAGAATTATCAGAAAACATTCTATTACTTTTTATTTCGATTTTAATATTTTATTAATATCCTATTTGATTAACATTCAAGTTAATTTAAACGTTTCGTATAGAATAAAAGTACATATTTTTTAATATGAAAAAATACTTTTTATATATCCAAGTTATTTATGTTTAATGGCGTGGGATCAACATTTTTTCACAATTTATTTGCTTTTTTAAGTACACCAATACGTGATTTGAAAACGTACGTTTATTTTAAAATTTTAATTTTCAATTAAATATTATAAAAAAGTAATAAGATTTTTTAATTGCATTTCTATGTACGTATGGGTTTCTTGCAAGTCTAAATATACAATATTGCACGATTATATCATCCGTGTCCGTATTTTAGACACAATTTATATAATTTTAATAATCATAAAATACTCTTGCATACATCTAAAATATTAAACCTCATAAATTATTTATGATGGTGGTCAAATAATAAAATAAAACATTTTTATTTTAATGTTTTTTAATGAGTTATAAACAGACAATAAAAAATAATATAATAAAATTCCATGTGGTTTTGTTGTGTACTTAATTTTCGTTTAAAAGAATTCTTTTGGTGTTGTGATTTTGATAACGCATGTATGTAGATATAACGAAGATTTGATTCTTGTTCATTCCTATATAGAGAAATGATATACAAAATTAATTAAATTAATACTTAAGTCAGGTTATTTCTTTTATGTACTTCGGCATTTTTTATGGTGACAAATGATATTATTGTTTATCTACATTTTGGGTGGTTTATAATTTTACGACTTTTCTATTACATCCTTAAAATATATAGTAATAGGTATATATGTTCTTAAAAACCTTTAAAGATATACCGAACACTTGTTCTTACACAAAAATATCTAATAAATAGAAAATATATTTTTAGTGTATCACAATTTTAAAAATAGATTCCACCTTCAAAATAATATTTATATTTATATCCGAAAAATTTGTCTCTTGTATACACGATGATGCGTGTATAGACCACGAATACACATTGTTTGGTTTGTCGTGGATCAATGTGAAAAATGATGACAAATTATAGTAAATTATAAAAAGCAAAACCTCTTTTAAAAGCACTCAGCAAAACAACAAAAGAATTTTATTTGATTTTTTATTGTTTCAGCTAGTAAAATGTCATCTTTATTGTATTTAAATTATCCAACAAAAATTTTAATTTTTGTTTATTTCTGAATCAAAAATCATATGGTACTTAACACATTATACTTGCTAGCTATCTTATATTTTCAAGTGACATGTTTAAGCCACAACACATAGTATAATATATATAAAATGTGCGGTTAGTGCAGGCCCCGATTATACGACGAATTTATTTTCGTATTTTAAAATATTTGACATTTTGTAACAATATAGTGAATGCACTGTGCGGGCTATTTATAACATTTCGAGCTTGATTTCGGCGTTGCCAATGTCATTGTGTTGTGCTATTTAACGATGACATTTTCGTATTTTGGGAATGGGATATTTCGGTCATTTAAAATTTTCAAAATGAAGTGCTTGACTGAAATATATGTTTATTTAAGCAAAAAATGATGATATTTTAGTGACAGTTAATCTTAAATAGAATTTTTACAATTTTAAGAGCCACTTAATATATTTATTAGTTTATAAAGCGTATAACTGTTTAGCGTGATACTTCAAATTTGTTGTTTTTTTAGTTGAGGGTTTGTATAATTTACTTGCGTATTATACTGAATTTGATTACTAAAGCTTCATCGATACAATTCTTGGTTTTAAATCTTAAGAGAATTTTTAATTTCATAGACGAAAGTCACTAAATTTTTATTTAATTTTGATTTGATTTACTTTATCGTTTAATTCAAAATATATATAAATTATTTAGTTTTAAGGTAAGTTAGTTAAAAGGTAAGAGCTTTTATTTATGAGTAGATTGATTGATTCTCATACGATGCGATATCAAATTTTAAGAAATATAAATGGGTACAACTGTAATAGGTTGACTTTCCGCAAAAGAAATCAAAATTATTACAACATGGCAAAATTACCAAGATAGGGCACTGAGTCGGACGATCAGACGATCTCAACGTTAATGTGACCAAGATATTTTCGATGATCGTTAATTGATTGGGCAAACTGTGAGACCTAATGTTTATTGCACATTTGAAACATTCCTGAAATAAAACGTGATGTAAATTCTCTTTCATTTGAAAATAGTTTAAAAATAATTTTTAAATCTTTGATTTACTTGAATCACTTATTATAGACAAAAGTCTGTTTAGTAATAAGTGTTTAAACTTGAGAATTTCACTTTGTTTTATACAGTTATTTTTATACTCAACAATTACTTGCTATAAAGATTGCTAGGCTTTAGGTACTAGAGAAACTTCCAAAAGCCTTGACCTTTATTTTGCCAGCCAGCTGGTTTGAATACTTTTTATTAGTTTCTGGTATATTCCAAATTATAAAATTGAATCAGTTTCTGTTATATTATAGTGTACCTCTTTATTCTGAATTGTAACCAAAAATATTTTTAAAAAAATGCAATATTTTGCAAAACAGAGAAACAAAAAAACATAAAATTTAAAGAATTATACGAAACTGCTACAACGAATTACCAATTGTTTCGTATTCACCTCTTGTTTCTCGTTTAAAACCACGTTCTTCAGTTCAGCTTGCCCTTGAAATTTTAAATTGCATTTTAGCTTTGTTTTTCAATAAACTAACTTCTATACAGTGACCAATATTTGTAAGTTCCTGTGTTCACGTCAAAGATGTTTTACTCTATACATTAAATCTATGCGCATTATAACCAGAACGACCTAGCTGATACATATCAATGTTTGAGTTACATTTTATCGTAACCCTTGAATTGTCTACATAATTCAAATGTAAAAGAGACTTATTAGAAATTTGTTGATCGACAATTTATAAATCAATGGGGTATATATGAACTGAGGGGCCAGTTGTATAGTTCAACAGGCGAGCTGTATTTGGTTATGCATAAACCATAATTATCTGAATTTAACTTTTTCGAATTTCCTTAACTTTGCACAAAAATAAAATTTCTCTGAATTTTTGAAAAACATAAATTCTACTCGAATTGAACCATTCCTATGAGGTGTGAAAACTAAAGTATCAGGTAGTTATGCTTAAACTGAATGAACAAAAATAACCAAAATATTCGCTAGTTCAGAGAGAGTATAACTTTAACTTTCACATTGAGGTATCTCACCTCAATTTTTCACTCCGCTAGTATCTAATTTAATAATTAGAATACGATATGGGGGTCGAGTGGCAGAAACAGATAATTCGGTAACAACTTCATCATCGTTAAGCAACACTTGTGGTTAGTACAAATTTTGGCAACCGTATGTAGTGATTGCAAATTTGGGGTTAAATTTTAGAACCAGGTTTCCAGTTTTAATTTCCCCCCAAAAACAAGAAACCGGTTTTAAACCCAGTTTTTTTAAAGTAAAATATATTAATTTTGTACTATTTTTACCAGAACTTAGAAAACAATAATTCGAACGAAAAGTATTCAAGCTTTTCATGTTTATTTAAAATGTAATAAAAAAAAATTCTGTTAAAAAACCAAAACAAAACGAAACAAAAATATTGTTTTAATAATTTAAAAATAAATTCTGAATTATACAAAAACATTATTTATTTTTTTGTTCCTGAAATGCATTTCAGCGATCTCTCTTCAAATGCGCTCTCATTAAACATAACATATTTATTGTGTCATCAGCTAGACGTAACTGATTTTTTGTACATAAATTCCCTGACCCCTAAAAAACGCTCCTTCTGCTTCCACGCCTGTTGGTGGAATCGACAAAATAAAATTGCCTCTTGAGTTCTGGACCTGTCCGATTTAAACAAGGTCAACTTCCAGCGAACCTCAGTATTTAGACTAGGAGCATTTTAGTCTTCCTTACTTGGAAATCATTCACCACATCCGCTATTGGTGGTTCATAAATATATTTCCCCCACATGTTGGAACATGCTTCGAGAAAAACGTCCAACGATTTTAACAATAAGTTTAAGAATCTATGCTTTTGGAAGTTTTCAAAAGTTAAGTTTGTTTTTGCATGTGAATTATTTTCGGCATCTACCACCTGATATTTGTTATGGAGATACTGAAGTAAAGTAAATAACTCTTTCCTTAATTCGGTATAATAGCTCCATTTTAATATCACGTGCCAGCCGCCCACCACTTTCCTCCAAATATGAGAGTATAAAGTTGAAGTTCGCATCTGCAAAGAGAAGGCTTGCTCTCGCCTGCAAAGTCACCCGACTCCCAATTTTATGGGTCAAAGAACTGGAATAAATTCCGATAGAAGTTAAAATTTATCATCTGAAAATGAATAAGATGATTTTATAATTAATGATTTTTGAACGCATGTTCCTAATCCGCACGAGCGATTTTACTCGAATATGAAAAGTTAACTATTCCATCGCGTCTTTGAGTCCAATACTTATTTCTTTTATCTTTTCCGAATTCTAATGCGACATATTTTTGAAGCATATCGCGGTGTTCACTGGTGAATTTCGAAAAAGGTTTACAAGTTTTCGTATCTCATGTATAAGAGGTAATAATTCGTTATTACTAAGTTCTTGTTGATTGTATTCACCATTCGAAAGCGAAACGCTAAAATTAATTTGGTCAGAATTTACTGCATTCATCAACAAGTCTTCACCATCGACGTCGGACTTGGAATCGTCATACGTATCAACCGTATCATCATTTTCTGTCTGTTCAAAATTGTTCGAAATATTGGAACTAGAAGGTTTATCTTTACAATATAAGACACTTAAAATAGCCAATTGAATTGGGTGTGCTATAAACAAAGCTGTTGTCAAGCTTCAATTAGTCTTCTAATTTTTCTCATAACTGACGTACCATCTGTAATTACGCAAACTATATCACATGACAAACAAATACCAAATTTCGTAAGCGTTTTCTTCCAAGATCTGTATACATTTTACAGCTGGCTGTTGTTTAGTATATGAATATTGATGTTTAAATAGTAACGATGTGATATTGATGTCCACTCATCGAATGTCAAACTAAAACCAGAACATTGCTTTTTAATGCCTAAAAGATTATCTTTTATTACATCGCAAATATTTTAACCGTAATTTACAACGATTTTCCGAATTATAAGTAACGATTTTAAATCATCCGATGTACGAAATAATGAACACGCCCGACCATCTTTCGCAGTCTTTTGTGATATAACCGCTGCCAAAGAATCGTCACTGTTATTAAGAAATTATCTTGTAATTTTATTTTTAGAAGAGAGATTTCAGTTGGCGTAGATAAATTTCTGAACGTTCAACACAATCTTCAAATCTTCCAATCCTCTTTTCATAGCAGTAATTTTGTGTGCTGTTCGCAAATGCAAATAAAGTACACTAGTCGATCCACCCGTGCATTTAATAACTTTCGAACATGTTTTGCATTTCGCCACTTGACTATTTCTCTCTCGAAGAAAATATGCCCAAAGTGATTTGTGGTTTTACATACCTTTCTTGTATTCCTCGAATTGCCATATTTATTATGGTTTGTCTCTAAAAAACCAATATTAAAAAACCCCTAATTAAAATTAAACGATTAACAAATTTTGATATCACAGCCTTACATTACTAGCTAGGTGACCAGAACACACATAGTTTTGTGTGACTTGCGAAGTGCTCAAAATAAACGATTGTATTAGAAATAACGAATCTTTACAAATTCTACTACAATCGTAAATGTAGAAAATTACAAAATATCGGGAAGCACTATGATCTTTCAATTTAAAATAATCAAGAAAATTTCATTCCATCTTAACACTTTGGAAGGCTAAATTAAGTAAAAAAAAATGGTTTCTCACAATTTATCACAAAAAACAAGATTAAATAAGAGACAAATGGATAGAAAACACACAGAGAATTTTTCCAAAATCAATTTGTTTACTTCACCTAATTATGTGCAAAAATGGTCTAGTCAAATATAAGTCAATTGTAAAAATTAAAACAGTATAGCTTAAATTATGTAAACATTTAAATTAAGGAAAACATAAAAATTTGTTATAAATTAATAATTCACTAGTTCAATATGTTCATAAAAAGTAAAGCCTAGCTTTGCTAATTTATTATTTTAACGTTTTTAGATTTTAAAATTCGGGTCCCGTATAAAATAATTAATATATTAAATCTATTTATGATTTAGAAAATAATTTAATTAATAATTTTAGATAAATTATTAAATATATACCTTATATAGATTTAAGAGGAACAAAAATTGGTTTTTAGTTTTTAAATGTTAAAATTCACATCCAAAGTAATTTTGAAAATACCAAACAGCTAATCCGTAAGGCGATTATTGCACAAAGGTATTTTATCAGATCCCGAACACAAAAATTGAATTTTTATAATTTATGCGAAAGGAGATTAACTTAAATCCATTGAGATAAAGTTATTTAGTATCACAGGAAAACGAAACTTAAAAGAAACTTCTTATCTCAAAATTTTCACCGAACGGCTAATTTGTAATTTTAATATTTTGGTAGACCCAATGGGTACTCTATTTGTACCAACCCTTTGTGTTCTTTACAAGTATCGGATTGGCACAAGTATAGAGAACACATAGTATGGGTCTACCAAAATATTATATTGACAAATTTTATGATCAATGAAAATTTTAAGATATGAATTTCATTAGAATTAAAATTTCTGAGAAATATCGTTCTTCACAAGAATGTTGTTTTAGATATACGGGCACCATTAGAATTTCAATTGGAATAACACTATAGTAGAGTTCACATAAAATGGGTCTTTCAAAATATCAAAGACCAATTTGCCGATCGTTGAAAATGTTGAGATATAATTTTTCTTTACATATCAAGATTTCTAAGAAATATCGAGCTTTACAAGAATGTTGCAGGTATGCAACCTCCATTAGAATTCGAATCTGGTTGACGCAAGTTAAGTACACATATAGGCGTACCAAAATATTAGATATGTCAAGCTCCATACAAATATTGGTTTATTGGTTTAGTTATTCAATGAGGAAGCAAGTGAGGATCAGTTAAGTTCGAATCTTTCATAAAGTCTTTATTTTCGATAACGAATTTTCATTGAACATTGATCTCAGGACAACAGTTGATTTGTCTCTTGATATCAGATTCCCACATATCAATCCTGTACTATTTATGTTTGCCTTTTCCCATTGTAATTGTAGTCTCCGGGTAAAGTTCTCAGATATGACGAATGACTGAAGGACTAATTATAGGATTTTACAGCGTAACGTGATATATCTGCTTGCAAATACAACATACGTATATTTCGATCGACATACTACCCATTAATGTGCTGATAATTTTTTAGCTCTTTGCGATTTGGCTGATAACTTCAGTTTGAGTTAACATGGCGTCAATCTTTTTAGGTAATGCTACTTTCGATTTTTGTGATGATGTAATACATTTCAATTATGCATCGTTTCTTTTATTTAAAAAATTCAAAAAATGTACGAAGATACGAAAAATTTCATTGTTCAAACCATGGACCCGTGCTACTTTCTCTCAGCTTGCTTTCCGGGCACGCTAAAACTACGAACAAAATCGTCAGACACATCGGTAAGGTGTCGAATATCTTTGGCTATATGCTTTGTTGTAATACCAACTGGTCCATAAATTACTTTATTAAGTTGGGGACCACATGCTTTGGTTCATTATAACTGGATTTCAATTTATCCTAAGCTTCCACATAATTAGCATCGGTCGCTGTTAAATATTTTATAAAATTTTAAGTTTATTTTTTCCTGTGGAGGATGGAATCTCCGAGTAAACTCTGGAAAACGGTTGTATATTAGCACGAGGTAGTCTCATTTTACTGTCTCTTTTATTCAAATGATGCTAGCTCGTGAACGAATTGCATTTGATTTGCTATTAAACCGCATTGATAAATTTTGTCGCGTGTCTTCGGTTTTATAGCTTTTCTCGTATTGGTCTAAAACTTGTTTCGCATCAAAATATGCAGATTCAATTTTATTGCACTATTTCTAATTGAAGCTCATTAAAGTCTCTACCAAGTGATTTTTCAATAGATTAGAAATCTTTTCACTCATCATTCACACAGTGATTGATCTATCTTTTGTTTCAATTAAATTAATCTAAATTCTTTAGAGTACGTTTCAACCCGCGAATTATTGCCATTTCGTTCTCAAAACTCACTACCTGGTAATCGTACTTCACAGTTTACAAATAATAATCTCGCAAATAAATGAAGTCTTAAATACTTGCACACAATTGTCAAATATTAATCACTATGATTTACTCACGTTTTAAAAAATGAGGTGATTTGTGAAAATATCCGGCTCGAAGGAATCGCTTGTATTATGAATTCTGTATTGTAATTTTTGTATTATGTAATTAGTTGTCACTGTCAAAAACCCAGTTCCGTTAATAAGTTGATAAAAAATTCTCGTTTCTAAATGCAAGGCAATTGCCTAATAAAATCGCAGTAAAGATGCCAGGACCAAAATCCAAGCCAAAATTCCAAATTTTCGTAGTGGTTAATCACAAAGCCAAAAGAGTTCCAAATGGTAGTTTCGTTAAAATCACTGTTGGTGTTTAGTGATTAAAGTATTTCACGAAACCGTAAAAAAATTAATCTTGTTTATTTTGGAAAAAAAAAAATTTGCTTCGATTTTTTATACTATATGACGATTTGGATGATATCAAACTATAATTAACTTATAATTAAAAACGACATCTAAAAAATAATAAATGATGGTATACAATTCACAATATATAATCTTAAAAGTTGAGAAAACGGTATAAAAATATGGGTCCACCAAAATATCATAGCGGTAAATTTGCCGAATAGCGAACATTTTGAGATATAAATTTTCCTAGGAAATGCCGAGATTCACAAGAATGAATTTCAGGTATGCGAGCTCCTTCCGAATTTGAATCGGGTTGGCACAAGTACAGTACATATGTGTGATTTTATTGCTTTTCTAGAATTATCTTTCTTTAAATTTGAATAGAAGGAACTTAACGATTATTATTTTGCGATAATTCGCATCGCAGAAGGGTGATCTTATTTTAAAATTTGACGAATTAATTTCTCTACAAGTTTGCGATTATTAGAATAATGGATTTTAACCAAGTTGGCCCTAATATTTATATATATTTTGGAATGAATTTATTTGTTAAACTAACGACGTTGAACATTCGCCTAAATGTTCGCAAATCACTAATAGTTTATTCTATTTTAAAGTATAGTAAAAAATTTTCCTAAAAGTATAGTCACCACCATTTTTTTGGACTTTGGAGTAATTTAGGATAAACTTCATTGGCATATACAATCCTTAAATAAATTTATTGGAATAATTTTGGATGAGAATCTTATTTAGCTCAAGATTTCCAGTAAATCTGAGATATTTCAGATCTCTAATCTTTCTACTTAATTAGTATTTATATAAATTTCTACGTTCGTAATTAGTTCTAGTAAACATTGCTAGCAATTTCTTAAAATTTCAAGATCATCTATAGTAATGTGTTTTACAAGATTTTTTTGCCATGCCAAGGTAATAAAAAATTCACTAGATGTGTGCAAATTATAGACGATCTATTTGAATCAAGTAAAATGTATATTACTATATTTCTGGTAGTTAACATTTCAATTAAATTTTGATAATGTGAAACCCGAATTCTGGTATAATATTTTGTTGCATTTTTCAACCGGAATTCTTGTATAAGGGGCCATCCATAAGGTTTTAAGACTAAATATAAGTACCACCCACAAAAAAAGATGCAGGGCAAATAAAATGTATAAAACCAGTTCGGATCAGCTGCGCGAAGATAGCAAATATTAATGGCCGTAATTGCTCACCAAGAAATCGGAAATTGGGTTAAAGATGTTGGTACGTAGTTTTGTTTAATTTAACCAAAAAAAATTATTAGGTGAACAATATTCTTGTTAAAACTAACCAAGTAGTTTGGTTTCTCTTAATTAGTTATTTTGGCGTTTTGTCATATAAACTAGGACTTAAATTCTAGCGAATCAACAAAATTTGCTAAAGCATTGTGACTATACTTTGAATGTAAGTTCAAAGTATTTTCAATATTTTTGTAGTTTGATCACTGCAGTCTGTTGAGACGACTGCATTTTTTAATATAAAGAATTCAATGTTTCATTAGTTCGAAATCAAACTTCCAAGGTGTTTGTTTGGTAACCCCACCTTGATGAAATGTGTTCAAGGTAAAACCTTATTGCAACATTTACCGCCATTTATTTTACATTTATTAAGAAAAATTAGTAAATTAACTAGTAAAATAATAATTAATAATTATTAGTAAAATAATTTTTTCCCTTGTTAACTTAACAAAATAGTTAGTCACTGTTACCAATTATTTTCTATTTCTATTCATTAAACTAACCATATGTTTTTGGTTATATTAATTAAGTTAAAAATTAAATAATCACGATTTGGTTACTTTAAATTAAAATTTTATTCAACTAAGATCTTGTTTGTTTTTTTAACTAAACTTCATGAGAATTTGAAACTTCATGAGAATTTGAAACACACACTAAGATAGAAAATGACAGCACACATGTTAACAGTGTATATTATACACTGTATACGTAAACAAATTCTCATGAGAATTTTGTGAGAAAAGCGTACAAAATCTCTGACCAGATATGAAGACGTAATGTGTGAAGTTGATTGCCTTGACACTCAACAAATTTCATCACTTTTTTTTTATTTCGATGTCACTTATTGAAATTTTGCTTAGTACTGAAGAGTTCTTTCGATATTTTGAAAGTATATATCGAAAAAACAGCGAAAACTCGAATAAATGCTTCTGGTAAAATGAATTTTACCAGAATCCAGCAATATTTCAGAACTTTACCAGAATTTTGCTGGATTCCAGGTAGAATAATCAAAATTAATGTAAAAAAATATAAAATCCAATTACTTTCACTAGAATTGTCGTAAAATTTTAGTAAACCATTAAATTTTACTGAAATACTACTAGACTTTAGGTATATATTATTGTTATAAGAGAAGTGAGAGAGGTAGTACGAGTATATGAGATGCTTAATTATAGAGTTACAAACTTTATTGGAATTGCGAGAACATGCCAGTAAATTTCGAATTTCACTAGATTTTTTTAAAGTAATTAGTAATTCAAAGTGTTGTCTCGATTTTTGCATTTTAATTTTAATAAAAACATTAAATTTTAATTCTATTAGGTAAACATTTAATTATAGAAAATTAAATTTAATAGAAATAATATTTTATGCAAAATAATATGGCGGAATTCATTTTTTTCACTCAAAAAAAATTTCTGTAATTATACAGCACCACAAAATAATTTATAAATTATAAAAATAAATTGTAAAAATAACAATTTTTTTTTTAATAAATTCAGTAAAATTTTCATAAAATTGAAAATATTGAAAAAACACAATAAAATTTGTAAATTAGATAAAAATTTCGTCAAATATACAAAATATTAACAAAAAAATTGAAAGGGGCGTTATTAAATTTACAAAATATTTTGTGTGCTGTATATTTACAAAAATTTTGTAAATTTTTTTTTGAGTGTTTCTAGAATTTTGCAAGAATTCATGTAAATTAAGTTTTTAATGGAATTCTAGTAACAAAATACCGTGGTTTCTGTTAAAATTAGCTAAGCACTCCAGTTTAGAACCAAGCAAAAATGATCTGGTAGTTTTCTAGTTTACCAGATAACCACGCGTTTTCTAGTTTAGCAGTAAAAAAAAACACTATAACTAGAACTTATTTAAATTCTGGTTTTGATTTTATTTTGACTGGAAATCTAGTATATTAATTTTCAAATTTAACTAGAAAGTAAAATTTTCCCTATGTTTTTATTACAATTTTACTGAATTTTAACTGGAATCCGTAAAACGAGACAATCTAGTAGACCTTTATGAAATTTTGTATTTACAGTGTAGGTTTTCCCGATAATACACTTTAAAGCTTTTCCATAATTTGAAATTGGAAATGCTAAAAATGCTTCTAGGGCTAATCCTATATATAAGAGGAAGGCAGATTTGGACTATAATTTAACACGAAAACAAGCCCCAAACGCCATAAATTCGCCTTCAAAATAAAACATCTGTATTAGTTATCGTTCCCATAATACTACTAACCCATATTTAAACAAAACCCAAATTTTTCAATAAACATTTTGGCGCCCGTCAAAAGTTCGTTAATCTCTAAATTACACACTAAAAATAAATTCAAGTGCAAAATCATCATTTAGATAATAATACACACAGCACGAATGAATTTATCACCATGTTGTACAGTGATCAAGAAAAAAAATGTGTAATTTTATCAGCTGATATGAAAAAAAAAACAATAACAAAAATCATTCTGAAATAGTTCAAAATAACAATAAAACCAAATGTTTCAACGTTACTGATCTATGACAATTTTTTTTTTATATTTCAGTTTAATAAAAAATAAAAAATTACCAATTATTGTCATTCGGTTTATATTTCGTAGTTTTTTTGTTGTGTATTTTATTTCTTGATTATAAAAAACTGAAATATAAAAAAAACGAAACACGCGTGAATTTTTGTATGTATAAAATACAAAATTTTTTTGTTGGTTGAAATGGCAATCAATTCGGCTATATACAATAAAAAAAATTATTATTATTACGATTATGATTATATCTTGTGTTTTGTAGTTTATTTTTAGTTTAGTAAACAAATCATAACAATAATCGTAATAATAATAATAATAAGAATTTTATTTTATTATGATTATTACTTTTTTTTATATACATAGTAATATAGTAAAATTAATTGGAATGTGTGAACTGTTTTATTTTATTTTATGACGTTATAATAATTAGAATTATTACTATCGTACAGCCGATGATGATGATTTTTTTGTGTGCGTGGTGTTATGAGGGGTTTTCTGGCATTTCGATGTCTATTTAGATTTGTTGACTTAATCATAATAAAAAAAACAACAAAATGTGTATGATATAATTTGTTTATTATATACATTTTTTTATGATTACTTTTATATCACCATATAATAATAAATAAACATATAAAATATTTTTGTTGACTTATTATTATTTCACTAAATATTATTACACATCCCATAATAATAATTATTATTTAAGCATGCAATCATTTTTAATTTTAAAATGAGTAGTTTATCATCTACCTTTTTCTATGGCATACTATTTTACACACGATATTATGTATGTGTGTATATTTTGAAAGGGGTGTGGTTTTAAAATATCAAATAGAAATTTTATTTTATTTTTATTAACAGTGTAGGACAAAAAGGGAGAAAATATATGAATTTAAAGATTGATTTGGATTAAATAAAACGAGATGGAATGGAAAACAGAGAGAACAAATTTATATTATGTATTTTTTATGGTTGCTAGGCAACTATTTTATGACGCCATACTGAATTCTATTTTGTTTTTTTATTTAGTTTTGGTATTTATAAAAGCTAATGGAATTTATAAATGTTTTTTAACCAAAAGCAAAATAAAAAATTTGCATGGAAAATTAAAAATGTGAAAAATCTGTGGTTTTTATATGCCATATAAAAAAGGTTCTATGACTGTTGTTGTTATTTTATGATGTTCCGTAATGTGATATGTTGTGTGTTTTATAGCCTATCGAAATATTTTTTTTTACGTTGTATTCGTATTTTGCATACTATATAGTCGTACATGAATACAACATATATAAGGAATGAAGAATTTGATTTAGATATTTTATCTAAATTATTAGTTTTCGTTACGAAACTATTTTATAGCTTTAAAGCTCTAGTTAATGTTATTTTTAAATTTGAGATTTGTTTTAATGCATATCAAACCACAGTGTATAAAGAATATATACAGCTTCCAGAAAATTATTGTTGTAATAGAAATGCGGTAGTAAAATAAGAAATTCTATCAATCGATACATATGCATGCAGCTTATTTCGATTTTCGTGGATATACTACCAGTTAAAAGTAATTTCTGTATATATATATATATATATATATATATATATATATATATATATATATATATATATATATATATATATATATATATATATATAAGCTTTGCCGAATTGAGCGAGTTGTGCAAAGTTGGCGATGTCCCACCACAAACACTTTTTGTTTTACCTTTTAAGTATAGTTCGTACAATGAAAAGCATAAAAGAATTTATTTAAACAAACTTCGTCATTTTTTGCCGTACTAGTGACATTTCAAAAATTTTGTCTTATAATTTAAGGGTATTTAAAAAATGCCAACAAAACAGCGGATTTTGAAATGTATATAGCTAGCTTGATTAGTCTGTTCCTTAAAAGTTTACCTAAGTTTAGTTGAGTTTGCTAATTTTTTCTTTAAAGTAGAAACGCAAGATGTGAAGCGCTGTTATATAATTAACTATTTTTGTCATCTCGAAAACTATGTACATAACCCTTTTCTAAATTATATATTGGTAAACTCGGCAGGGGGAGCAATATTTTTAATTCTTAATTTGGTAGTTATATTTAAAAGGTGAACGGGTTATTCCATTGTTTGAACTCAACTAAAATATAGGTGAAAACTTCTATGTGTATATATGTAATCTGGATCTATATCCTCCGTCTTTGATTATAGTTAAGTTAGGTAACTCAGTCTAATTTGACAAATTTGCAATCAAAATTATTAGTGGATATCGGATTTACAATAAAGTTTTATATCTATACTACGGATGCTGTGTGCCAAATTTAAGGTAAATCGTTTATGCCCAGTTGCACAGAAAAATGAATAACGGCCGGTTAATTGTACACCAGTAAAAAGTTTTATATGAAATATGTCTTCGCAATCAGAAAAAAAATCATCGCAAACTTGATTAAATATATTTTATTCAGTGGAAATTTTTAGCTTATATTTCCACGGAATAAAATATATTTAATCAAGTTTCCTTCATCTTTTTCTGATTGCGAAAACATGTTTTATATATAAAACAATTAACTGGCTCACAACTCAGCGGCCGTTAGTTCATTTTTCTGTGCAACCGGGCTTTAGTAAAGTAAAACCGGGTTTTAGGAGTTTTTGGTAAATAATTGAAATTAGTTAAAATTGACGTTTACCTCAAGTTTGGTACACAGCCTATATATGTAAATACGCATCCAGTGATGGGTTATTAAAATATTTTTTACATACAAATAAATTCACACAAACAAATTTTCTAATCAAACTAAAATTTTCATGGTCGACCTCGATTTAAATGGTGTGGATTTTATTCTCTGCAGTTTTAACTTTATGTAAATGATTGTTGATTTGTTCATCTTAAGTAAAACTATAGCGGGTTTCGTTGCGTAGAGCATAGACTGTGCAAGAACCGCAATTAATAAAAGCCTATAAACAAGGAAGTTCTGTCAAAAAAAAGTTCGGAAACATCAGCTAGAGCACCCTTTCTAGAGTTAAAACCTACATAAAGTAGACAATGTTATTATGTAAAATTTTTGCCACGTGCCCGTATGGAAATTGTATATAACAACTACTTTAAATTGCTTATACTCAAAAAATCCCACTTAGTTAAAGTATGAAAATTTTAAGCTTAAAGTTCCCAACCAGATGAAACTTTAAGATCGAACTTATTTGAAATTAAATAATTTAGCAATTTTATTAAGCAAGATGTGAAATTGTCCTATAAAGCAATTTGAAAGCACATGACCTTCCTTTTAAGAGATATCAAAGAGAACTATATGATTATATTTCGAACAGTTAATTGATATAATGTTCAGATTAATCTTCCTTTTCACGTGCTGAAATAATGTAGAAGATTGATAGTCTTAATCCATGTATATAGTATGCAATTAAAATCAATGTCTTCCAGAGCAAAGTTTCGCTAAATCATTTTTAAAATATGTCAACCAAAGAGAAAATGCAAGATCAAATATTGCATTTTTCGTAATATGGAGAGTCAATATCCGTTTAAGCTTCAAAACAATGATCAGCTGGTACCGAGAGGAGAAGTGGTTTTATTATAAATTTTCCGTTGTATAAATTTTCTCAAAACAGTCGGTACCGCGTATGTTACCGCAGATTAGGTTGATACTCTATGTACGTAAAAGAAATGCTTTTATAACGAAATCAGGTGTGATATTTTTGAACCGGCAGTTTAACGTACCTTAAATCTGTAAGTATAATCCTAAACAATTTTTTGTGTGGAAACTCTAAATACCTAACTCTTTGTTAACCAAATTTTGCTGGAAAAGCGAGTATAATCAAAGAAATTCTGTCACAAGATGGAATATCTGTTTAGAATAAGTGAATAATTCGTTTGAAAGCTCATATTGATTTTACTATAGGGATCTCTGAAATTTTCTCGAATTCCAATCGTAAGGAGAGATTTGCCTTATTTTCAATAATCACCACTAATTAAAGTCCAAATGTATAACCTAAAATATTTAAATCTACAAAGAGGTTTAAACCGTTGTAAAGCTATATATAAAATGGAAATGGGGAAAAAAAAGTAAAATTTTGCATTGCCTCAATGGGAAGGACTTATTTATAAGTTAATTTGCATTTCGCTCTTTGAAAATGAAATTTCTAAAAATGTTTGTATGTGGTTTTGTATTTTGAACTACAAAAAAAACAAATTATTTGAATTTATGTTCAGGCTAAGTGGTTATTTTGCATAAACTTCAGACAACGCATTAACATCTAAAAAGCAGTCCCAACATCCATCTGTTGAACTAATAAACTATTTTGTCAACATTATGATAATAACAATATGACAGTTTACATTTTTGCAATAGGTGAATAAATATCATATCATATGTGTCTCTTTATTGAAATCCACTAATATTGCTTTAAAATGAGTATGCAAGAAAAAATTGTATAACGAGATTCCTTGTATACCCAGTATACATCTACAACCTTTGATCTTGTGGCTTGCTCACTAAGCCCAAAAAAAAAATTTTTAACAATCCCATTCAATTATCTAGTCAATTCCTCCTTCTATTGTTTAGCCTCCACACTCAAAGTATATGACATACACACATAGTAGTCAAATCGTTATAAAACCGAATTGGATATAAAATTTGTCTTTTAAATGTTCTTTCCATATGAACATAAGCTGGGCAGGATTTAATTATAATTCCCTTTTCTCTGGTAAATTGATAAACTTTGACATTCATGTATTCCATATTCCTTTATCACATTGCCACTCCAATAACACAAAAAATTTAAGATTTTCACAAAAAATTTAAACAAATGGTACTAAAGGTATCTGTTGGGTTTTCACTATGAAATTTAAACTACTTTTCAAAAGATTTGGCCTTCTCGTCGATCGGCAGTAACCAAACTGCAAAAATAAACGGACTACTTTGGGCATATAATAAAATAACCACTCATTGAATTAGCGAATTAGAATTAAAGTTGTCATTTAAAAATTAAAGTGGTAAAAATACCTAAATGGGAACATAAGTGTGAAATCACAAATTCTTATGAGGAATGCAAACCTACTCGATTCCAAATGAAAAAAACGTTTCATTTTCATTATTTCACGGAACGCGAACTGACCCCCGGCAGGCCAAAAAATACGATTCAGACTATGAACAAATTTTTCCTAATTCCCAGGAAAATCCAGAATAGTACTTATGTTTATTGAGATTAGAGATCATAAAATTTTAATTTTATAACTATTCAAGTTATATAAGAGAGATAAATAAGGGGTTTAGCTTTATAAAAGTTTTATCAAGAATCTACTCTATCATTGCAGATTTAGTTAATTTTAATGAACTTAGAAAAGTTTATTTAATTATTAAAATTAAAAATTTAATTAATTTTTTTCAAAGTTCATATTATTTTACAATTAATAGATAGCTGCTCAATTTTCTCACAATTTACTTTTACGTATTTATATCAAATCGAAAATAAACTATCAGACCCATAATTGAAATGTTAAAAATCAAAGTAAAACTTGCTTGTAAACCTTTTAAAACTGTGCAAATCTGTCATATGGGTTGCCTTGAATCAGGATCAGTGAGCGCCAGAGATTTCGAAACGTGTTAAATTGTTAGAGTCAATATGGGATTTTTTTAAATGTAGAAATTAATAATATTTGTGATTATAATTTGCACGCAATGCAACTATGTAATTATACAATAGTTGTATAAACCTAAATGTTTATTATATTGCGTGCAATAAAGCATTTAAACACAAGAAGAACTTACACAACTGATTTAGATAGTAAATTAAAAAATTACGTTTTTGTAAGGTTTAATGGCTAATCGAAATAGACGTTTTAATAAAAGTGAAAATTGAAAGATTTTTGATCAAACAAAGTATATAATGATTACAAAATAGATTATTCAACGAGCACATAATAATAGCTGTTATTCAAGAGGATGCCGCCTATAACGGCTCATGTGGAACTATAATACACTTCTTTGTCCACGACAAATAATTGCTTTTGATATCTTCAGATTTTGATCGATGTTGGCGGTTCATGTTATTTATTGAAAATGACTTGATTTATTGAAAACAACTACAGTTATCTAATTTTTAAATAAGATTGTAAACTGTTATAACACTAAAGTAAAATTTTGGGTTATTCTGGGTGATAGCCAGATACTGGCATCTACAGCTACAAAAATATTGAAAACGCACTTTTAACTTACATACAAAGTATAATCACAATGCATTAGCGAATTATTATGCTTTGCTACGCAATTGTCAACCCCTTGGTAAATTGTTGGTTATTCTAATTGATAGCCAGATATTAATTTTACATCAAGGTGGCAACATCCAAAGTTCCAACGCCTTGGTAATCTCACATTGACGTCATTAACTAAAGTACATAAAATGGTTTTTCGGTACAAATATTATACTGAGGTTTTTCTGTATTCAGTGTCATAAGTTATATTTTAGAAAAGGCTGCTAGATAAATTTTATAAAAAATTAAATAAAACTGTTTGTTAATTTACTTATTAGTGTAGTGAATAATGTTTTCTAAGTTCTTCTCTTGGGTATTTTATACAATTTAGTCTTGGACAAAATTTTTATGATGAAAAGCATATGTTTATTTGATAGTATAGATCATTGCTTAATAGTTGAAATTAGTTTAGCTGTATTTCTTCTTCTTGAAATATATAATTTAATTATGTATGTGTGGTTTAATACCAATTAACAGCCATTGCCAATTTCTCTCGCCTAAAACAAAACAATATTATTTTCATCACGTGTAAGATTATAGATGTATGACAGAAAATTTAAGACTTGACTAGAATTCATAACACTGAATAATTTTTGCAGTTTTCACAAGACAATATTATAAAATTAACAAAGAATTAATTTCGGTTTCTATTTACCATTTAGCAAGATTAAGATAGATGACTTTTCTCTGTAAGATAATTTATGAAAATTTACAATGTAATGTGTAATTCTTTCAATAACATTCATTATTTAATATGCGCTCTTGAACAACACTGCACTTCTTATAACCACAAATAAACACATTTAAACACAAATATTAACTTGAGTTCACACAAAATTTACTAATTAATGTATAATTAATATTTCCTCATATTTAAATTATTCAATAAATAATGTACTGATTTTTAGCTTATATGTACTGAATATTAACTTGATTGGATTTAATTGATAACTTTAAAAAAATTCCCACTTGTTAAAAAACCATATCGTTAATGAATGATGTAGTTTGGCAGACTAAAAATAAAAACATGAAAAAATGTGTCCAGGATATACATAAAAAAATTTAAGTAAATAAACCTTTATAATTAAACAGAAATGTGAAAGTTTTATGATTTTTGTATACGGTTATTTCCTTTTTTTTGTTATGTGTAAAATTACGTAATACGGCAAGGATTGCGGGATTGCGGATACCGGGATACCTAATATAGCAAAACGTGTATAAAGAGAAATTTAGAAATTTCTTTTTTACTATCGTCTTTTTCTAAAAAAATACTTTGTATCTGCCAAAGCAACCCTTCCTTTATATTATATATATAAACTCACACACAATTTTTTTAAGTCACCTTCATGTATTGTTTTCCTATGAAATATCCTTTTTTACGATTATTAGGATACTATTTTTGTTTTATCGAGAGTTGAGAAAGCAAAAAAATAATAATAATAATAAAAGGGTATATATATTGAGAGAGCTATACGTACGGTTGTAAAACAATCAACATAAATAAAAGAAATAACTTTCTCTTCTCAACAAAAATAAAAAGGATATAAAATAATTTCTTTTATTTTGTTTAAGGACACAAAAGTCCGCGCTACATACACTAGATTGTATCCCCGATATATAAACATACAATTTTGTATCGTTCAATTCAACTTTTCGCATTTGGTACATAAGCAGCGCAAACTCATAAATTTTATTGACTTTGTGAATTTCATTGTTTTACAACAAAAACCAAAACTTTTTCGATTTTTTTATTTTTATTTTTTTAAATAGCCATTTGTTATAAACAAAACATAACAAAAAACTAACTGATTACCATTTTGTGTTGTTCAAAAAGGGTTTATCGTTGGCATATAAATTTATATACATAACCAGTTTATTTTAGAGTCGCGTCCATCCCCGACATGTACATATATATTATATTGAATCCCACTAATAAGAAAATCAATAAATTTAAAATTGAAAAATATAAGATTAAAAATGAAATTTTTTTAAATTTATTTCTTCTTTTATTTAAAATAAAATACTTGTATTTCGTATTTTTTGTTTGTTCGTTTCGTTAAAAATATTTATTTATAATCTAAATATAAAATCAAGCGGGAGGAGAGTACACTACATACGAGCATACATATATGTATAGTGGATTTTTATATGGTCAATGTTAAATTAATTTAAACTTTAAAGTAAAAGACAGAAAAATTTATTTATATTCGGTTACTCAAGTATTTCAATTCCTCTTAGTTGGAGATCTCTATTTTTTCCCGAAACACAAAGAAATTTATATATTTAGTTGGGAAATCAATAAATTTAGATTTAAGAAACAAAAACAAAATTATATGTTGGTCAAGTTTTACTTTTCTGGACTAACAAACGAAAGAAAGTCGAATTAATTTTTGATTTTTGTATATATAAATTGTTGGCTTTAAATCAAGATTAATTTAATGGTGGCTGAAAAAATATATTATGTAAGTTGACAATGAATTGAAAATTCCTCCTACATATAAACATGACAGACAAAAAAAAAATTCTTGTGGCATGAGTAAAATAATTTAAATTTGGTCCCATGTTCGGCAAAAATATATTATACACAATTTATTATGCATGTTATCGGTACGTATCAATTAAGTAAACGACCCTGTGCAAAAAATTTATAGATTTTTAAAATTTGTTAAAATCAAATAAGTTATTTACATAATCTTTATAATTTATTAGACAATTATAAGAAATTTGCATATTAATGAATAAAAAAGCCGCTATAATCTAAGCTAATCATTACTTAAAAATTTGTATTTAAAAATTGGTCATCATAGTGTCGTCGAAAAATTTTACACTTATAAATTTTTAGGTCCTTATAAAATTATTCTCCATGTTGTTTTCATTTTTGTTGTATACACACGAGAACTAAATATAAAGAAGCGGCCCAATCAATTTTCTTATATTGGATTTCATTGAATATTGTAGTTCTAAGTGTAAATTGAAAAATTTAACAAACTTATAAATTTGCATTTTAGTTACGTACATATCTGGTTTACATTCAATAGGTTATGATTCGTGGAAATATTAAATTTTAGACTTTTTATGTGTACAATATATTCCCAAAATTAGTTGACCTTTAATTTGTGTGAAATGAGTTGCTTAAAGCCGGATATATATTAACCCTGTGATTATTTGCCCTGTTTCGATTAGCTCTAATACCTGATGTTCTCACCACCGTCTTGTCATCCATCCTCCTTTCAAAAGAATTATTAACCATCATCCACTGTAGTAAAAGTCCTCTCACAATGAAATGTATATATAAAAAGGAAATTAATAATTTAAGTGTCACTATCTTAAACCACATAACAATTATGAACATAGCCGTATATAAATATTTAACGAGCTTGGTTCTGTAAAAATTATAATTTTCGATATGTGGGTACCGAACTGAACGTTTTGTTTGGAAAGTGATCGTTTTTTAAATTAAATTTATCGAAGAAATTGTATTTCATTTTACTATTTCAACATTCATATTTACTGTAATCATGTTTCGGACCACTTGATTTTAACTTCAACAAACAAAAATAGTGAGGAATTATGTAAAATGATCAAGAATACCCTTCCCTAAGCTTTGCCATAATTTTCGTGACATTTCTGAGCTTTCATTTTATTCTCGGAAGTATATATCTATTTCGTTTATTTTTATTGTTTATATTTACGACAAAACATGCTTGAAACATAAAACACCACAAACATACATTAAAATAAGTACTAATTTATGAAAATATTAAGATAATCATAATAGTAATTAAAATTTTTTACTATTTATTACTTCAATTTAAAATCAAATTCAAATCTGACTGCTTGAATAATGGATCGTTGGGTTCCGATTGAGCGAAATTTAGTTCAAAATACGCTGCTTCATCGCTGACATCCCGACACATTCTGAATTTCGATAAAATGATCACAAATCAATACCGCACTTTCATTGGTTGCCAATTCGAGCACCAGATAACACTTAAATGTCAAATAGCTGCAGACCAAACATTATTCAACAGCTTCAATTTGCCTTATTAATATTAAATTTTTTAAAAAATGGCATTCAAGACATAAAAAAGCATGCTGTATTATAAATGAATTAAATCTATATCTGACAGCTCGGCAAAAGTCCAAAAAGCTACCTTTTTTAATTGCATTCTTTTTTTTATCACAAAATGTATGGGATATTATTCAAACTAGACGCAATTAAGTACAAAAATTATAAACGTAACTTTAAAAAAATTATGTTTGCGATACATGTCGTTTCTGTGCTTTCGCCCATGGAAAATTTAATTTAAAAAAATTTAACGAGGCTTCGTTAAATATGAATTGTCTCTTAATAAAAACTATTTTAGCGAAATTTTCCGTCCAAACTTAAAAAAAATTAAAATTTGTATCGTGCTATCTAAAAAAACAATAAACAGCTGTCATTATATCAAATAACCGTCATTCAATATTCAACAATATTTATGGTATACTCGTTACGACTAGTATGGCTGGAATGTCATTAAAAATTAGTGTCGTCAACATTTTTAATTTTTTATAATTTTATAATTTTTTTATGGCTGACCTTTAACTCGTAATATTAATTTAATTTTATGATAATTTTTCGATCAAAGAGGCGCTTTTCCACATGAAACACTCATTTAGGTACCCTTATTGAAGCTCGATAATTTTTATTTGTCTATACAATCAGGCCTTTAGTATCAATAATAATTTAAAGAAAAAGTTGGAATACCCAATAAAATTTGGTATCTAGATTTTTCTCCAAAAATAATTCTTACTTATAACAATTTTTTGAAAAGTGCTATTTAATAATTTTGCGGAAAATTCTTAAAAAATAGAACGCACTATTTTTCGTAAAAACAAAAAAAAAATATCACGAATAGTTTTTTTTTTTTTTTTTTTAGAATTTAATGTGATTGAATCTAAAATTCAGTTGCTTTCGTCTAAAGGGTTTTATAAAAGATCCTACATATGCCATATTCGATTGTACTGAATTATCTGAATCAACTGAATCGAGTAATGCGACCGATTCGTATACTCTTCACTTCAGATAAAATTTTGAGCAACTGAATTATCTGAATGAGAATTATGCTCGTATAGTTGGCTTATAATTTTTTCTGTTAAAAGTTTTTACAATTTTTTGTTTTATGTAGAGTGCGAGTTAATATCGTGCAAAAAATAATTTAATTAATATTTATTGAATTTTTAAATACTCACAAAGAAAAATAAATTATTTTGAAAAATATCAGAAAGGAACGCTGCATGCACTTAAATTGCTCACGACCACTGCTATAAAATTGATTTTGGAAGGAAAATGTAAAATCTCTAAGTTCGTAAATGTTCAATTGGAAATTTGTTAACATGCATGTGAATATTTTTTTGTGAAAGAAGTACATTTCTATTTCTTACTTATTTTTGACTGTATGTTGACTAAATGACTACTTTATGACAAGTCACATAGTCTTTAATGAAATATGCATGTCAAGTCTTCGATGTTTTTTATTCTGTCACACATTTATTAATATGACATTTGTAAACAATCGAGCGATGTGAAAAATAAATTCGTTTATGTTCTCTCATTGGGCCAACGCCATCGATAAAGTTTTTTTTGGTAATTTGGAACTGAACGTTTTGTAATTATTTTATTCCGAAAATTTTAAACAAAACCAAATTCGTTTAGTTTGACCATTCGAAAATGATTCAAAATATTTTTTAAGTATGGAATCAATTATACATAATTGGTTTACTACAAATAAATTATAAATGTTTAAACGATTCGTCTCAGGCTTATCGATGGCTAAATTATTTAGAATTAAATTAGTCCCATTTGCTGATAAATGTCTATCGAAGAAACTGGCAATGTTTGTCTGGCTCTATTATATCTGCTTATGGGTCCTGATTTGATTCGATTTACAGAGAAAATTTGCGGAATGTTAGTCGTAGCCAATATTGATCTAACTCCTTTACTTTTTTTGTGTAGTAAAAGTAAGTATAGTAATCAAGAAAAATTTGGTCCTTGAAATTTTTGCACATTTACCATTCAATATATCAAAAAAGTACTTATAAACGACTGTTGGTTATCTATACAGCCCAGGCGAATTGGACTCATCGAGGTGAAATTTCTTATGTTTCCATAAATAATAATTAACTTTTTCCATAAATTGCTAGCTCCCAGTGTTTTTTGGTCGAACCAGTCAACTGGGTCCTCCGGAACTGGCTGATTCCATAGAAAGCTTTCTCATTTTATGCAAATATTTAAAAAAGTATATATAAAACTTTTACCAAAAAACGATGAAAACAAAACGTTGTAAATAAAATTTTAAACAAAATTAGTTCAGATCATATTCTAACGCCAGAAGTAATGAGGTTTGATTAAAAAGAATTTTATTTCACCAAAATTCGGTATGTCACCAAAAAACTTTATAATTATATTTTTGAATTATTTGGGAGTTCCATGCAAAATTTTGTGAAAATTTCTGTACAGAAAGTGGCAGCTTCAATGGAAGCTTTTACAACTTTTGCAATGATGTTGAAAATATTAGCATTTACAAACAACGATTCAAATAAATTTAAAGATTAAATTATCAACGAGTTTTGACCTTGTCAATAGTAAACAGGAACAATGATTCATTCTCATATTTTGTTTATAAAATAGTCTTACAAAAAATCCGACAAGTTGAATTTATTGCTTTAGAAATCAAGTGTCGTACATTCGTGGTAAAACAATGTCGGGTGTTGACCACAATATTTTCACCCCACCATTTTTTTTTCACATTAGTTCTAAATAATTTTCGAATTTCAGGCGTTTGCTGGAGATTCGTGAACGGGTTGTGCTCCTCGATTTTCTTATGAGTACAGCGAAAAATGAAAGACTCATATTTTATCATTTGTATAGTAAGGCAATATTAATAAATATTGATATATAAATATATAAGTTACAGTTTTTAAATAAATTATGAAAGTGAAAAGCTTTATTTGTAAGATCTTACGGAAAACCTTTAGATCCACATATATAAGCTAAATCATGCTTAAAATTTATTTATGCTTGAAGAAGAACAAAAAATTCACTAAACTTAATTGTTCTCGCTCATTTTTTCTTTTGACTCCACTTTTGTTTAAAACACAGCTTTTATTTTTTGAATGCTCTTCCGCTTTATATCTAAGTATTTAAAGCTTCTTTATAAAATTTTTTTTAAAAATCATGGATTTCTTAAAGATAAATTTTAATTCTTCTTAAATTGCTGCAAATACCTTCATTAGTGGATTACTGGGATTGCAACACTGACTTTACGGATATTAAATAGTAAAACCCGTTTCGTTAAATTGATTTTAGTTGACATATATGACACCAAGCAAGTCATTTTCATTTCGCGTCTTATATGCTGTCACTTACCCTTTAAAATTTAAAATGCTCACAACAGCTACCTAATAATACCAAATTGGCCTGTCTGCTTAATACAAGTAGGAGAGATCAATGGGATTTCTCATTGTTAAGTAACATTTTGCAGAGATGGACTTCATCTTGCCATATAAGAACCCCCAGGTTATAATTGTAACTCGGCAGAAAGGTGTCGCCAAAAGGCATTTTAATATCGTTTTCATAAATTAAAAATTTAAAATCTACATAGAAATTAGATTTTATTTGGCTACAAAGTTCAATGATCAAAGTTCTTTGACTTTATGTAAATAAGACGATTTGCTCTTTTTCTAATATTGAAATTATAACTTTAATTTTTATTTTCTAAAGATTAAATAAAGAAATTTTATCCATAAAATTATTTCTAAATAAAATGGAGATTGGAATTAGTTGCGATACTCATTATTTTGCCATCTTTGTCAGGTTACCGCTCGTTGGATAAATCCGATAATATACATGAAACTCGGGAAATGGAAATTATTACATTTGGAGTGGATGCTGTTTAAAAATTTACTTTGTATAAAGAAAAGTCAAGCCGGAAATATGTTTAGATTTTCCGGATTCATCTTCTGGTCATAACTGAGCTGTTATGTTCAAAATCAGGTAATAAGTTCACAAAATTGGTGTACAAACAGATAAATAAATTATACATTATGTTAATAAAAGATGAACATCAAACTTATTACAAAAATATGCCACTGTATCATCCAAATTTTCTTGTGGTATATAAGTATGTTTTAGAACTCCTCTACGTCTTATAAAGAATAATGTGGGTTTCCAACACAAATGTAAATTGGACATTAGGTCTATAGAAACACTATTCTTCAATATATGAAATATTTTATCGATTGTCAGTCTTTACTCAATTTAAAATCTACAAACATGACATCAATCCTCAACTTGTACATAATTAGATTTTGTTTTTTTGAAGGGCGATTTAGTTTTTTCGCGGTCTACTACATGACTATTACTGTTTGAATTTCTCACCTAAATTGAGGATGCTGAATTCCGAAAGGTGCAATTTTGGATCATTTATCAATTTTATCTACGAGTACTTTAAATCATGATAACTTTTTTTGTGTTTGCATTGCCAGCTAATATTAAAGAGTAATAGAAGTTTAAATTTAACACAGAAGTAACCAACACGATTTCAACAAAAATGAAAAAATATGGCGTTTTTCTATAAAAAATTTAAGGCCAATGTTGAAAGTGATGTTTTGTAGATCTGGCTATAACTTTCCCCAAATAATAAATAAAAATGATGAATTCTATGTTCATTCGGGTTGAGGCCGCGTGACATAAACGGCCAGAAAATACAAAATTTTGTTTTGTGTATAACTATGGTCAGTATTTTGTTGAAATTTGATAATTATAGAGGTATGTTAATATAGCTGAAGTTTATAGAAAACAACGTCTTGCGTCGTCAGACATAAAAGGTGTTTTGCACAAAATCATTCACGCATACGCGATGTTTTGTGCTTTCCTAATAGTAGTAGAATAACCGTTTTTAATAAAGAATTTCCTTTGTGAGTTAGTGCTTGAGAGTTAATGAATCTTGTTCAATATGGTAATACAATCATCGAATTTATAAAGCTGATGCTTTTGAGCTATTAAACACTTCTGTTAAGCCACTGTTTTTCGAAACAAAAAAAGGCACACGGAGCCATGTATGGCGAATATCAATAGAGTTTCGCTTTGAACAAAAATTCACGATGATGCAATGAAGTGTGAGGAGGTGCATTACCGTGGTCCAAACGCCATGAAATTGTTTCATTTAGTTTTTTCACCCACCTGATTTCTCCGATTGTAATTCGGTGATTGTATGTAATGAAATAATAGATTTTGGCATAAACGAAATAATGGCATGTAGCACTTACTATTCTGGCATCTCATTTTTTGGTTTAATGGTATATTTTTGATAAAATATTCGCCGTTGAACTTTGGAAGACTTTGAGGATGGAATCGTCTAGGTGGATCGATCGATCATAAATTAATTGACGCATACTTTGAATTTGACATACAGTAAGCCAAAAATTCTATCTAGGAAAAATTATTTTAGGTCTTAGTGGGTTCACCCAACAGTTGGCGGCACATGTTGCGTAAAAGCCCAGCATGATTTTGAAATTTTTACCACTAAATTTTAAATATCGAACTCAATTAGCATTGGTAAATAAAGGATTTATGTTATCAGGTTTAAATTGCTTCAATTTTCAATTAGCAATAACTGTAAAATTTTTATTTTATTTTAATGTGAATTTTACAGGTTACTCGCTGAAAATAATTACGGTCACCCAAATTTTTTACTCGCCCATAATCATTTGCGATTTTCCAACAGCATATGGTTGTTTATTTTAATGAGGACCTTTACAAATAAAAAATTGGTATAACACATCTGTTTCACCTACCTTAAAATATGCCACATTTTTTTAATAATTTATGTTTCCCCTTAAAAAAAAGTGTATCGGGTTTTAGATGACCGAGAAAATTGAAGTCAAAATTTATTTATCTCCACATGATTCGTTTACTATTCCAGTGATCATTTTTTTTACTGCAAACTATTTTAAATAAAGTTTCAAATCTTTAAACTAATCAACTCTTGCTTGAGACTCATTACGATCAAATAATTTATAGAATTCTTATACTTTCTCTCAAATAATTTTATTCCAATCAGATTTATTCTCCTAATTCTTAATAAAAAATCTTTTCAATTTTAATTCGTGATTTTCATTAATATATTTCCTTGTAAAGTACAACTCTTCCAACTAAAAAACATTTCTCATTGTAGGACAATGAAATTTTTGAAAAAGGAAATAAATATTAAATTTATTCTTTAAAAATTCTTTCAAAATCCATAATATTTAGTAATTTTTCTTTCTAGTAGGAAAAAAAAAACAGTTTTACATAACTCGAATGAAATTTATGTTTTGAATTAAGAAATATTCTTCATTGTAAGAAAATAAAATTTATAAAAACGTGCTTTTAAAGAGGACATTTTTAATATTTTCCACAAAAATTATGTTTAGATGGCGAGTTTCTCTAACTTAAATAATATTCTTATTTCTAATTAATAATTCTTGATGTAAGAAGAATCATTCTCAATTAAAGAAAACTATTATAAAACTGAAATCAATCGTCAAAATAATTTTTCTTTAATCAGATTTCGTAAGGTACAAAATAACGGTTTTGCAGTAAATTATTCTCTTTACAAGAAAATAAATTTTACGTGGAGAAAATGCTTTCGACTCTCAACATTACTATTTATTTCAATACGAAAAAATCTAAAAAGCAATCCATATCCAAAATGTAAACATCTTCCGGATATTTTACTAACCAGATAACGTTTTTGTACCCACATTTTATTGTTCCTATATACTATAAACATTTTAGTTCCTTTTATGTTGTAAAACATGTTCGTTACATATATATATGACTCATATATGTGAATTTCTTGCATGATACTCGTATTGTTGATGTATAATATTTTTTATGTTCTGTTGTTTAACGCCATCAAAGATAATATAATTTTAATAGATTAAAGTTGGTTGGTTGGTTGGTTGGTTAAAATTTTATGATTACATATTATTAGAGTTGTTGACTCGTTCTATATATAATATCCTTATTATTACTATACAATTTTGGGTAAATTCAGCGGTTGTATCATAAATATTAATGATTTATTTTGATTATAAACATATTATATGTGATTAGTTTAATAGGTTTATAATATAGTTGTTATAATTTTATTACTCTATTATGGATAGTAAAATTTTTTATGTAAAATTTTTTATGTTATCTAACTGATTTATGACTGCATGGGGTCACTTGATATAAATATGTACGATCCGCGACAATTGACTGTAAAATTAATAAAATTATTTAATTCTTTATCTTACACCTCAAAATGTTATTGATTAGCCAAGTAAAACGAGCCGAAACCTTTTTTGTGTTTGTAATGGTCTCCAAAATTTATGTAATAAAATATCAAGACAAAAACTAAAAATTGAATAAATTTAATATTTTTTTTCCTTTGGTATTTTTTTTTTTATTTATTTTAATAAAACAAGAAACTAAAACCACAATTTATTAATTTTCTTCCGAATCATAATAATAATCACAATAAGATAACATAAATAAAATATAAAATAAAAATAATTTTGAATAAATTAAAATTAAACATGTCTTTTCGTTTTTAATTTATTTATAGGTCCAAATGGATGCCCCAGGCGACGAGGCCGACAAACATATACACGTTATCAAACATTGGAATTGGAGAAAGAATTTCATTTTAATCATTACTTAACAAGACGACGACGAATTGAAATTGCTCATGCACTGTGTTTAACAGAAAGACAAATAAAAATCTGGTTTCAAAATCGTAGAATGAAACTAAAGAAAGAATTACGTGCAGTGAAGGAAATTAACGAGCAGGTAAGAAAATCGGTGAGAACAAAATCCAATATTTTTATTTATAACAAGAGTTAAAAAAATTAAATTAAATCATTTTTCATTTTTTTTTCTCTCCCTCTGCTTTATCTTAATGTTTGTGCAGGCAAGACGAGAAGAACAAGAAAAAATGCAGAAACAAGATTCTATGAAATCCGCCCAACACAAGCAGCATCATAATATTGTAACATCGCATCAGCAAGATCATCCAATTGTAACATCACATTCACAAAATTCCGGTGTACCGCATTCGCATCATTCGCTTGGACAGAATGATTTAAAATTTGGTCTTGGTATGGGCGTCGGTGTAACTAGTAATTTAGGTATGATGGGAAGTCTTGACAAGGCGAATCAAGAGTTATTAAAAGTGACAAATCAAGATTTACTAAAAGTAACAAATCAGGATATTATGAAAGCTGTCAATAAAGTTAATTCATAAATTTATCATTTATTTGGTTTAAATTTAAAGTAATTATTATAATTTTAATATGTAAGATTTCAATGATTGCCATTTTTAATTTTTATTTCATATAATAATTTTAAGTCATTTATTAATTATTATTATAATTATTAATTTTTAAGGGTAATCAATCAGTTCTTGTCGCGGTAAGTTAATATTATTTTTTTTATTACGCATTTGTTTTAATAAAAACGATTAATTGTCATATGTATATTTAATTATAACATTTCCCCTTCCGCCATTATATAATTTACATTTTCGTAAAATATTTCTCGTCGTGTTCATAGTGAAAACCCGATGTACTTAAATTACACGACACGAATCGAAAATTAATATTTTACGTATAAAATTTATCATTCAAATCATAAAATATAAAATAAAACAACACGTCCTACTTTAAATAAAATAAAATAAATTTTAAAATAATTGTCAAATCTGTATAAACTATAAGTTTTATTATTAATAAAATTAAAAAATTAATTTAATTTATAAAAAAAAGAAAAAATTCGGCACGAAATTATTTCTGCTGCTAAAAAATAATAAAATTGAAAAATATATACGTACTAGAGTTAAGTCTTAAAAAAATTAATTAAATTAAATTTAAAAAATAAAAAAAATTAATTTTTTAATTATATATATATAAATAAATAATTAAATATTTACAACAAAAAAATTATATATACATACATTGATTTGAGTTTAAAATTAAATCAATCTTAATTATTTTTTATTTTATTACAATATTATTATTATTTTTTCTATATAGAAATTAAAAAATGAAATAAAATTACGTAATTATTTTATATCGTACTGAATTTAATTAAATATTATATATAAAAAAAAATCTAAATGAGAAAAGAATAATATTTATTTTATTATTATATAGAAACGTGCGCGTTTTGAATGATGTGGTATATTTATATATAATATATTATTTTTTAAATAACAACATTTATGTAATTAAATTGATGAGTAAACAAAAATTATATATTTAAATAAATTAAATATTGAATTAGAATATTAGTCTTCCTAAGTTTCAGATAAATTAGTACAAACAAAAAATTTATCGTTTAAATTGTATTCATCAAACCATTCTTGTTTATATAAGATCCATCTCCAATATTTATATAAAATATATAAATAATTAAATTAAATTTTCTAAATTATATAGAAAATTATAAATTTATCAACAAAATTAATTTAAATCGAAATCAAATTGAATTACTACTACTCAAATAAAAATTATAAATGTATGTGACCAGTGTTATTTGTAATATATATATAAAAAAAATAATTTTATAATTTAATTAAATTTTTATTTTGTTTTGTGTTAAGTTTTTATTATTATTTTGTGCGCCCATTTTTTATTTAGAATTTTTAAATTCGCAAAAATAAATATATATAACTTATATTATATATAATGTAAAATCATGCAATAATTTAAAATTAATTAATATAATTTTAAATTAAAAAATATTTTTAATATATAATATTTCCATAATATTATAATTTAATTATTATTATTATTATTTTCAGTTTCATTCAATATGTGATTTGTTTTTAATTAATAAAATATAAATAATTTTTTTTTAATTATTTTAATTATATTATTTGTTTATTTTATTTTTATATTCATATATGTTATTTTATTATTATTATTATATTATACAAAATAGTTAAAAAAATAATTGTATAAGAAATTATGCTAGTTAAAAATAATTTCTTATCGATCGTTTTTTATAAAACGTAAAATTATAAATTATTATTTATGTAAAATTTCGAAAAAAATGAAACAAAAAAAATTAACATAGAAATGAAAACAAAAAAAGTGAAATATGATAAAAAAAAAATATTAGTACGAAAAAAAAATTTATTTTGTTTTTTATTTTGTTTGGTTTTATGATTTTGAGTTACATATTATACATTTTAAGTTGTGCATCAAAAATGTACATGCATCGAAAATACTGACTGATATGTTTGAATGAATGACTGATTTATAATTGGGCGTGTAATATGGCCGTAAACTATGTGAATGTGAATATAATTTATTAATAAATTCTTTCCCTAAACTATGGCACATATCTGGATTTAAAGTAAGTGTGAAAATATTTAAATAATTATTATGTTTTACAGTGATTTAAATTTAATAATAAATAATTTGCAATGATTATAAATATTTTGTAAAAACAAACTAATTTTAGTTTCAGGAATTTTATAAAACTAAAAATGACATGATTTATTTAATTTTTAATATTACCGTTTAAAAAAGTGGAGAAAAAACAGTTCCTATTGTCAATCGTTACGCTAATTTTTCTAATTGTTCGTACATATTTAACTATACAATGTTACCGTAAACGTAAATGTCAACATTGCAGTTAGAAAACCATGCGACTTAATCTTCGAAATAAACGAAAATAAAGAAATTATTTTTGCTTTTAGGGTTAGTATACCAAAATGCTTTGTCTTAAGCCATCTCATCAAAAAGGTACGAAATAAACCTTATTGTGTTGCCGGCAAGGAAGTAATCCTGCTACTTTTTGTACACATTTGTGCAACATTATAGAACACTGGCGATGTCTTTTCTGTGCAACTATTCTACTCTACTATTGCTTTTGGGATTGTACGCAATCTAGGAGTAAAATAAAGTTATTTTCATGTCGAAAACTGGGAGGTCACACGACGCTTAGCGAAAAGTATAAAGTTAAATCAGAAAGCCCTTCACTTTTTTAGAGCGATAGAAGGAATTTTTGATAGATTTACTATAGATATAATTGCTAACGGAAAATAAACAGTATGTAGCTATAGTTTAGTTGAGAATGAAGGACAATCACTTATAAACTTTACAATTGATTTGTGTAGATGTTGTTTTAGTTTTCTGTCGCTTGTTGGCCTTATGGTAAAGTCAAAACTTAAAAGCATAAAAGCTAAAGGAATTACGTGTAGAGCTATGTCGATAAATGATTGACTTGATACTGAAATCGGAATCGGAATGTATCTATTGTAAGGTGTTTCATGCTGAACAATTAACTCTTCCACTTTATGTGCTTTATGCTTCTAAGCTCATCCAGGATTATACGCATTTTTCAACCATCTTTATGGTATAATTTTTCAGGCCTACTATTCAGAAGCAAGAAAACAAGTTGAAATACTGTACTGATGAACAGAACCTAAAAATGACCCACCTGATGTTGAGGTTGAGGAAGAGATCAATAGCACGTTTCAAGTCCATTGCAAATAGTCTCACAGTTTCCACAATTTATGGCTAAATGAATGCGTCAAAACACAATCATAAGTTTTCAATTAATATTTAGCAAGCCCAAATGAATCGAAAAAATCGGGAAACGCCCAATTGGCTGTGAAATTGCAAAAAATCGGCTTGTAATAATTTTTCGATTTTGAGGTGCTACATTATTTTTAAATGAGTTCCATTTTATTATCCAAACATTAAGTGCTCAATATTGATATCGATTTTCTAAGCCTAATTCTGTTGATATTACTTTCTAAATAGTTTTGTTACATAGCTCCATATTTGCCAAATTCCTATTTCGCTGCGCTACACCCCATGTATTTCACCATCTCATGGAAGATTGTGTTTTGTCCGATGTATCTTGGTCATCTCCCGATAACTGCTGGATAAGGCTTATTTAGCAAAATTGTTCATGGTTCTATTTTTACTTTCATGTGTTACTGATAAAAGTGATTGTAAAATAGACGCCTTATCCTGCAGCGGCATGTATTTTTCAGCAGCCGTGGGGAATGGTTTGAATTCAATGAACAAATCAATTACTAATCCGAAATTAAATTGATTATGTAAACTCATAAAATCAAAAAAATATACATATATTTTTTAAGCGAAAAGTCTCGTTTTTAAAATCAAAAGGATAATCTGTATTTATTTTTAAAATTTTTTAAAATACTTTCCTTACTTTTGTCAAAGAGTGTTGTTAAATTTTAAGAGATTTTTTTTTTAAAATAAAAAACTATTAGCTAGTTTTAAAAGATTTATTTTACTTTTTAAATAATTATTTTTTAACAAATGCCACAGCCACACAATTTTATTAAATCAAAGTAATCTGTAATGCACTTTACAAATACAATGACATTCACAATGTTCAAGCCAGCAAAAACAAAGAGGAAATCTACTCATAACATAATACTCTACCACAAAAAGTAGAAATTAATTACCCCTCCCCAATTTTTAACCCTCAGGGTCCTTGTGTAAAAATACACACAAACAACCCTTAACAAATATAATGAGGAAGTTCTCAAGTTCTTCTTGGCAGTTTGGTAATTGTTTTCGTAAATTCGTACTGATAAAATGTTGGTCCACTCATTAGGTTGCCACGACCAAAACCAAACTGCAAAAATTTAAACCTTCATACATTTAGTATAACACAAGAACATATAGATTTGGCGAATTATATTAAATATAGACGAATTGAAAAATAAAACAACGGGGTTTCTGGCAAACCAATAAATATAAACATTTTCAGGAGTTCAAAAAAATTGTTTTAAAATTCTAGAACTCTTCTTTTGAAATAAATTATTCTGTTTAAATAAATAAACTTTTTAAATTTAAAAAGTATTTTATAAATCATTTTATAAAATATGTTATTAAATTAAAAAAAACTATTTATTAGTTTGTAAAAATCTCATTTAATTTCCAAAAAATACTTTTTAAATTAAAAAAATTTACAGCTTTTAGAAATTAAAAACTTCGTTTTTTAATTTTACAAACCAAAATTTTTCTCAGCGAACGGATTCATATAAATGAATTTGTTACTACAGCTTGCAATATTTTGTTAGAATTTCGCTTCGACCCTTCAATATTGGTTATTTAAAATTTTGTTCCCTATCGCATCCTAAAAACCAAATTTAAGATTTGCCGAATTCCATTTAGCATAGCCAACACCTAGATGATTGTCTAAAATATACACCGAGTGGTCCAATTCAAATATTTATTTTTATTTTATAAATAAATCGATTCTGCGAATTACATGTAATTAAGAGTAAAAATTAAATATCAAAATTAATTTAAAATTTTAAAACAATTTTTTGAAGTTTTCCTTTGATAAATTAAATAAAATTAAATAAGTCATGCATGATATTGAATGATTTTTACAACGTATTATTTGGTTGTTTTCTCCATAGTGTGTAGAATGGTGTTCTAGTGCTAAAAACTCATGCTTTCGAAATATCCTACATGAAACATAAATTGACATGTTTTGCAAAATGTAATTTTAATATATGTGATCAAGCAAAACGATAACAATAAAAGCCACACCTAAGAGAATTCGTCTATTTTCAAGGGTGCGTAATTTGTAATCCGCGCATTTGATTGAGTATGGAGGTAACCAAGCCACATTTTTATGTAAACGTAAATATTGGCCATAATTCAAGCAAGTTTTTTATAACAAAAAAATAGAAATTTCGTTTTATGTGCACAGCATTCTATAGATTTCTACCGGTTACATCGTAATCTAGTTGAGATCGAGTGAAAGCAAAATAGAGTGAACAACATATAAGGCATGAATATAACTTTCAATTCACTTGTCCGCATCATTTGGTAAATACAAACATTTACCCTTTGCAATATGACTTTGTATGTAGTAATTAAAGTTATCAAGAAGTATCTCGTGCCCGACGAGAGAAAGAGGTTAAATATTAGACAACAATAATCTAACTACAGTAGATAGCTCTTTACATTGACTGCATTTCAAACCTTCAGATAAACTCTTTCGTTTGCTTTTCCGTTTGCACATAGGGTTGTATCCAAAATTAAATAACGAAATTAAAAAATATACATGCAATATACGTGCATAGAGTTGGGTTTGGAATATGTAAAATATTAACAGTTTCGAGTAAAATAGCCGAATGACTCCGAGAGTAGTCTTTTGTTTATAACATTTTGAGTTGTTAACGCGCATCCCCAATAGAATCCCTTTATCTTTTTCCATACAGAAAAGTATGAAAAAAAAACTTAATTCTCAAGTATTTTTCATACTTTTCTGTAAGGAAAAAGTTAAAGAAATTCTATTGGGGATGCGCTGTTACATAGAGAGCATATTGCGAGCATCAAATTGAGTAAAAGTCCATAAAAAAATATTCAATTTGTGATCGAGTTGAACATTTTAAAATATTGGAAACTGATCTAAGAAATTTAAAAAATCCTATATGATTTTAAAAATTAAGATTCAGATGATGCAGGTATAGGAGCTAAGTTGAATTTTTTTTCTTTACGTTTGAAAAACGACGTTTTTTAACTTTTTATAAGTAATATTTTCAAATTGCTCCACTTGAAAATTAAAAATTTTGGATTGTGTCACTCTTGCAGAAAATGATCGCAAGAATCTCTCTGTTTGTCCGTCCTTGTTGGGCTGTTTTGTCAGATCAATATTTCATTTTCCTAGTTGGGTTTCAGTTGGATTTTGAGGTGAATCGAATGAGTAAATGCTTGATAGAAATCATTAAAAATTGCTTTTCAATCACTATTTTCAAAATGGGGAATTTTTATTAAATCTATATATTATAATTATAAATCATGTTATAAAGATTATCATGCTATAAATGTTACTTCTTTATGATATTTTGTTTATCTGAAACCAGCCATGTTTTGAATTTCCCTAATATTGAGTTTTTCCAAAGCTATTAAATAATATCACAAATTGAAAGAAATTAAAGCAATTTTGCTTACCGCATTATAAATTGATGGAAGGACAAATTCTAAATTTCATACCCTGTTGTGCTTCTTATTTCATATCGTTAACGAAGTAATTGGCGTATTGCAATGAATACATATACAAAAATTCGATGTATACTCTACGTCAAAGAGATAACTAACATTTAACATTTTCTGTTGGTTTGGCACCGAAAAATGAGTCAACCGTATTTAGTCGTGTTCGCCATTTCGACAACTTAAATCTTATCATCAGATTATGGCCAAATCACAAATTTAATAAATTTTACTAACATGCCGAATGCATTTTATGTTACAAGTCGATTTTGTTCGTTTTTATCAGTCATATAGAGAGTGGTTGATCGTGATTTACAAAAAATTGGATATATTTTGAATGGACCATAATTAGTAAAAACCTGGTTGGAATAAATTCAGCACAGCCTATTTGCTCGACCAATTTCAAAGTAATTATACTATATTTTAATTGGAACTCAATTGTTAAAGATAATTACCCATTTTAGTTAAAATCAAATTAAATTTTACAATAGTTGATCCATTATTCTGTTTTTCCATGGGATTAGGGGATTGCGAAAAAAATTTCGTAGCATTTTTAACTAAATTGAATTTTTCTAGACGATGGAATTCGTTTGATGTAAATATTTTTGAAAAAAGAAAAAAAAAGTTAAAGTGGAAACTTTCATCCCACAAAATGTTTGTGGGGTGAAAGTAGTTCCTCATTTACTCGTTTCTTTTTTCAGAAATATTTACACACTATTTCCATAGAAAAATTCAATTTATCCAAAAATGATATCAAACTGTTTTCCCAATTGCCTATTCCCAGGGATAACCAGAATAGTGTCACAAGGGACAGAATCGAATTTAATAGAAATAGCATATAAAAGTTTCTGATTGTGTTTGTGGATTTAAAATACTTTGCCTATTTTCCGTTTTAGTACATTCATCCGAGCTACTCAGAACAATACATTATACCATCTGCACAAGGTCCATGACAGTAGGTTACCTGAACAGCACATTTCGGGCAAGAGCCGAAACTTGAACATTCGTACCTGATCGGTATCCATTTCAAAATTTTTGATTGTGGCTATATACTCACACAAGATTTGAGAAGATAAACATAAATATTTAATTATATAATAATTTTGAGAAATAATCAAATGATCTTGCTGAGTAAACCATAAAATTTATTGAAACATGTTTTTGTCTCAAATAAAATTTAAAGCAGACTAGTGTACGAGCAGCATACTTTAAACCCATATTTAAAAAAAAATCAGTTTCTTTTAAAATTTGTCATTTTCCAGAAACACATTCGTTTCATCTCAATCGGTTGAGAAATACCCAAATTACAATCAAAATGGTAATTTTTCAGAGCCATATTAGTATTTCATATTGAAATTTTATTTTTACCATACAACTAGGTTTCATTAAAATCTTCCTGAATGGATTTTCACAAATACACTGAGAAAAATTTTGGTTTGTAAAATTAAAAAACGAAGTTTTTAATTTCTAAAAGTTACAAATTTTTTTGAATTTAATAAGTATTTTTTTGGAATTAAATGAGATTTTTTACAAACTAATGAATAGTTTTTTTTATTTTAATAACATATTTTATAAAATGATTTATAAAATACTTCTTAAATTTAAAAAGTTTATTTATTTAAACAGAATAATTTATTTCAAAAGAAGAGTTCTAGAATTTTAAAACAATTTTTTTGAACTTATGAAAATGTTTATATTTATTGGTTTGCCAGAAAACCCGTTGTTTTATTTTTCAATTCGTCTATATTTTATATAATTCGCCAAATCTATATGTTCTTGTGTTATACTAAAGGTATGAAGGCTTGAATTTTTTCAGTTTGGTTTTGGTCGTTGCAATTGCAACCTGATGAGCAGACCAACTTTTTATCAGTACGAATTTACGAAACCAAACTGCCAAGAAAGAACTTGCGGAAGTTCTTATTATATTTTTTAAGGGTTGTGTGTATTTTTACACAATAACCCTGGGGGTTAAAAATTAGGGAGAAGGAGTTAAGGCGTAACCAGCGAGTCTGTAAGAAATTTAAGTAACAAAGCGACATCTGAAAAATGTATGTTTATTGACATTACTGACCAGCGAAACTCAAAGTACTTTTCGTTTAGTTTCGTTAAATTTGAATTGTCATTTAGCAATCCGTAACAAGAGCGAAAATTATCGCTCAAACTGAAGGAAACTTAAAATTGTATATTTGAAATGGCGTTATGTTGATATGTGTTACATTTTTATAATTTATGTGTACAAATATTTATTTATATTTTAATAATTTAAATAATATTTTATGTACATTTTCATCAGCTCTTTTCAGCTCAATAGATTCCGATTGTTCACCAACATTTGTGGCCGCACAAGGTCCATCAGCATGTTGAAAACCTCATGTCATTCGAGTGTGGATAATTCTTAATTGCTGTTAACAATTCTTAATTTCTAAAATCGTTACCTTTAATAAATTATGTACATATATCTCTAAATTCCCGTAGTTACATTCATAGTAATCTACATACTTGTTACATATAGTAATCTGTCTCTTGTGCGATTTATATCTCGTATACCACAAAAGACGGTTTTTTTATTGTTTGCCCCCTCGTCCTTCAAATAGGGTAAAAAGCTGTCCAATTTTCTCAAATAGATTCATTTTTGACTAAAATCGTGGCGTGGTTAATTTGTTATTTTGACGATTGACATTTAAAAATTCAATTGACAATAATAATCGTGTTACAGATTCGCTGGTGAAAATGTCAAATATTCTGTAGTAAAACATTCTCGTTAAATTCTGTAAGGTTTCGTTACTGACTCTTACAGACTCGCTGGTTATAGCTTTAATTTTCTACTTATTGTGGTAGATATATTACATTATGAATGACCTCTTTGTTTTTGCTGGCTTGAACAGTCTCAATCCGCAAACATTATGAATGTCATTAAAAAAGTATATTACGGATTACTTTGACTTAAGAAAACTGTGTGGCATTCGTTAAAAAATAATTATTTAAAAATTAAAATAAAACTTTTAAAACTAGCAAATAGTTTTTTGTTTTTAAAAAACAATCTCTTAAAATTTAAGAAAACTCTTTGAAAAAAGTAAGTAATGTATTTTTGAAAATAAAAACAATTTTTTTATTTTTATAAACAAATTTGGCGAAAAAAGTTATTTTAAAATTAAAAAGATTATCTTTTTGATTTTAAAAACGAGACTTTTCGCCTAAAAAATATATGTATATTTTTTTGATTTTATATGTATATTTTTTTGTTTTTATTGGTTTTTTTTTCTCAATGTAGGGTCAAAAATGCAAACTTTTTCTAACTTTGATGATGACCAAGATCCGAGCCGCGGAAAGTGTAGAGCTGCGCAATAAGCTTTTAAAAGCACAAACCCTAAACCAAATAATAAAAATTCTGAAAACAAAGCAATTCTTCCGAAAAATCACATACAGTATATATAATTAATAAGAAAACTCGATCTATATAATTAATTTTCCACCTTGTCTAATTGAATTAATTTTATGATACCAAATAAGCGAGTAAATTTTTGGTTTCATTTTTGCGAATTTATTAAAGTTTTGTAATCGTGTACGAAATAGATGTTGGGTTTTTGACAAATCTCGACGTTTAAGGCCAACCAAAACATTTTCGGAATGTGCAGTAGACGTCTGTTCGTCTATCCATTTTGGTCAGTTTCAACATTAAAAATTTTGCTACTGTTCTCAATTCGAATGTATTAGAAAACGCAACATGACGAGGTAACCAGAACTTCAATCTGACAATTACGAACCTGAAAAACTCACATGAAATTGGGAATCATTTCAAATTTAAAGTAAGAAAATTAGTAATGGTAGCAAAACCACTCAGGAAAATAAACTGTCAATCAAATATTTAAAAAAAAAATCGTCATCATGAAAATCAGGGTTTTTACATTTTTTTCATGATACACAATGAATCACTATGATTTATTTGGAATTGGGTAGGAAATATATGTATAAGAAGATAAACTTTTAAAAGGATATAATTACCATTGCATCAACCGGAAAAGTCACGAAAAATGAAAATTGCGTATTTTCATAAAAAAATCTCCACAAAACTGTTCACACAAATTTTGATTTAAAAAAAGTGTACGCATTCTACACCAATGAAATAATCCACCAGTGCCAAAACAAACAAATTTTTGCTGTGTTCAAATTATTTTAAAACGATATGCCATATGATAATATCAGACTGAGAAAAATGAATCTTCAGAACTACAATGGTAATTTGGATTACAAGGGTGCTTAAGCTATACCCTTGCTGACACCAAAAACGGTGGATTTATAAACTAATGTGGTGATAACACAATTGTTGCTTTTTATAAAAGATTTTTAATGCTACGCCACATGATTATAATAAAAAGAGCAAAAGTTTACTGCTTCTAGCAATACAACGGCAGCTTTTAGTACTAAGATGCTTCAACTAATCTTGTAACATTCTTCAAGCTCATTTCAATGATGAATAGTATGTATATTTCTAACACAAAATTATAATTTGCCACCAGTGCCAAAATGGTGGATTTATCAACTAAAGTGCTAATAACAAAATTTTTGCCCGATCCCAAACTTTCAAATGTTATCCAATATGATATTATGGGAATGAGAAAAACGGTACTGCTCCGAGCGCGATAACGATAGTTTTGATTTCTAAGACTTTTTTCAGAACCTGTCAAATGATATGTCGTCACATGATTATATCAGAACGAGAAGAATTGTGACTGCTTCTAGATCCATAACTGCAATTTTGATTACTTAAGTGCTTCAGCAAAATTTTTGGCATTCTTCAAAATTCTTTCATCGTTATATGAAAAGAATAAGCCAAAACCGTTGATTTATGAATCAAAGTGAAATCGTCAACATTGTTGTCAGATCAAATACATTTCAAAAAATATACACGACTTTAGATACTGTTAAAGTTAGCCGAAAGTTTCCAGCCGAAAGATAAGGCAGATAGTGTCTTGAATACAGCAAAAATCACTCATGAACTCGAATTTAGGAGAATTTAGGCTCGAATTATATCATTCGGGTGAAGGAGAAATTATTTCAGTTTATAGGCATTTAAAAATCGATAGGGGCGAGAGTATAAAGAGAGTTTAAAAATAGTCAAGACACTATCTGCATTATCTTTCGGCTGGAAACTTTCGGCTAACTTTAACAAGGTCGACTTTAGGGGAATGATGTAATGCAATATCGTAATATTTGGTGATTTTTTGGAGGTGATTTCCTTCTACAGATACTCGAATTCATTAATGTAGGGTTCTGAAAAGCAAAAAAAAAATGAACGGTTCTTCAGGACGTGCTTAAATAGGATGTCACAAAACAGAATATCACAAAATAGTGCACTAAGGAACGAGATTTATATATTGAAAAAATGTCGGAAAGTGTTTTGGGAAGGCAACTTCATTTAATTTAACTTAAAGACAATCTTCAATCAAAATTATTTTAAAACAACTTCAACTGAAAGTATTTTTCAACTTATATACTGTCCCAAACATTCAGAGGGAGGGACAAACATTTTTTTAGACCGAATATACCCGTAATTAAAATAAGGACGAGCTACGATTGCTTACGTTATGCAAGCACGCAAAAAAAAATTTACAACATTTTTGTAAATATACAGCACACAAAATAATTTATAAATTTAACAAGGTCCCTTTCAATTTTATTGTTAATATTTTGTATATTTGACGAAATTTTTATTAAATTTACAAATTTTTTTGTATTTTATTCAATATTTTTAATTTTATGAAAATTTTATTAAATTTATTATTGTAAAAAAAATTTGTTATTTTTACAATTTATTTTTATAATTTACAAATTATTTTGTGTGCTGTATATTTACAAAAATTTTTTTTGAGTGAGCGTAACAAGAAATTAAAAATAAGTAATCGGGTGGAATTACTAGTTCAGTTTGGTTGATTTGAGCTAAAAGCCATCTCCAAAATAATGTTTAACCCAACATTTTATATAAACGATTTTTTACTTAATAAACGCATTTTATTAAACACTTGTTTTTTATTTCGCAAAAATTAGATTTTTGAATATTTCAATAAAAAAACTTGTTCAAAAAATTTAAAAAATCACTCGATCGATTTCGACTTGTTATGTCATCATCAGGAGTATGATGATGACCAAATATAATTTTTGCGAAATAAAAAACAAGTGTTTAATAAGATGTGTTTATTAAGTGTAAGTGTGTTTCGCCAAGTGCCTACGGCAAACAGTGTAGAAAGTATAAATGATTTTATTAAACTTTTAGAGCGGTGGTACTACAGGGTCTTCCAATAAGAACCATTTTGTTAAATTTAAAAATAAACACTTGACTAATTCCCTCATTCGCGAAATTAATCGTCCACCAAATCTGTTTCTCAATAAACCGATTATTTTATCGTTCTATTACAAGAGTATCACTTCATTAAATATCATGTCTCTGTAGTGCGCACCATTCACTCAGAGAAAAACTTGGGTCAAAAGAAACAAAAATCTGAGTTAATTTTGCCAAAATCTTGTTGATTTTCGATCAACCAAATCTCTTAGTTAAAAACGAACAAGATCTTAGTTGAATAAAATTTTATTTTAAAATAACCAAATCGTGGTTATTTAATTTTTGACCTAGTTAATATAACCAAAAACATATGGTTAATTTAATGGATAGAAATGAAAAATAATTGGTAACAGTGCCTAACTATTTTGTTAAAATAACCAAGGGAAAAAATTATTTTACTAAAAATTAGTTATTATTATTTTAATAGTTAACTCTACTAAATTTTCTTAGTAAATGTAACAAAAATGGCGGTAAATGTTGCAAACGTTTTAGGTTAAACACAATTACATCAAGGTGAGGTTACCAAACCAACATCTTGGAAGTTGAATTTCTTATATTAAAAAATTCGGTCGTCTCATCAGACTGCAGTGATCAAACTACAAAAATATTGAAAATACTTGGAACTTATATTCAAAGTATAATCACAATGCTTTAGCGAATTTTGTTGATTCGCTAGAATTTAAGTCTTAGTTTATATGACAAACTTATAGGCCAAAATAACTAATTAAGATAATCCAAAATACTTGGTTAGTTATAACAAGAATATTGTTCACCTAACAAAAATTTTTTTTTGTTAAATTAAACAAAACTACGTACCAACATCCTGGTAACTCAAATTTCACTCACTTTTTGTAGTAACCAAATAAGAAAATACCAACTTTCTAAATTAAACAAGAGAATTGGTGTATCTAGCTCAGAATTTTGTGTTAAAACAACCAAATTAATTTAACTAAGTATTTGGCAGTAATCTATTTTTGAGTGTTGACTATTCGATATAAGTGGGTTCTCTGCAACACTTTCTCTCACTTTAACAATATTTTCGATTAACCGACCTGCGAGCGAGTACATGTTGCCGTCGGAAAGTTTGCTACTGAACCAGTGGACTCAAATTATTCCACTCAATTTTTTGGCAATTGCAAAACAAAGTTAAATCTTCTGTTTAGGACAAGAAATTTACCAATTTTTACTGGCCAATAATAAAATTCGAATCGATTTTGAAACTAAAACACATAAAGATAAATATATGCTTACACATAATTTACAGTTCTACGAAATAAATTTTCTCAAAACATATAGTACGAGTATAAATAAATCTCTTCTTAACTACTTCAAAAATATTTGAAAACATCTTTTTACGATCTATAACTTTATTATTAATCGTGTCATTTTTCATAACATAAAATAATAAAAATTATTTAATAAAATACAAAACCAAAATAAACAAAGATTTAGAAAAAATATACAACAAATACTACAACAAAATGCACACGCATATTCTATTACAAAACGTTTTTTCGTGTTAAATTTATTGCATCATTTTAAAAAATCTACTATTGTTTTTATGAATAATTTACTAAAAATTAAATAAATTCAAAACATGTCATTTTTATGTTAAAATATCAAAGAAAATTTTTTGAATTTTTTTTCTACAACAAAATTCATAAATTTAAAATGTTAAAAAAGCGAAGAACAAGTATAAAAATTATCTTATATTAACCTTGATATTAAAAATTAAAATAACAAAACTAACATTTAAATCGTAAGTTTTAACTTTAATGTATTTAAGAAATATATAAAGACATCATATGTTTTATTGGTATTTTTGCTTTTTGTTGTTTAAAATTATACCGATGATTGTTTACCAAATTGATCGCCGCAAATTTTTTCTAATTTTTAATTTATTGAAGAAACGGTTTACAAACTAAAATATTTTCCTAATTTTTTGTGTGAAAGTACTGTTAAACTTTTAATCTTAAATTAATCAAATAGGTTGGGGTTTACGTCTGGGCTAAAATTATTTGTGCGATTATCTTCTTTTACCGTTATTTACTTTATGTTTTGCTCTTTTATTTGTCTACAGTTTTGACGCGTGTTTGTAGTAAACAATTTGAAATCGATTTAAATATTTTGTATCTAATTATAAAGTGAAAAAATATACGTAATTTTGGCAGGGTAGAAACTACATGTTAATTTTTATCATTCAAAAAATCATTTTTTGATTTTAACATTTTTTTTTTGAACCATCGAAGAATAACTATATATATTTTTTAATTTTCCTAATCTTGTTTTGCACTCAATGAAACTCAAAATACTTAAAAATGGTATCTTTTAAACATTTACTGAAAATTATTCAAAAATGTCTGAGTGTGCAATCAAAAGAAGTAAAAATTTTAAAAACAAAACTTTTATTATCAAAAAGGAATATTTTCTTAAGTAGAGAGCATTTAAAATATGTAACAAAAAATGTTTATTCTTAAATTAAACTAAACAATAACAAAATCAACAATAATCAAATGAAACATAAAAACGTAATTTTATAAACTAATATATTTATGTAATTTCATATAACTAAATAATAATCAACTAAACAAATAATCAAAAAAAAAAAAAAACAAAAACGTAAACAATTTTTAGTTTATTTCAACAGTCCTTAAAAATTATTTTGTAAAGTAAAAATTAAATTATAAATAATGCAAGTAAATAATATACGTAATAACGGAAACAGTTCGTAATTTAAAAAATTAAAATAAAATCAATATATTTATTTAAATTATATTAAAAAACAAGTTGAATTGAACTATATTTAAATAAAAAATAATATTTCATTACTATATTCATTATAATAAATATTTACTAAATATACTTAAATATTAATATTATTACTAAACTTATTTTTTAGAAAAATTAAAAACAAAAATCATAAAAAAATATTAAATTAGCGATACATTATTATTTTTTTTTTATAATAAATAATTTATTTATATTGGAAAAAATTATAACAAAATTCTGTGATTTAATTATATTTTTTGTTTTTTTATTTATTAGTTTATATGTTATAATAGAATAAATTAAAAAAAACTCTCAATTTCCGAATTAAATAATATTATTATTATAAGTTTTAAATATCAGGAATTTTTTTTTATTACAAACAAATAAAATAAAATAATAATTTAAACGATATACATAAAATAATTATTATAATTAATAATATTTTTAGCAATTAAGATTAAATAACAATTAAAAAATATTTGTGGGAATAAAAATAAATATTTAACAAATAATATAGGAATTAAGAAAATTTTAACATTCATATTAAAATTAAAATAATTTTTTTATTATTTTTTATTATGTTTTTTTTAAATGTTATACAATACAAGACATAATTATTCTTATAATAATTGTATTAAATAATAATAATAATAAATAATTATAGAAAAACCTGATAACAAAATTAAAAATAAAATAAAACAACAACATTAAATCATTCACTAATGGCTTGTATTTGATAAGGTATTAATCGTTGAATAATTATTATACATATTATTATATAAAAAATAAAAGCATGTCAGTTGCAAAATAATAAAAGAAAAATTGTGTAACATCTTGTACAATATTATAAATAAATATATTAAAATATTAATAATACTGAATGGAAAAAATGGTAAAAAAAATTACAAAAAAAAAATTATTGAAAAATAAAATAAATAATAAAAAAAATTAATTATATAAAAAATAAATATTTTAGTTTGATTGAATTTTGTATGGAAGCGTGCTAGCGAAGTAAAAATTATGGTTTTAACTACCCTTTTTTGAAACGGTTTTGCAGTAACAAATGTTAGTATTTTTAAATTCGATAAATATAGGTGGCGCAAAGTTGCAATATTTGTTTTATTAAAATACTTTATGAAATTATTATTTTCATTTTAAATAAATTGTTTTGTATTCCAGGTTGAACGCTCTAGGTAGGTAAGTCGATAAATTCTTTAACGATCATTATAAATTAAGATTTAAAAAAGAATTAAAGTGAAAAATAATTTGTTATAAAAAAATGTGTGAAACCTTGAAATCCGGATTCAGAAATTTGACGCGATTTTCATGTTATCAAATTGGTCATTGATTTTATAATATTTGTATGTAAGATGATTTTCGAATATTGAAAATTTTAAGACCATTGGACCTTATACCTCCAAAAGCATGCACATACAGATTTCCCTACGTCTCTAAGAGGACTGTAGAATCTTATTGAAGAACTAGAATTAGAATACATATTTCGACACACGACACAAATTTAATTAATAAATATCATGCAGCATAAAACTAAAAGCTATTTTGCCAGTCAATTCACAATCTCACAACGATTTTCTGAAACATTATTATTTGCGCTAAATTTTAGGAAAAAGTCATAGGGAGTATGCTATCCTTAAGACAAGCACGACTAAGATCGCGTAGATTTTATTATTATTAAAATTGACTGGACCCCAAACAGAGTGCGCACTCAATGCGAAAGAGGATTATATTCCAGTTCGTAATTGCACTCGGCTGCTCCGGCAAACTAGATGAGCTTTAACTATGACAAGAATATATTTAAAAAAAAAAAAAAAAAAAAAAAAACTATGACAAGAATATATATTGACTAACATTTAAGGATCTATAAAAATGGAACTGCAACCAATCTACCTCTAAGGCCGCAGATCTTCACACCAAGTGTAAGCTGTCATCACATTTTTCAAGGTAGTTGTCACACGAGTAATCTCAAATAAACCCCATTAAATATGGAGCCCACCTTGTAAATACGGAGTTTAAAACGAACGTGATCTGTCAGAATGGCAGCAAATCCTTATAGTTGGGTTTCGCCAAAGACAAAACGTATTTTTGACCTAGGTTTACAAATGTACTTTACGAAATAAAAATTATCTTTCCAGCTTATTCGGAATATTTGTAGAGAAATTGATCAAAATGCTTTGGAGTCAGTCTAATCTGACTTAACAGATTTTGGGTTGAAAATTTCTAGGTTACAGCGGTATGGGAGAGTTTTGTTTACCATCAGCCATATGAAGCTAGAAAGGACTGCCTAAATTTAGTCAATAGAACAATCAAAACAATTTTTCTTTCTCTAAAATCGTCATTTCAAAATTTAATTTTAGAAAAACTAAATTTACAATTATTACCAGTTTGATTTAAAACCTAGTTTTTACGTAAATCATGTATGTATTCAAAATATTTACAAATACCGAAAAAGTTTTTCTACATAATTTTTTTTACATAAAATCGTAGCTTCAAAATCAACTATCCAAATTTAATTTACAATATTTTTCCTTACTAATTTTTTCAAAAATGCTATACTTTTTAAAATATTGGCAAGCAATAAAAAAGTTCCTCTGTAATCGGCTAATTGCCATAATTTATCAGAAAACTTTATTGAAGTTTTTTGCCGATCACACAACCTGTTTGGCCTGTACAATGGCCCAATTTTGGTGAAATGACAGTTCATTTTCAAAAATAGCAATTTGAATTTAAACTTTGCAAAAATTATATAGACCATTTTTCTTGTAAGTATTATTTAGAATAATTTTGTTCATAACTTTATTTTTTCGTACACTTTCTAAAATATTTGCAATAAACGTTAAAAACAAAAAATATATTTATGGTGGCCGATTGGCGGAAAATTTCGCTGAAACCTTTCGCAATTTAAAAAAAACTTAAGTATGAAGATTTACCCTTAAGTATGAGGACACTGACCGATAGGTAGATAAAACCTCGATAAACGATTTTTCGGACTTCAGCAGTATGGCGACTGGTATACCAATAAAAATAACCAGGTCCAACAGTTTCATGATTACTACACAAACTTACATTTACTTCGTAAAATAAAATAATAATTTTCCACACTTCGTCAAACAACGCGGCTAAATTAAATTCAATTTAAGAATCCCGCTGTTTTGTTTCTTTCCTATTTTATATTTTCATCCGGGTTTTATACTATTCGTTTGAGAAAGGTCTCTGTTCCATTAAATTGACTTATATTTCAAAATGACATCCATAACTCATTCTGGAATCGTATCATATATGTTTCATCAATTATCTCATCAATTTTCTAGAGATATGTTTAAAATTTATGCGAAATTCCAATTTTCATCATTCTATCTGAGTTCCACCCCCTTCGATTGAGAATTGATTTACTTCTATTGTGAACAAGCCGCAACATAACGGCTAAACCGAAGCGCACTTCTAAACAAATTTCCCAAAATCAAGTTCCATTGCAGTCGTTTCAATGAAGGTCTTCTCTCAACTTTTTTGCTGAAATCGCTCGAGCTGATTTGCTCATAAATGTTTTTAAATCCGGATCTTATTGAAAACACCGTAAACAAATTTTTGCGAATTTAGAAATCACCACAAACTATTTCTCCCCTTGCTTTTAGCAACATCCCCGTGACCCATTTTTTTTTAAATCGATCAACATGTGAAACCCAATAAAATTTTACAAAATATTTTATCGCAATACGTAATACTCATCGCAATTGATTCCTGATACTTGGAACCCCTTGTTTGTTTGTTTTAATGTTTACAATCTATTTTGGGGTCGGAGCATATCCAACTCTTGCGCAGTACGTTTCTCACGTCCTACGGCTATAGCTCCAATTGTACGCAGAACCATATATACGCGTCGCAAAGGCTCATGCAAGCCTATAATGTACTGACATGTAAGAAGGGTTGGCCCATGAATTCTGCACGTCAACAGAGTGTCATAACAGTTGAGTTCAATTGCATCACCAATCGTAATTAGAGGATTTTAAATCCCTTTTGCCTCATATCACTGCAAATTTTATCTAAATTGTTTCGAGCAGAAAAAAGAACAATTCCGGGGTCCACCGACCTCATAAAGAAATTATCTTGAAATTATTACACATCAAAATCGGTCCTGACATTTGAAATTTTCGAGCATGAAGTATCTAGCAAAGCTTATAAATTCTATTAAACTTCTTACAAGCGTTAAAAATAATTAAATATACCCTGACAAATGCTAATAGGCACATGATGCAATTTAATATTTACATTTAATTTACATTAGGTCTATAAACCTTATCTGCATTGCATTGCTAATAAAAATAATAATTAGAATGAAACTACTAAAAAATAATTTAATATCACTTTATTAATAAAAAAAAATAGAAATTGAATGATTCATAATATATCACGTTATTAAAACATTATTAATGAGGTTTGGGAAAATTTGCACAAATGGCAGTCATATATACAAGTTAACCATAATGATCTTTGCAAACAAAAAAATACTTTAGGTTTTGGAAATATAGAGAAGGGTAGCGGCCAAGGAGCTCTTAATAAATCAGGTATTGCTTAGCATTTAGGAAAGTTTATACAAATGGCCATCGTATACAAGTTAAATATAATGCTATTACGGATATTCCATCCATTAAGGTTGACATTTGATGTATATTTCTTTTAATTCATGTGGAACCCAGTTGCTAACTTTTTGAACTAATCCGATTGGTTGTAAACGTTCGGCAACTTTTGATCGATCAACATTTAATGCTTCAGCCAATTATAATCGAGTTTGAGAAAAATCATCAGCCAATGGGGATCCTCCCCAATGTTTCCAATTCAGCATCTTTAAAGTTTATGGATGGTTTTCCAAGCTCCTTATCTTTAATGCCAAAATCATCATTTTTAAATCGTCGAAACTATTCTTTGCACGTGTTGTATTCGATGGAGCATGCTGACAGTAAATTTCCACAGGCTTATCGTTTGCCGCCAAACTTTCATTTGCAATAAAATATTGTAATACAACTTGCATCAAATGATGTTTAATTGGAATAAAATTCGACATTTTGAAGGATTTTAAAATATATACTAGTTGTTTACACTTCAACCAAATGTCGTGTACTGTTCGGTATACTGTTCGCCATACTGTTCGGCATGTACCGTTCCCGTACTATGTCGCATACTGTTCGGAGCAAATGAGCCAGTTTTTCTTCTGGAGCTACATCCTTTTGACGAAGTTTCGTCGCCTCAACAAAATTCGCATTGTCATTATTACCGTTTTCAAATATTTGTTATAAATATGTTCATGTACATTAGCAACGTACGTATGTACATAGACACGATTTTAAATTATAAAAAATCATATCTTTACATTTACAAAAGTTAAACATTTTTTTCTTAAATTTTCAATCATCAATTTCTTTTTTTTTTTTTAAATAATAAATTAATCATCACAATCATAAAATACTCATTTTTATTGTTAGCATAATTAATAATAAAACATGAAAACATATTAAAATGATTTTTCATTTGTCTTACACATAGATGCATATTCAAAGAGAAATTAAATTGAAAAAAAAAAATAAAAAATTCAAACGAGAAAATTTAAGACAAAAATAAATAATTTTCGTTTTTTTTTGAAGTATTGAAACATTTTTGACATAAGGTGTAAAAAGACATGATTCTTCGTTATTTATTTATACAATATATAAAAATGTTTTAGTATTTTTTCAATAATTTAATTCAGTAAGTAACAAAAAACAGTTAGTGTTGGATTCGACTGCTGCAAAGTCACAGGAACTGAAAACTCCTGATATCTATAGTATTCACTTTCGATATTTTAGTTTGAGCGAACAGTCGTTACATAGCTAAAATTACAAAATTTTCATACGGCACGATACATTTGAATTTGCCGATTAGGTCGCTAGTTACCTTCCTTACAATTTTTCAAAAACCAAATTTATGTATAGGAGTATCAACCTAAAAATATTTTCCAGTTATATTGCGATTACAAAGATCAAAGCCTCAAAGCTTTTGTGAACCAAAAAACTTATAAGTTATTAGCATATTTGACTAGATTTTCAGAATCATGAATATTTGACCAATCGTCAGAATTTACTTTTAGGTAATCGATTATTTGATTTCTCTAATCGCTGTTTCGAATCGATGTAGTTGCGCGATTCCTTAATCAAATGATCGAGTGTCTATACATTTTATCACAAATAAAATTCATGAAAAGTTCAAAAGGTTTCCTATATGGATACGGTGCTGAAAGTAATTGCCATTCGATAGGTTCTAACTATTAATATTTCGTTTACTTCTTGTATTTATGAAGTGTATTGTTAATTCATTCATGAAATCGTTTTGGGTCGGTACCCGTTACCCCTAATTGATGACATAATTAAAAGGTTATATTCAGGGATGGGTGATTACGCGTCGACTACTACTTCTTACATCATTTCGTCGACAACTCGTCGAAAACGTCGATAACCCGTCGACAACGTCGACAACTCGTCGACAACGTCGACCACGTCTACAACGTCGAGAACTACTTGAAAAATTAATTTACGCCATCTATCGAAACTTATAATAAAACTGAGCATAAATCGCCTTTACTACTGATTGTATTATTGTGAATCATCACCACACTGTGCCTAACATTTGTATAAATGTTGTAATAAATTTATAATTATCCATTATCGAAATAAATTCTTTGACAATGGAAAAAAGTCATAATATATTTGCGGATTTGAATAAAATTTGAGTCTATCGTGATTTCGCTCGAATGAAATTTTGAAGCTTCTACTATAACTACGCGGCGAATAATTAGTTAATTTATGATTTTTGCTGACTTTTTATTTAATTTTTCTTTATTGTAGTATCTTCGAATAAGATAAATTATTCGTTTACATATCCCTTTTTCAACCAAAAAATATGGCTCTATTAAAGTTCAAACCACACAAATGTGCGAGTAAAAAATTATAATAATTTTTTGACATGGTACTTTTGCCGTACCCACACAATTGTGTTAGTAAAACACAAAAGGGATACATCTATTTGATAAAAGATGGCGTGCAAAACATATAATCTATTGAAATATTCAAAAGTTTTAGATAGATAGATAGATGCCTCTAGTTCAGAGATTTTAAATTTATTTTTAATTTATAAAATGGTTGTAAAAATGTTAGAATTAAATTTAAGTAATTATTCATCAATTTTAATAGTGCGGTTAACGTAAAATAATTAAAAATTTAGTTTTTAATATCATTTTCTAAGTTGTCGACGTCGACGTCTGAAAAGCAAAAAATCAGTATGTAATCTACGTGCTAGATTACGTGTCGACAACTACGTAGATTACCTTACGTAATCTACCCGCCCATCCCTGGTTATATTACGCATTGGTTTTTACAACCCTCAATTTAGAGATTGTTTTTTTCATGTCCCTGTGAAAACACTTCATTCGTGGTGCAATCAGGTTCCGTTTGACATTCGTCGAAAGGGTCGAAAAATTACAACTTGTACTAAAACACTTTATGCGAATATAACACAAATTAAACTGAAAAAAATGTAGCGCGAAATCAAAAATTAGACTAAGAAACCGTCGGAGTTGAGAACGCTGTAATGAAATATACGAAACCTAAAACCCTAAAATAAGTTCAATCATATTAGGGTTGAGTAAATATTTCAGAAAATTCGTTCCTGGATATTTCATCAGGATATTTCGACTATCTATCTAGCTACCTATATATATATATATATATATATATATATATATATATATATATATATATATATATATATATATATATATATAAAGAAGAAAACTATGTATATAAATATGTTTGTTACACAAACAATTTTGATGCACTCGAGCGATTTCTCCCAAATTTTGCACGAATACTTTTTAGCAGTCGAGAAAAAACATAGGGGCTCAGTGATCAAAAAATGTGGCACTTTCCCCATCCTGCAGGAATTTACAATAAATGAAGACTTTTGAACCACTCGAGCGATTGCTCCTAAATATTACACGAATGATTATTAGCAGCCGAGAAAAAACATAAAGGGTTTAGTGATCAAAAAATGTTACCCCTTCCCCATACTCACCTGTACCGAGGAATTTACAATATTTGACAACTTTTGATCAACTCGAGCGATTGCTCCTAAATTTTGAACAAATAGTAACTGAGAAAAAACATAGGAAGGTTTGTAATCAAAAAAATGTACCCTTCCCTATGCTCACCAGTATAAGATGGAATTTACAATATATATGCAAACTTTTGATCGCGAGTGCTTACAAATTTAACTCAAATATATTTTGCCAGCCGAGATAGCCGTGGGAGTATTAACAAGTACTTTATATGTATCAATATTTTGTTGTATATCGACAGTATTTATTACACGATATGGAGCCACCTGGAATACCTTCTCATTTCTTGAATATGAAGAAAGAATCATCGATAATGCTTCTGCGGAATCTGGGCCCGCCAAAACTATGCAATGAAATACGGCTCCGTGTCAAAAGTCTTTTGCCAAATGTCATCGGAGCCACTGCATTGACGGGGGTTGCAAAAAGAAAGGACGTATTCATACCTCGCATACCGTTGATATCAACCGACCTTCAAACCGACCAAACTTTCAGACTTCCATTTGCCATAACCATCAACGGACAGTCCCTTGAGCTTGCAGGCGTGGATTTGGAAAGTCCTTGCTTCTCTCATGACAATTTGTATGTGGCATGCTCAAGAGTAGGGACTTCAAAAAATTTGTATGTTTTAGCTTCGGGAGGAAAATCAAAAAATGTAGTTTATAAGCAAGCATTGCGGTAAGCCCAACAAATTATTTTTGTATTGATTTTATTCAATTCCCTTAAGTATTTCTAATGATAGATATAATATGAAAAACACCTGTTGAAGCTCAGTAGTTCAATTTTAGGCCGGGCGACGCCGGGTACTTCAGCTAGTATAAAATAAAATGAAATCGGAAATTATCAAGCAAGTTTATACCCACGAAGGATTGTCGTTGACTAAAAATAGCATTCACATCAAAAGATTTTGTATAATATTGTATAAAGCGAATGGTATCGAAATGATATTTACAACGAGGGAGATCCAAGAGGCGATGTTAAAATTATTAATTAACCGATTAATAAATAAAGGATTATTAATTAACCGATTAATAATACCAGCCTTAACAAAATTATCAATAAATTCAGCCGAAACTTGGTACATAATATAGGCAAATCGGTATAGAGGTTTATAAATTCCACTTGGCAAAGAGTTAGGTCCAGAACACAATTTGAAGTAATATTTGAGTAATACCAAGTAATGGAGCCAGAGGAAGCCAGAAGACCTAAGAACGGCGGAAGTGGTGAAACCTAAAATGATAAATGATCTATACCGTTCAAAAAGCTAAATTGAAGAACATGCTAGAAAGCTCAAAATTCAATTTGTACAGTACTGTGGAGACACTATAACGATAAAGAAATTACGATTTGAGTTGAGACTTAAGATTTCTCCGAAATTTTTGGGACTTTACAAAATAGTGAAAGTCTGACCGAATGAGATAACCAAAGTAGAGGAACTAGGAAATCACGCGGGTCGTTATATATGGTGACGATGAGACCCAACCCGTGTCCATTGTAGAAAAAAATGAAAATATAAAAGCCGAGTAAAAATTTGTAAAATGATCATTTAAAGTAAGACGATCCATCAAAGGAAGAAGAAACAAAGTAAGACAAATAACTTAAGTAAGACGACCCATCAAGTCGACTTATTCAACTTAAAAGTCAATTAATCCAAGATCGAACAGAAACCTTATTTTACTAAATTGTAAGTCCTTCGGGACGAGCGAACCTATAGGATAGCGGAGTTTCTAAGATCACCCTGTCAGGGAAAACTATATGGTCAACGTGTGGAATGATCAACACACAGCTGTATGTTTGGAATAGTATAAAAACGAATTTTGGTAATACTAGACCAACATTAAATTACTGCTTATAATAAGTAATTTATAATCGTATCTAAAAAGATCCGGTTAAGATGATTGTTTAAGTGATTTAAATTTTAATTAATTGGTATAAAGAAATGCTACGAAGGTTCTCTAGCTTATTTTGTCCCTATATGTCCCTAATCATAATGCAGTTAAGAGTCTTGATTTAAGCTGCCGATAGACGAGTGGACAATTTTTGTTTTATTCTATATTTTGACTACAATGAAATATTGTAGCGATAAAGCCATCCAAAACTACTAATGTAAATTAAAACAATGTACATGGCTTTGTGCCGCTGTAAGCTGTTTGAAATGAGTTCATAACTTAAAATACATACACGTCCTATATGCATGCATAGGAGAACAACATATGAAATATTTAGCAACAAAAAAAAATTGAAAAACTAAATTAATCCAAAATGGTTTTCGTTATCATTAAAATTCTCAACCGGCATACACCATTTGATATTTATTACAACACCTTTATACCAAACCTATATACGTAAATCCCTCTTAAAATGTAATAACGCACATTCGATATTATATTTATTTAAGACATCCGCAATAGATTTTCCTTACGGTTTCCTACTTTATAAATATATTTTCGTCTCTATGTGTGTCGCATATAAAAATTCGTACATTTATAGATAACATTTTTTGCCAAGAATTTTTCTTTTATTTTCACAAAAAAAAAAAAATCATTTGGAATCAAAAGAATAAAATGAAGAAAATTTCTTTTCGATATAAAAATTTATTTCCGTCATTAAATTGAAGATTTTCTCTCTCATATCGACATATCGATGTTCGTATGTGTAATTTCTAGAATCCTTAATATATAAAAAATAGATATATAGGAATAGTAGTTCAACCATGTTATGTCCCCCTACACTTTCTCCAAAATACTTAAACAGGAAAAAAAAAATTCTGGCTGATATCGAAAATGAAATTGTTTTCTATTTCGAAAATTGTTGGGTGATCAAAAATATTTGTGAAATGTTATAACCTTAAATATATATACAAAGGAAGCGAATCAAATGAAAGAGGAAGGAAACTCCTTATAAATTTTCTATTTTATTTTGTTGTGTCTCTGAAAATGACATGAAATCTAAAAATATGTTTGGCAGTTAAACTGTCATTTACACATTCATTATTAATATCAATTGAAACGAATTTTAATGGATTTTTTTTGCTGCTTTGTTTATAATTTCCTTTCTCGCATACTCGTATATACGTGTGGGGAGATTACGGTCATGTTGTGTAAAAAGCTTTATGTACTTTATATAAAGGATAAACAATTTTACTTGTTTTGGTGGCATTTTTATTAACGCAAAAATTATATGCCTGTCTATATCGCATATTATACACCGAGGGATGTTCAATTGTTTGCCGGCAATAAAATACTTTTTTTGCGAATATTAATAGATTTTTTCTAATATAATCGAACTTGTTGTTGGTAATCCAATCATGTACTTGTGACTAATTGCCATTAAACATGGAATTTTTATAAACATTTAGGGGAATGCCGCTTATAATTATGGAATTTAATATTGGAAACGTTACAGAGGAATGTAATTTACATCAGAAGGTTTTGCATCTGTATTTGCTTATAATTTACATTGGAGGAAATAAATAAAATATTGGAAAATATCTTTGGAATTCCATTTCCTAGACGTGTAAGTATACTTTTATCCTAAATGTTTAAGCAGTATAAACGAAGTTAGTTCATCATAAGAATGTTGTTTTGCTGTTTAAGTTATAAGATATATTCAACTCAACTTTTTTCAAATGGTCTTCAGTATAACAATTTAACTGATTTGAACAAGTTCAAAAGCATATATAAAAATGAAAGAGTATATATACTGTGGTCAACACTTCATATTCTTTTACTACGAATATATACATGGATCTCGAGTGCACCATACTTCATTTCTAAAGCGAAAAATTAAATTTACTGGAATTATGGTAAAACTGTCTTGTATAGCGTTTTCCAATAGGAATGATATGATTTTTAAGTGACGTTTCGGCCATTTGTAATATGTCATGATCTGTCATTTTTTGTTTCATTGTATTCAATAATGTTTAGAATTTCATCATGGTGAGGTATACGTCCAAGTGATAATCGTCCAAGTGTGCTCGCTATTCGTCGAACTGTTGAAAATTTTGATTGTTCATTTTCTTTACATAATGTTAAAGTGCCAATAAGACAAGGAATCGCTCGAATTAATGCAAATATTGCTGCCGTTCAAGTGTTGCTGAAGACCGCAATTTGTCGATTCCAAGACGTTCTCAAGAATTGGGACTGTATCAAACCACAACCTGGCGGGTTTTGAGAAAGGATTTGGGTGTGCATCCGTATAAAATTGTTTTCACTCAAGAACTGAAGCTATTGGACCACCGTAAACGTCGTGAATTTGCTGATTTTGCCTTCGAACAACTTGAAAACGATATCAATTTTTTTAAGAAAATCATCTTCTCCGATGATGCTCACTTTGATCTGAGTGGTGGAATAAATAAACAAAACTGTCGATTCTGGTGCGAAGAAAATCCACAAATTATTTATGAAAACACGGAAACAACATTACATTCACCTAAATTGACAGTTTGGTGTGGTTTTTAGTCTGCTGGAATCATCGGTCCGTATTTTTTTGGAAATGAAGCTGGTAACACCGTTACTGTCAATGGAGGTCGGTATAGATCGATGATAACCAACTTTTTATGGCCGAAATTGGAAGAAGTTGATCTTGACAACATTTGGTTCCAACAAGACGGGGCTACGTGCCACATAGCAAGTGCAACAATTAATTATTGCGAGAAAAGTTTTTAGATTCGATTATTTCAAGAAATTGTGATATTGAATGGCCTCCAAGAAGTTGTGATTTAACACCATTTGACTATTTCCTGTGGAGTTATTTGAAGTCATTGGTCTTTAGCAAAAAACCAAGCTCTTTTCAAGCTTAACAAGTCAATATTGAACGTGCTATTCATGACATACGGCTTGATCTAGTGGAAAAGTGCTTGAAAATTGGGTTCATCGAATTCGTTCCTGCAGAAGAAGTCGTGGAGGCCATTTGAACGACGTTTTATTCAGAACTTAATTGTATCGATTGTACTTCACATTACATAAAAAACATTTCAATTTCCTTAACAATTAATGTGTTTTTTTAAAAGAAATCATATCACTCTTATTATAAAACCCTTTACAATCAAAAATCATTATTCCTGCTTAAATTTCAGAAAATTAACGAGAGCAACCTTGTTGGAAATATAATTTTAAAACTACAGTCAAACCTCTTTTTGTGCGGTAATGGAGACCGCATAAAAACGCATAAAAGAAATCTTCCAAAAATTCACGACTATAGGACCTGGTATAAAAAATATTTTTTGCAACACATTTAAAAAGTTTTTTTATGCGGTGAGGGATCGCATTAAAAAGTTTCACGTAGAAAATAGCTGAAAACATTACGCAACGTGACGCAATACTAACGGAATCTTATGAAATATCAAAATTCAAAAAAACAAAATATTTCAAAGTCAATTAACTAATTAGATTAATCACATTCAATTATGTTCTAATTTAATTGAAATTTTGAAAGAACATAAGTAGATTGTGCTAAATATCGCACAAAAAAACCGCACAAAAAAATCGCACCAAAAAAAACCGCACAAATAGATGTTTGACTGTATTTGATTATGTAATTATATGTGGTTTTTTTGTAAATGAAAAATTTTTCAAGATCATTGAAAAAATTGGAAAAGCTGCCACTCCTGGCACACAGATTTAAACCAAATTTTGAAAAGATCCCTTAACTTATGAAAAGAAATTTAAATATTTGTAGTGTTCAAATCCGAAAAATATACCTGGACGGTCATTTTGTGGTGTTTTATCACATTTGGTGATAAAAAGTTTGATAAAAAGAAATTGTCGTAGCTTAATTCATGAATGAATCGGATGAATTATATTACGTCGTATTTTGATGTGTTTATAAAAAGAGCGCAATATCTTCTATCTCGTTTTCACAAATAACAAAAAATGTTTTAACGTTTGTGTCAAAATCATTTTTTTTTTGATGTACATAAATTTAAAAAAATGTAAATTAAATTAAAGCATTTAATTGAAATATATTTTAATTTAAATTTTTAAATTTAATTGAAACATATTTTAATCATTCATTAATAAATATGTGACGTTTATTCGTTCGGATATATACACATAAAATTTCTTATAGTGAGGTGCACAATTCGTGTTGTTTTGACGTTATATTTTTAAACTTTAAAATCTTATGTGAAATTCTATTTACTTTTCCAATTCAATGTGAAATTTATGATTCAAATAGAACAAAAAATCAAAATTGATGTTGTTTTATGTGTGTATTGGAGATATTAAATAGGATTTTGTAGTTTAGAAATGTAACATCAAAACGACATGAATTGTGCACCCCACTATACGAAATTTTATGTTCATATATTATATCACTTACATGAAAAGCACTTCATAAAAAACATTCATATGACTAAACCACAAATGTCAAATTATCACTTTTAGTTCATCCTTTCCCCTCAAAATTCATTTTGCAGGGTTGTGTTTGTAGACTTTTATGTTTTGAATTTTATCACAAAAAAAGTCTCCACTAATGATAAAAATTGGTGATAAAACACCACAAAATGACCGTCCTGGACTGTAAAAGGTACCAAACCTAAGGTACCAACCAACTCGCCATTTTCGGCAAATTCCTAAACATGATCTGAACTAAATTAGTTTGAAATTAATATACAATATTTTGTTTTAAACGGTTTTTCGTAAATGTTGCCAATAAGCCTCGAGGCTAGATGAGAAACGTATATGACTTTTAGAAAGTACAAACATTCAAACGCTCAAGCAAAGCAATTGCTTGATATTCTGCTCCATCGAAAGCAACCGTCGTACGTTCGTCTGCTGAAGTAAAACGTGACCGTACAAATGCCGATAATGCTGAACGCAAAAAAGATGTTCGTACATACACTCGTATTGAATGGCCATAAAATGTAGTTGTGTGGGATAGCTGACACCTTAAACATATAAAAAAGGCAGTGTATATATTGTACTGTTTTGCGTGAACATTTGTTCATGAGAAAGCTCTGTTCTAAGTGAGCATCGCGCTTGCTCACATTTTATCATAAACAGCAACTCATCGATGATTCAGAGCTACTCTGCTACGTTGCTGACAATGCCGGTGACAACGGATGAAAGTGAAAATGGTCAATCAGTTGAGTCGCAAAATAAAAAAATAAAAAAATGGGGGATTTGCATCAAATATTGAAGTCATGTACAAACAATAGTAGAGAAGCATTGGAATGAATATATCACTTTTGAATGAAACTATTAATGAATAAAATCAAATTATGCAAAAAACAAATGTTTTTTTAGTAGTTAGCCTCAAGACTTATTGACCGACGAGTTCTAATCAATTTAAAGATCTAGTGGGTTTATTGCAGTGAAATTGGGTATTTTCATAGTACCAACCAAATCCCATATTAACCGTTTGAGAAAGATTTTCGTCTATCCTATTTTTAACATGCACACAAGTATTATCCCAATCAGTAAAGAAAAGGCTTTGTTTAATTTTAATTGACAATTTGCTAGATGAATTTCCAAAATGTATATTACAATAGAATTCCAGTTTCATCATAAAATTTAAGTTGAATGAGAAATGACGCCGTTCTATTGTGGAAAAAGGCAAACATAACGGCTAAACCGTAGGATTACTAAACAATTTTCGTGAAAACAGGATCCACAATCATTATATGACACTCGAAAATAGATTGAAATAATTTTAACAATTTTTGCTGTTAAAATTGTTCGAGTTGTCCGGATAACCCCTTAAATTAAATTAAATTTTTCACAAACTAAAACTATCGCAACCCACTCCTGGAATTATAGAGAGCCCTTTTCAAAAAAAAATAACCCTGCAGAAGCGTGTCCCACCAGGCGTGCGAACCAAACAAATGGAAAATTGTGGATATATTGTGGCTAACATCTAACTTTTTTGTACGACAAATGCACATATAGATCTCGAATTATACCAAACTTAGTTTCTAAAGGGGAAACTGTAACCTTCCTGATTTTTGATAAAAACTATCTCGTTTAATAAAAAACCATTATTTCTAAACCATTAAAATTTGTTCCTTACTTCTGCCACTTGACACTGAAAGCTGGTATAAGCGCGATTTTTTATCTACCAGCGTTTAACAATAAGATTGGCTCAACCCTATCAAGACAGTTTTGCAAAGTTGGATTGAGGTAGGGTCATCTACATTAAAAGAAAATTGGTAGGCTACGTTTAGATTTCATAAAAAAGCAACAAATACTCGTATTAGGATAACCAAAAAAAATTTACAATGAGGTCGTTATGGAAACGTTATTTTCCAGAAACAAGAATATATCACAAATTACCAAAAGTAGAACCATCAAATCGCGCTAACACACTGTTCAAAATCATCATGAATGCATCACAATATAAAAAACTTAAGAGAGCTGTATTAATTTCGTTATATCTGCGGCTCTTTGAAAATCTTTCTTATTTCAATTTTAAAATCTATTAGTTCAGTCTATAATATTTCATGACCATCGAAAATCGCAAAGAATTATAAAAACAGTTCCAACGAAAAATTATCAAATAATCGAAACAAATCGTTATCGAGCACCGCACTCCATCATTTGCGGGTTTTACCATATACAAGTAGGCAACCGCTGTCATTAAATTCAGTCCCGATGTCTTAGAAGATTACCAAATTATTATCTGTGAAATCACGAGAGCCCATGCCGCTCCGCGCCGCTAAAGCAACAGAACCATCAACATCGTTTTTACACATACAATTGTGCAACTACGCCAACGTCAGTACACTACGCCAAGTTAAGAAACGGTTTGAAGAGAAACTTTAAATAGTCATATATCAGAAGTATGTTTGATGTTTGGCCAACTATCAAAAAGTCTTCACTGGCAATTTATACTCCTTACCTAATTTTCTTGACGTATATACGTAAAGTAAAATTACGCCCTGCCAATTTCGCACTCGATATCGTCCCTAAGCTCTTCTAACGTTGTGTGGTATTAAAGAAAAAAGAGATTCATCACTGAAGATGATTTTTCGATTAAATTAGCGGTTTTCTTCAAACTGTAGCAGAGCCCAATTGGAGAAGTTTCGGCATTTCAAATGATCGATAAGCTCCAGTTCTTGAGTTATTTTGTTCTTGTAATAGTATAAACCACAATGTGACTTGAGAGATTCCCAATTTCTGGGAACAGTAGGGAATTGACTGACTTGGCTACTTTTGAACTGACGTACTTCAGGGACAGGAACATTCAGTAGTGAATATTTTGACTCGAATTTATCCACTATAGCACACACTGTCAACGACAAAACATCAGTCAAGATTAACATTTTTGCAAAACCATTTATAGTTTATAAACTGATACTAATTCATTGCTGCGGGGGGGGGGGGTGTTATACCCTAATTTATTTCGATTTTGCTACTTTATTGCGCTTTATCAATGCCGCAGTGCGGTGCGAAGTGGATTGTGGCAAATCTGCTAAACAAGGTTCGCCTTGGCTGTAGCCAAAGGCTTACACGTTTGCAGGCCGCAAAACTTCAAATATTTAGGAAAATGCACTGTATTGGAATAAATTACGGAATATTGAAAGTCTAGTGAATAGAAAATTTAAAATTTCATTTTGTTTTGAGAAATCTTTCGTGCGAGCCGCGATTGCACAAATTGAACTTGAAAACTGTACTCACATTTTGTTTAATTTATTTAAAATCTTTTATGGTTACATTTAAAATTAGCACAGAAATAACAGAATTTATTGTATAAATTCCAGTTTACAATTAGTGTCACCGGAATTCTTATTTTCTGAATTCTGTTCACACATTCTAATTTAGGATCACCAGGTTCTAGCCAATATTTCATTTTCTTTATTTTTTAAGCCAATGAGCCATTTAGGGCTTAAAACATTATTCCGGAATATAAAATTAAGCTAATCAATCTTTAATCAAATAATACTTATAGAAGCACTTCAATATTACACTGATAAAAAGTATAAAATTTTAAAACAGTTTTCTCGATAAAGATTAAGTTATATTAAATTTAAATATAGACAGTATTATTATAATATATCAGCGTAAGATAAAAATCAATTCCTAAAAAAACACAAACATTGAATTAGAATGTGGATGTATTTCTACACAAATACCTATACATACACGAGAAAGCACAAAAAGAAAATTCTAAAAAATCGTTAATCTTTTACTGGAATCTTTGCAAAAAAGAAAAACAGAAGCGAAAAAATAAAATAAAATTTAATAAAAATTATTTTCCTAGAGCAAATATTTTTTCATTTTATTTTTATATTATGGATTTTCCGATAAATTTTCCTTCATCCTTGTAGCATAAAAAAAAGACGAACAGAACGCAAATCCATAACAAAACAAAAAATAAAATATCGAAGAGGGTACACCGTAAAGTGAAAGAAAAAGAATAAAGCAGTAAAAACAGCAACGATATATGGAATAAAATTCTGTAACCATTCTCAGACATATCGATGTCTGATCGTATGCACAAACGTACGCGTATCCATACAAGGTTTTATTTTTTGTTTGGTATATCTTCATAAACATGCGCTAGAAAATATTTTTAAACTCATTATATACCAGGGAATGGACCTATTATCTTAAATATATATATATATATATATGGCAAACGTCGTCGTCTTCACTTTTTTACTGTATTATTCTTAATAAATTTTCACTGTTGGTTGACTTTTTTTTATTTTGGCTTTAATTTTCTCTTCAATGTTTTTCATACCGTTATTCACTGTACTTATGTATTTCTCAACTTTACCCATTTAGAATTATCTTTTATATACATACTTTGTATTCGTTCTTTGTTTGCGTCACAGTCAGGGATGGGCGATTACGCGTCGACTACTAGTTTTTACATGATTTCGTCGACAACTCGTCGAAAACGTCGACAACTCGTCGACAACGTCGACAACTCGTAGACAACGTCGACTACGTCGACAACGTCGAGAACTACTTAAAAAATTAATTTACGCCATCTATCGAAACTTATAATAAAACTCAGCATAAATTGCCTTTACTACTGATTGTATTTGTGAATCATTAAAACACACTGCGCCTAACATTTGTATCATAAATTGTGTAATAAATTAATAATTATCCATTATCGAAATAAATTCTTTGACCATCGAAAAAGTCATATTATATTTGTGGATTTGAATAAAATCTGAATTTATCGTGATTTCGCTTGAATGAAATGTTGAAGCTTTTACTATAACTACGCGGCGAATAATTAGTTAATTTATGATTTATGCTGACTTTTTATTTAATTTTGCTTTATTGTAGTATCTTCGAATCAGCTATGCTACACACAATTTTGGTTTCTGGATTCAAACTACTGCGCAATAGATTTTAATTTTTAATTTAAACCCTTATTTTAAATTAAATCATTAAATTTTTTTAACTTGTTTTATTCTTTTCTCTCGAAAATAAAATTTAAACAAAAATCTACATCTCAAAAATGTCCTTAAATTTTTGATGTGTAAACATCTTTACGCGCGCCTACCAAAATTTTTTGTATTAGAGTAAACTTGTAAATGAAACGAACGGAAATGACGTATACCTACTTCGTTTGAAAAAACAGCAAGAAACTCAACAAAAACAATTTTTACTATACATGGCATGCTTTTATGTATATGTATAATAGTAGGGAAAATGAAAAAATTAATTTAATGAATGAAATAGAAACCATCGACATTTCCATCGATCAGAAAAATCAAAATAAAAATTACGATACGAAATACGAATTACGATTACGAAATTGCATACTCATACGATTAAAAACACAGTCAACAACTGCTGTATATTGCTTTATCACGAGTGACGAGTCTCTAGGCGCTGTTCATCACGTCGGCTATCAATGATCATGTCTTCTACTGAATGGGGTTATAATCACTTCTCGTTTTCAACATTGAACTGCCAGAGTCTCAGGTCACAGTCACGCCAGGTATGCTCAATTCATTTGGTTTTCGAGACCTGGCTGCGCAATGACGAACTTGTTAATATTCCTACGTTTGAATGCTGTTTTCAGTTCAATAGAGATGGTCAGTGGGCTGCCGGAGTAGCAATTCCGCCAAAAGATCCATAAAATGAGCATAGTGGACACAAATAATTTGCCGTACTTTTTCAAAACCAATATTGACGTAACAAATGGACTGGCGAATGGAACTATGGGCTGCCTTAAGTATGTCGAATGCATAGGCATCCTAACCAGGACAACGAGAATGATGAAAACGTCGACAGTAAAAAATGTCAAACGACTCTGGATGGATTTCGGTTCAAATTCACAAGTTGGCAAGATCAGGTGGCTTGAAGCTGGATGGGCGCAGAAAACGAATATCGACCGATGTTTGGTGCCCATTTCTAGAAAAAGCTCAACTATTAATCGAAACAACAATTAATGTAAAGCGTCGTACCTTCATGTGCCACCACAATTCATGCATCACACGGTGGTACCTACAACAAGATAGTCAGTATATACTCTTACGATAAAAGACACAGTTAACAAATTGTGTATATTGCTTTAGCACGAGTAACGAGTCTCGAAGAACTGTTCATCACGTCGGCTATCGATGATCATGTCGTCTACCATGGACGTAAACATGGGACCTCAATGGGTCTTCTTCAAAATTAGCTATCTCGCCGCACCACAAATCCGCTTTATCCGTTGTAATGGCGAATTTTGTACGAGATAATAATGACGTCTGGTTTTTAACATTGAACTGTCAGAGTCTTAGGTCATACACATCACCTCGACCTAACTGACACAGTCACGCAAGGATGCTCAATTTTCTTGCTTTTCCAGATCTGCGTTCAGTTCAAGAGAGACGGTGAGTGAGCTGCCGGAGTAACAATATATAAAAATTCAAATAGAATACTCATACCATACAGTCACCTCGCATAAAGAAATCATCGTTGGACAAACAATTGGTATGAGCGTAACAACACAACTCATTGATGATATATATACGGCTGAACTTCAGCTTCTCAATGGGAATAAATGCTTTCTGTAGTTGTATTAACCTCGCCGAATAAATCTTTCGAAGACATAATGAAGTTCATACATTTCGTCCTTGCCCCATATCCTAAAGTATTTCAAAAATTCTCCAAGGAGACTATCATCTTTTGCCGGTGATTATGAGCGGGGATTTCAATATTAATGTTGCTGTTCCTCAAGCTGAACCACTTAAACTTCCTTCGAGACCAATTCGATTTGCACATGAACTCAGATCGAAATATATTTACTACTAGATATGGGATGACCATATTGTGCAGTTTTTCAATGAACATTTTTAAAGTTAGAGTCGACAGTATATAATATATCTTATTTTAGCTACCAAAATCCAATTGCGTCGATTATACCGAAAGAGTAATAGACCAATTTAACGATAATAAACAAATGAAAAACTCTGGTTAGTAAAATTGCAGTCCTTCTTCCTTCAAAGTAAACTGTACCCACGTACTATACACACGCCATGTTTACACATCTCCTTGAGAGTACTAATGGACTCACTCATTTTTTTATTTTCATTTCAATTTTTTTCATTTCGGATTCACGGACAAAAATTTTATTACGCAGCTGCGACATACAATTTTTGCTTGTGAATCCGAAATGAAAAAATTGAAATGAAAATAAAAAAATTTAAGGACATTTTTGAGATGTAGATTTTTGTTTAAATTTTATTTTCGAGAGAACAGAATAAAACAAGACAAAAAAATTTAATGATTTAATTTAAAATAAGGGTTTAAATTAAAAATTAAAATCTATTGCGAATTAGTTTGAATCCAGAAAAAAAATTATAGTGTAGCATGGCTGAATAAGATAAATTATTCGTTTACATATCCCTTTTTCAACCAAACAAAAAAAAAATTGGCTCTATTAAAGTACAAACCACACAAATGTGCGAGTAAAAAATCATAATAATTTTTTGACATGATACTTTTGCCGTACCGACACAATTATGTTAGTAAAACACAAAAGGGATACATCTATTTGATAAAAAAAGGCGCGCAAAGCATATAATCTATTGAAATATTCAAAAGTTTTAGATAGATAGATAGATGCCTCTAGTTCAGAGATTTTAAATTTATTTTTGATTTATAAAATGCTTGTAAAAATGTTAGAATTAAATTTAAGTAATAATTCATCAATTTTAATAGTGCGGTTAACGTAAAATAATTAAAAATTTGATTTTTAATAACATTTTCTAAGTTGTCGACGTTGTCTACGTTGTCGACGTCTGAAAAGCAAAAAATCGGTATGTAATCTACGTGCTAGATTACGTGTCGACAACTACGTAGATTACCTTACGTAATCTACCCGCCCATCCCTGGTCACAGTGTGGTTAATATATGGTTTAGAGTTATATAACTTTATAACTTGCTTATTTGTGAATGATGTCGCGAATGCTCAAAACACTGTCGTGTGAAAAGTATGCACGTTTTAACATTTTTTAATAAGGTTCAGTGCGTTCTGCTGGGCATCTGAGCTCATTGTAACAGTCGATGACTGAACTAAACGTTCTACAGATTCTCAGTTGAATAATTTTCTGAAACTTTTGTATACACCTTAGTGCGACTTAAAATATCGTATACAACCATTGAGGAACTACAACTTGTTTAAGCTTATTTGGTCGTTGGAACAATGTCTTAATCTATTTTTTAATTTGAATACAAACAAATTAATTGAAACTTGAAGATTCAAGATCATTGAAGATTTTCAAGATCATCACATTTAAAACAAAATAAAGTTATTTTTTTTATTTTCATTTTTAGTATAAAATGGAGGGGTGAATATATTGTGGCCAACACCAAACTTTCTTTTACCATGAATTTATGCATAAATCTCGAATACACCGCACTTGATTTCTAAATGGTAAAATTAACTTAACCGGACTTTGGCAAAACTTTTGTATTTATAATAAAAACATTTTCTCTATTAAAATTTCAGAAAATCAACAAAGTTTAACATTGTTGGTTAAAAATTGAACTTTTTGGGATTTTTTGTATTTATAATGCTAAACATTTTAACCGTCCTAGCAAAATTTGAAAAGCTCCCATTGAAGCTGCTACTTCCGGTACACAGTTTTATATGTTTTTGCAGAAAAACTTCTGGCTTTTTTTGGGAGAACATACTACGACGATAATATTTAGGATAAATAATTTATTGTGCTCCTATGCTGTTTGAAATTAGTAGGCGAATCTCGGACTTTAGTACAGGATTCTGATGAAAAATTTTTACTTATTGAGGCAGTAGACTACTTACTTAGTTGGGCTAATCCACCAACTACATGCGAACAACGTGTCTATATAATAATAATAAAGGAGGCCTTCCATTTAATTGAATATATAATCGAAATTTATATTATTGAAGACATAATTGCCATTCTGGAGGCTTGTTCGATGTTACGCAAGAATCCTGATAAATATAAGTGCTCCTCCGATATTCAAAATGCACTGGTCGAATAAGAAGATAACTATTATTTATTTTATTATATTTATTTATTTACCCAACAGTATTATTGTACATCTAACAATTTATATAATAAAGATTGTTATAACCATATTCGTCTTTAAGAAAATCAAAATCGAATAGGGGAGAAACATTACACGGCTTGAATTAAAAATCGAGGCCAAACCAACATACCAAAGTTTGACCCATGCAAGTGCAGATCGATCACGAAACCTCAGTATCTGAGTGATCACATAGCTCCACGTATTGAACGCAATGACAGTAGTTGTGGAGATTCGGTGCGGCCCATTATAATGTCGTTCACGAAACCTGCGCAAATAATCTCCTACCTCTCGAAGGAGGTCATAACTCCATTTAAAAATAAACTATTATCAGGACCATTACGTCTTCATAGAAAAGATCATAACCGTTTAACAACATCTATGAATGCAGCAAATAAGAGAGGCCCAAAATGGCAATCTTGTTAGACGACAGTCAAAAGATTTATATTTCTAGATGAAATCTTATTTAAAAAAATTGTTGAAATCGGTTCGTCAAGTTTGACAAAATCCACTTTTAAGATCACCGAGCCGTTTCACCTTTTAATGCAAAAGTGAAAAAATTGAGAATAACACGATATTTGTCACAGATAACTGGTCATCACCCGTGCTGGTTTAAATGTAATTTTTATTTAAGAAAATGATATGGTCCTTGACATCGATTCAAATAATTTTGAAATAGCCGATAACATAAAAATACCACGGTAATTTACGATATCTTCCTCCATCTACTCTTGAAAGTTGACTTAATGAAACTGAATTTCCAAACTGAAGGACATAGTCCATTCGCCAAACTCATATTGAAGAAGTTCGTCGGTGGTTGGACCAAAACACAAACACACTCTTTTAACAGGCGATGGTGAATTTTGTTCAGGCCACACCTCAATTTACATCACATTTTCCTTCCATTGAATCTCAACTCATATGCAACGTGTGTGGATAAAGTTTCAATGTACATCGACCTCACAAATTTGTTGAAAACTATAAAAGTGTATTGTTATGATGCAACACTTACTTCCAAAAACGATGCTCTTTTGTACTGGTTTCAATATTCATCATTACGTCATTATTTGTATCAAATAATTTTTTCGAGTGTAGCTATGTATAAAGTTTGTTATAAAAAATAATCGCAGTTCCGAGTTGCATATAAACTTGGAATTGAAAATACGTTTTAGGATAACAATTTAAACATTCGAGTGATTTCGCTACTGCTTAAGAAACAATGAGTTTATCTGGCTGGCATAGACAAATTTCATAAATATACTAAATTAGTTGTTCGAACTTCTAATTTCATTATATTTATAATTGTTTAAAAAATTACTGGAATTCGTCAAACATTGATAGATTAAAAAAATTTTGTCTAAAACTCACTTTATTATCTTTATCCATCACCGAAAACCAAAATTTATTGGAATTGGTCAGAAATAGCCTAGCTTTTCAAAATATTTTAAAATTCGAAAATTCGAATTTCTTGACTTCGAAGGTGTAGCAATTTAGGCAAAACTGGAATGTTTTCTTTACGAAAATAGAATTTGAAAATACTAAAAAATTAATTATAAATTCCGATTGGTTATGTTATAACTAGCATAAATTATACTTTATGATAGTATTTCCACTTGTGGTGAGTAATGTCAACTTTTATTTCGCTGGTAAACTTCAGTCACTTTTATAAAAGGGGGTTTTCTAATGCCTTATAAGACATCGGAATTTGACAGCGGAAAATAAAATAATACGCTACTCGCCACAAGTGGCAGCACAATTACAAAAGAGAATTTCGTCCTTTATTATTTTATTATCATAGCGGACATTTTTGAAATGTTTAAAGGTCCCAGCTCTCTCTCCGCCAGTTCCTAACGAATTACGATGAAATTTGGTTGGTAGTACTGGTTACGGAGTCTTAAGTGAGTTTTGGAGAAAATTCTAGGATCTGCTCTTGTTGAATTATAATTGGCCGTTTAATAACCAATTTTTTTGAAATTTGATTTCTAGATTGATTTTGATATGAAATATAAATTTTAGCTGAAAATATGTGATCTGTGCATTCTACACGATTAAAATCGGGTTTGAGCAGAAGACTACTCGGCTAATTATTAATTAATAATTGTTAACTTTTCTTCGCTACTTTCGACAGCTAGTCGAAGAAAGCATCAACCTACACGTGCAGATATCAAACGCTTACACGATAGAAGAAGAACTAGAAAACCTCATTGAAAGTGTGCAAAAAGCAGCCTGGGAAAGTACTCCTGACCAGCAAGAAATATTACAAAAAAGTATGACCTATCTAGTTGAAGTGAGAGAGTTGGTTAACGAAAAAAGAAGAGCTCGTAAGACTTAGCAGAGAACCAGAGCCCCTGAAGTTAAAACAATCCTAAACAACTTGTGCAACAAACTTAAACTACTTATAAAGGAGATTAAGAATGAGTCAGTTGCAAGCTTCCTAAGTAACCTGACAGATAAACCTGACACAGACTATTCCCTGTGGAAAGCCACCAAAGGTTTAAAAAAGCCTAAAATGCAAGTGCCACCCATTAGAATGGTTGATGGAACCTGGGCTCGCAGCGAAAAGCAAAAAGCTGATCTGTTTGCCGAACACCTAGAAAATACCTTCAAACCACCAACTTGTCAAGCGGATAATGAATATCTAACACCTATAAGCAAAGTAGACGAGGCATCTGTGCTACCAGTTACTCTGAAAGGAATCAAACAAGAAGTAGAAAATCTCAAAGATAAAAAAGCCCCTGGATACGACTTGATAACGGGGCGAATAATCAAAGCTTTACCAGAAAAAGCACTAAAGAAACTACAGCACATAATCAATGCTATCTTTAGACTATGTTATGTTCCGAGACAGTGGAAAGTAGCGGAAATCATAATGATTCCAAAGCCCAATAAATCACTAAACGACAAAACGTCGTATAGGCATATTTCTTTGTTAACAACAACATCAAAAATTTTCGAGAGACTGTTTCTCAAGAGATTAAAACCAATTATAGGGAGCAGAAATCTTATACCAGAACATCAATTTGGGTTTCGAGAAAGGCACTCAACGATAGAACAGGTACATAGGATTACTGATACTATTGAGGAGGCGCTGGAAAAAAAGGAAGTATGTTCAGCAATATTCTTAGCCGTAGCCCAAGCATTTGATAAGGTTTGGCACCGCGGTCTAGAATTTAAGCTCCAACGAGATCTGCCAAAACAATATTTTGAATTGCTTAAGTCAACGACCGTTACTTCCGGGTGAGACAGGACGGAGAATACTCTAAACTAAAGAAAATATTGGCAGGGGTTCCAAAAGGCAGTGTTCTAGGCCCCGTATTATACATCTTGTATACGAATGATCCACCAGACATAGAAGAAGCTAGAATAGGAACGTTTGCTGATGACACAGCTGTTACGACCTTCGTTGTTAGTATCGTGTAGTCCACCAGGAAACTTCAAAATGCTATTAATATAGTGGATAGCTGGACAAAACGATGGAGAATAACACTTAACGATTCGAAATCAACACATATCAACTTTACAAATAGGAAATTAGAATATATTCCGATTAGTCTGAATTCACAACCAATTGCATGACGCTAGACTCTATACTCAGGTGGAAAGCGCATGTTAAAAAGAAAAGGCAAGAACTGAATTTAAAATTCAGAAAAATGCACTGGCTTATTGGAAGAAACTCCAAACTGACAACGCACAACTAAACTGCTGTTATATAAACAAATCTTAAAACTTATCTGGACGTATGGTATTCAGCTTTGGGGCTGCGCTAGAAAAACTACAGTGAAGATCATTCAAACATTTCAAAACAAAGTACTACGCAGCATTGTCAATGCTCCTTGGTATATTAGAAATGACAATCTCCATCGAGCCCTAAACATGGAATACGTCAGCGATGAAATAAAAAAATTTGCAAGGAGTCATGTACTGCGACTGCAGCAGCATGACAACGAGGAGCTGCGGAACTTACTGGATCGCGCCAATGGACCAAAGCGCCTAAAAAGAACAAAGCCTTTAGAATTAGTGGTTTCTTGAGCCGCTTAAATCAAAGGACTAGCAGAGCTGGGATGAAGCAATAGGTCTCATTCCATAAGAATAGACTACTAAAATAATAAAACAGTTACTAGATAATCTATATGATTAGTTGTAATATTATACAGAAATAAAGATTTCTTAAAAAAAAAAAAAAAAAAAAAAAGAAAATACTCGTTTAGAATTCTATAAGTAGAATTTTGATTTTCAGCAGCCTAATAAATATAAGTTTCAGTTTATCGCTAATATCTTAAAAACTACCACAGGTAACCAACATGCATACGCGTGTTTTTCTGATAGCTTAGATCATGGAAATTTGAGGAATATTTATCTTTTAGAATTTTCTTTTGTCTTTCTTTCAGTTTCTAGCCAATATATTGGGTGTATAACTTAGTTTTTTGGATTTTCTAAGAGATGGCGTAACTTTAGTACTAAACATCCTTTTACAATGACAACTACGGCGTTTTAGAGTGTTGACATTCCATATTAAAATTTAGTTATTATAAGTCAGTATTTGTGAAAACGTAAGCAACATATATTTTAATCCCGTTTAAACATGTCGATTTTCGTACCAACAAAACAGCATTTGCGGAAATCATTACATTTTTGCTTTAACCAAAAGAGAAAAACTGCTGAAAATTTTCGTTTGCTTGAAAAAAACTTATAGTGAACATGCACCAATATAACAAATTTGCGAAAACTTGTTTAAACGATTCAAAAGTGATGATTTTGATGTCAGTGGCAAAGAACGTTCTGATCAACCATAAAAATACGAAGATGAAGAATTGGAAGCATTATTGAAGGAAAACTGAGTTCAAACAGAAAAAGAACTTGCAAAACAGATAAATGTCACTCAAGCAGCTCTAAGCAAACGTTTACATGCCATTAAAATGATTCAAAAAGAAAGAAAATGGGTACCACATGAACTGGCTAACCCAAAATAGAAAATCGTTTTATGGTTTGTAATTCTTTGCTTACAAGACACCTAAGTTGGCATTTTTTGTCTCAAATTATGACTGGCGATGAAAAATCAGGCGAAATTTCAGGCGAACTATCCACATCAACAGCAAAATGAAACATTCATGGAAGTAAGGTTATGGTGTTCATTTGGTGTGATTAGAAAGGAGTGGTGTACTATGAGCTGCTAAAACCGAACAAAAGTATTACTGGTGAACGTTACCAACAACAATTGATAGATTTGTACCATGCATTGAACGAAAATCGTCTGCTTCCAGCCAACAAACAGCGTATAAAGGTGATGTTACTGCACGACAATGCTCGACCACATGTCGCAAAACAAGTAAAAAATACGCTAGAAGTACTTAAATGGGAAATTCTACCGCATGCTTCTTTTTCATTAGATTGTATCCCATCAGATTACTCTTTGTTCCGATCAATGCATAGCGATCTTCCAGACCGGCACTTCAGAATCAGAACCCACGAGGAAATCAAATAAATGATTTGAAAGACGAACAATTTTTCATCGATGTAATCCACAAATTGCCAGAAAGATGGTCGAAAGTCATAAATAACGGTAGAATTTTTTTTTATTAAAATAAGATTTACCATTTCTTAGAAATAAACGTGATTTGTGCAAAAAAATCCAAAAAACTCCTATAATTTTGAAAACCCTCACTAATAACCAATACTTTCGGTAGTTTTGTTTATTAGTTAGAATTTTCACTATAGAGTTTTAATTTTCTGCGGCCATTGTAAGTTATTTTCAGTTTTTCTTCACTATCTCTAAACATCATATAGAAATAATTCTAACAAATATGTTTTGTCCACATTGTCCACGTAACCTTAGTATGTATGGCCTAAGCTATTTCGTTTTTGATACTTTGGTCAAAAACTGAAAAGAACATATATGGCCGCAGAAAATCAAAAAATTATCCTGAAAATTCTATAGTCAATAAATTTTCCCCCAAATTAATAGTCTCAGTATGGTGTAACCTATTAGAAAACGGCCGAAAGTATTGTTCACTATTGAGAGTTTATGAGATATTGGCCAGAAACTGTAAAGAACTTTATTAAGAATGCTAACAGATAAGTTTTCCTCAAAATTCCCAGTTAGTATGTCCGCATGGTCTACGCTATCAGAGAAACAACCGTACTTATTTGGTAGGTGGTGGTTACCTGTAAGAGCTTCTGAGAGAGTAATGTCGAAAATTGTTATTTCTGTTAGCAATCGGCAAAATGTTCAGGATTTATTTGATAAATGACCCCATTTCAAGATGGGGAGCTGAAATTATAAATTTCTAGCTGATCTGATTAATTTTGGATGTGTAAAATAATAGAATTTCAATTCACGTACGGGAATAGAATCGATTATGGTTATACCAACATCAAACCATCAGCTAACCAAAGAGCCGGTAGTCAGGGCTTTACAAATGTTTTAGTCTGTACATACTATAGCTACTACTACTTTATTTGCTTATAAACATGAATAGAAGGACGATACACGTACGGAAATTCATCGGACAAGTTTAGACAATACGCACTCACTTTGAAATTAATTAACATTGTTGGTCAGTTCGGGTTTCATAAAATTGTGCCAATTCGTTCGTAGTTTTAATTATTCGCAGTTACTTTTCGATTCGTCTGTGAGAAATCAAAGTTTCTTATAGACAATTCAAACCTGCTGGATTACTAATGAAAAATCCTCCCTCCATATATTTTCACGGAACACGAATTTTCCCCTCGGTCATTGAAAAATACAAATATTGTGAGAAAATTTCACGATGGTTTAAGTATTATAAGGATAACTAACGCTTTAACGACATGAATGGTAATACTTTTACTTTGCTCAGGTTTCAGTTTGCTGTGCTCAGTCAACTGTTAGAAACAAATTTTAATACACAACGGTGCTATGAAATACAACACTAATATTACCTAAACAATTTAATGGATATACCGAAATTATAGGCAAATTTATTCAGAAGTATAATTTACAGGCAATGGTTGTTATATTGTACTAAATTTTATTTAATAAAAGTTTAAATTTGAAATTCCGAAGCATGTTGGAAGTTTTAGATTTTTGTCAGCCAATATTTCCAAGTGTCAGTTGACACGTACAATTTCAAAAATCTCAACTTCAACTAAACCAAATGTTACGTTTAGCTCGAATATTTTTTCAAAATTATTATACTTGCGAAAATGAATGACCAAGTAGTGACATTTGTTGAAAAAAAATTAATATCTCTTTTTTAAGACATTTCACATTTGACCAAAACCACTACGGGATAAACTACTAACAAAACATTTAAAAATGAGTTTGAATATGCTTTGGGTGGGTGCAAATTGATGGGTGAATAAGTTGTGGCCAACACCAGACTTTTTTTTACCACGAATGTAGACATTGATCTCGAGTACACTGCACTTGACGTCTTCCCCGATGAAAATATACTTACAGAGCCTTTCCTGTTCAAATTTCGGAAAATGAACAAACCCACTAAACTTTTCGATATCTTTGCAAAAATTTAGAAAGCTAAAATGAAGTTGCCTCTTCCAGTATACAAATTTCCACCAATTTTCGCGGGGATCTGCCAATTAATGGATAAATTTCCAGTATAAATTTTTATTTCAAAATGTCAATGCGCCTGGACTGAAAAAATGTCGAGTTTTTTCATCAAAACTCAACATTTCCGGTAAAATTTAAAAATAATCTGAACTATAGTTTTGTTTGAAAATTAACGAAAGTATGAAGTTTTATCCCGATCAATCAATCCATATGGGATGGATGTACAGGGGCCGAATTTTTGCTGAAATATACAGTTGTTTGTCAAAATTGTCATTTCTGCTGGTTGATGGTCGTTTTTCTAATAAATTATATACTTTTTAAGATATTTGCAAAAAAACGAAAAGTTTCTATGGAGAAAAGCTTAAGTATGAAGTTTCATTCCGATCCGAATGATCCGTCAGGGCTGTAGAGAAACTTAAATTTGCATTTAGTCGACAAAGTATCACACACGGTGACACACACGCACATTCAGAGAACAAATATACAAAATTCCTGAGCTCGACATTTTTTATGATTGAAGAATGATAAAGAAATTCACATGTTTGGTTCATTGTAATTGGAAAACCTTAATAAAAAGTAAAGAAAAAGCTTAAGATGGCGTCCTCGTTCTAAAAAAATATTAATTGAAAAACAACAATAAAAAAGAATAATTTACACATTGTCTACTAATTGTCTACATAGTCTACGCAAACATTAATTGTCTACGCTATTTGGCTATTCTTTTAACCAATTACTTAGAGAATTCTAAACGATCTTCTCCTTTAATTTTCTTATTCGATTCGTAAAATTCATAACTATTTTGATATTTACTTGTAAAGAAGTAAACGAGAAACGTCAATCATTGACCCATTTCATACAAATTTGTTAATAATTAATTAATAATTAGCCGAGTTCTCTCTAGTTAAAATCCATTTTAATACCACAGATACCACAAGTTCATCAAAAATTTAATTTCAACCCAAAATCAATCTATAGATACTAAATTTCATAACGATTGATTATGAAATGGCCAAGTTTAGCCCAGCCTGAACAGATTCTAGAATTTTGTTTAAAACTCACTTTCTAAAACTCCTAACCAATACTACTAATCAAATTTCATCGTAACTCGTTAAGAAATGGCGGAGTAAGACATTGGTAGATTGGTTAATTTTAAAGTTTCATATACCGAGTTACTTTACTTTGGAGAACAATCAATTTGTCGTGTAAGGAACACTTTTAATATTTTATTCAGCTGGGACGTTTTATTTTGTGAAAAAGGAGATAAAAAGGAATAAAAAAATTCCGCTGGTAAAAAATAACAAAATTTCTTTTTGGGTTATTGCTGCCAATTTTGGCGAGTAGTGTAATCTTTGATTTTCCGCTACCAAATTTACGCTGTCTCCTTACAGAATGATTTTCAAGTTGGACGAGAAATATTTTAATATTTTTCAAATGTCTGTTGCATCGACAAAACTTTTTCGGTTCAAAAATATGTTTGTTTTCTTTTGTGGAAAGTTAATTGTTTGATATTGATTAATATACATATTAATAATAAAATTTATTTAATGAATATGGCAGTGAATTGTGAAAGTTAAATAAATTAGATAAGAAACAAAATGAAGTAGACGATTGTCAATATATGAAGCCAAATTTTATATCAGTTTCTTGAAAGGATCAAGAACGATTTTAAACGATTTTAACTTTGATCTTTATTTTCGGTACACATGAAAGTGGCAGAATAACTTTATTAGTACTAGTACTATACACAAATTAAATACGAAATGCACACATTTTTAATAAAGTAATCCGGGTCGCAATTGATTAGGATATATTGGTTCTTTTCGCTGCTTTCTTCCCAATATAATAAAAAGAAATGCAAAAAAAACGGAATAAATGAAACAAGCATAATAAATAATGTGCATCCCTAAAGATTTGTTTCTCATTTTTCTGTTGTTGTTTTTGCTTAACTCCAAAACCAACGCGAAAATAATTCAGAATTAATCTTAAATCCCATTGTGTAAGAAATTTCAGTTTTCTAATATCCTTTTTTTTTCATTTCGATGTAGCTCCGCTGCCGTTTATTCGTTGCCTCATTTTTTCCGTGTGTTTATTTTAGAAAATTCGAATGTGAATTGTGAATGATATGCGATGTTGTTTTACCAAAATAACAATGGGGTAATTGTAATAATAATAATAATATAAGAACAACAAATAACATAAGAAATATTAGAATGAACAAGGATAATACAAAATTGAAATTTATTACAAAAGCCCCTTTTTTAGGTGTTATTACTCGAATATACATATACTTCTGCCTATGTATTACATTTTGTGTTGTTTATCCTTATAAAAGAGTGTGTAAAATATTCGCTGTATTTTTCAAGTCAATTTGTTGTGTTGCTGTTTTATTTTTTGCTTAAGCCTCCTCGCTGTTTTTTTTGTGTATTCCTTAAAAGTCTGCACAGCCATAATACACCACCGACTAAAATAAATAAGATAAAATAACACAACACACACCAAAAATATGTATTTTTTAACTCCCTTTTGTACACAAGAAAATATATTGTTCGTGGAAATTAAGAAAAATGTATCAGAGGAAACACGAAAAATTCTACGCTCGGTACTTATTAAAACAACTGAAAATTATAAGAAAACATGAAAGTTAATTTTAGATAAAGACTATGCGATATGGTTTTACATAATTAAAATTTTATAATTAATATTTACTTTAGATTACATAAAATTATTTTAAATTTAAAGCCAATATGGCTTGTTAGTTTTATTTTGCCATTTCATGTTGATTCTTGTACCGGTAAAATGTTGCGCTCACAGATGAACTTAAATATAGTTTTATATTTAAGTGGTTAAAATGCAAGTTTCTCTGCAAACCAAGGCACGCACACATTCTATTGACTTCCTTACTCGTACTTTGAAATTTCTAATTTTGATCTTGAGACAGGTTGTACATTTTGATGAAAAAAGGCGCGCAAAACACTAAAAAGTAAAAGCATTATTTTTCACCAGTAGTCTATATAATTTTCCACACGATCGGAAAAGTATAACGTTTAAAAAAGAAAATTTGCTTTATTTTATTTTGAGGGGGGAAATGTTCTTTAAGGGAAACTAGCATTTTGCCATACTCGTACTATATGAAATTGCCATAAGATTTGAATGTAGAATGACTTTTGTTTTTTTTTTTTATTTGCAATTTTATTAGTGATCAAAAGATGGTCATATCAAAAGTAAAGAGGGATGCATTAAATGTACTCTTCTAACAACAATATTTTTGATCAGCCAGTTGCTGCATTCATCTGTCAAAATTCAGAAAGTTTCAGAGTAAAGTATACGTTTATACTTTGGTTCTTTTAAATTTTATAAAAATCAATTTTGATAAATTAGGAGGTATAAGGTATTTTACTTCTGCAAATGATTTGCCAAATATATCGATATGCGTAAATTTTTGCAAAAGTAAAAAGTATATTTTGCAACATAATATTTGGTTAAAAAGTCCGGTTAAAAATATAATATCTTTGCCAAACAAATATCTACCAAACGTGTTTTATGTTGCGAAACGGTTCACGATCAAGACATACCTCTATAACACAACTAAGTGATTCTGAATACTGCTAAATTTAGAAAAAATAATCCAATTTTCATTTTTTTGTATTGAAATTGATATATTAATAGATTATTTTAATTCTTAAAGTAAAGAACTCTTAGAATCCATGTTGGTGTCAATGTAAATTTTAAAAATTTCCTAATAATAATTTCCTTTCCTAATTTCCTTTCCTAAAATTTCCTAAATTCGACGGGGTTCATCTATATATGATCGGATAGCACAATCAAAACCATTTGTGTGCGATGAAAGAGATTTAATTATGATTATTTTTTCACTTACGTTGAACAAACGTTTCTATTGCTGGTCCTAGAGATTCTCACAAATTTCAGTTCTAAACAAAATCCTCATAAGGTGAAATGAACGGGATTCGGCTATAATGATGCTTACTAACACAAAACTTAGGCTGCGGGCGAATGAATATTCAGTTAAGAGTATATAGATGTTTACTTGAATCTAGTTTGATTGAAAGCTAATTAAAAAATTTTTAAAAATGTTCTATGGTAAGCTGATCAAAAATTTTGTTCTAAAATAATTTTTTGCGTAGCAGTTATTCATCCTGATTCTTCTTCGCTAGCACAACATCCATTGAACGGATTCGGCCCTCGCCAAATCTTCCGCTAGGTCGTGCCTTCAATGGTGCAGACTCCATGACGTTTTTTTTTGGCATGGTTTTGTTATCAGAGAATATGTCCAGGCAATCTATGTCATCTAAAATTTAAATACAATTAACCCTCCAAGAACACGGTTTCGAAGAACACAAATACCCATTCCCTCAAATTACACGGTTTAAGACAACACGATTTTCGTTATTCTCTTTTATTTTGTTTTTTTTACATCATAACAAAAAATATGAAGTAACGTTTTTTTTTATCTAATTTTTTGTAGTCTCGAATTACACGGTCTTAAAGCACACGGAACTAGTTAATCGTGTTCTTGGAGGGTTTCTTGTATTGCAATTATATCAAGGATTGTTAGAAAACAATTAAATTTCCTCAAATAATACTATTTCATCTCATCCCAGTATTTTCTATTCAAACTTGTATAAGACGGACATTCTTTTAAATTTTTTTTCTCAACATCGATCCCAGATTTTTTTATTTAATTGTTGTTTTTGTACTCTGCGTATTAAAAAATGATTAAAAATAGTTTTTCTAAGTAAAATGATAATAATCGATTGTTTTGATTAAAGATGAGAACAATATCAGTCAATAAATTGTTTCAAATTGGTAATAGTAAGTAAGGGCTTACAATGACAAGGGAGGCAGTACCAGCCGTATGGTATTATTGGCGCAAATGGCCAAGTTCCATATGGCCCCATATAAGAATATGAGAAAATCATGCCATTCTACAAGAAATATGATTTGCCGAAAATGATTATTTATGTTTAGAATAACTTATAGTACGGACTAACTGTGGCCAGTCGGACAGTATCAGCCATATGGTAGGATTCGCACAATCAGCCATCTTCCGTTTGTAAAGGTTAATGCTTTACAATCAGAGAAATTTTGCTGTTCGAAATCATAATCGATAATAAATTTTCTTTTAACTATATATGTTATATTCCGTGGACCACAGGAAAAGCCATATGGAAGCGTATGAAATTCAAATTGATATATTTCATTAGCTTCCATTAGGCATAAAAACCTCTATAAAATAAAATAAATTCAGGTTCAGTGAAAAACAAATAAATTCGGAACAGTGCTCTTAATATTTTTGATGCTTATAGGGGCAGTTCATTTTACATTTATTTACAGGTGTAAATAAAAAAAACGAAACTGAAATTTTTAGAACTTACCAATTTAACAATTGGAAAATATTTATCCTTCAGTTAATCAGAGTCTGGGAAGCCAATCAAATTCCTCAATACACGTTATCAGTGCTTATCCCTTATTTATAAAGTAAAACCTAAAAAAATCAAAATCTTAGTTTTTTAATTAGGTATTACTTTCATTAACAGCTCTCATTAATTCTTATTCTATTTTAGCCATTCGCGCCATAGTATTACCATAAGGCTGGTACTGCCCTCTTAGTGATTGTAAGCTTTTAGTATTAACAACTCAAAACTGCAGCAATCATTTCCGGCAAATTATATTGCTAAGAGAATGACAATTATAAATTTTTATATTGGGCCATATGGAAGCTGGTCGATTGTGCGAACCCCACCATATATGGCTGGTATTCTCCGACTTGCCACAGTTAGTACATACCATAGGTTGTTCAAAACATGAAGAATCATTTTCGCCAAATCATATTTCTTCGAGAAAGGCTTTATTTTCTCATATTCTTATATATGGGCCATGTGGAACTTGACCATTTTGAGCAATACTATCATACGGCTGGTACTGCCCTCTTAGTTATTGTAAGCCCTTAAAATTACCAACTTGAAACAATATATTGACTGATGTTGTTCTCATCGTTTATTATTACTGTAATCAAAACAATCAATTGTTTTCATTTTACTTAGAAAAACTATTTTTTAATCATTTATTCATACGCAGAGTACAAAAACAACAATTAAATGAAAAAATCTGGGATGGATATTTTGTTGTTGCGATTTTTTTTTTCATCTTATGCAAGTTTAAATAGAAAAAACTGGGATGAGATGAAATAGTATCTTTTGAGGATTAATTATATCTATGTTTTCCAGATCACTTATGATCTCGCAATTCAGACGCATTCGATTGTTCTGCCTTCTTTAATTGGAGTAGTATAATATGAACTAATATACGCATGGGAAGTTTTTGGATGTACCTTATTGTTAGTATGGAAGACTCACTACCAGAAGTGAGATTTTTTTTTTTTAATTATTGCATATTAGCTAAGGCTGTATAACCCGCCGCGATCCATGATGTTACGTCCGCGGACGGACACAACCGGCTGAACTACTACTCTCTGCATGTTTGCTTCCCATTGGCCATATTTCTATCATTTCATTTCAACATCTTGATGGATTCACTTATGTGGGCAAGAAATGTGCTAGTTACTACAAGATTATAGCAGAGCTAGGGTGGTGTGTGCGTACTAACTACGTTATTATTTTATGGTGTTGCAAATATGGGTCAAAAGTACAACGACGAATAATGTCTGCGGTACCAATTTGTGCGTTTAACACATCCAAAAAATGTTTACATCGTGTTGAGGTATTTTGTTTAAAACACTTTTGAGGTGGCCGTAGAAATTGTGTTTGACATCTAATCTAATTACACAGATTCTGTTGTGCATGGGCCTAAAATCTGGTGGCTTGAAACGATTGCTAATCGGAAAAACAACTTCAAACTCGTTGCTATTTTACCAGAGAATGAAGTGTGGCGACCGCGATCGACGATGTTTCTGCCAAAACGCCTGGTTTCTTGTATTGCATTGCAATTAAATCCAAATGGTACTTAGATGTATGATCAAAGAATTGGTGAGGGCTCTTCGGGCGGTTCAACCTGAATACATTCCATGTTCCAAATTTTACAAAGCTGTCCTTAGTTGTCCAAATTTCTCCAAAAATGCATATTGCCTTGTTGGTAATTTTGAAGTTTTTGGAACAAAATTTCAACAAATACATCATTGGTTTCGAAACCCATAATTTGAGCTGGTCTCTGAAGCTATTTGTTGCACCAATTAATAACCATTAAAAAAAATGTTTTTTGGAAAAAAAAACAACAGAATTACTCAAACATGACTATTCAGCATAAAAGTCAAAGGCTCAATGCGGGTGTTACCGGTGGCTGCTGTGAGGAAGCGGAGTGAGCCCTTATTGAAATTTCAGACTTAAATACCACAGGAGATTGTAATTCCTTTGTCTTCACTTCAACCTGACTTGTTCATGTTGTGAAAAAGGATCGCATATAATGAGTTTTACATGGAATCCAAAATTGAAATATTCTTAGTTACTAATTCCTTTTTTTCTACTGGAAATTTGTGTATATCTGCCTCAATTTCAATTCACCCAATTGACATTCTCTGTGCGGGGTGTATGGTTATTACTATTTTGAACAGCAAATAGAATGTTTACTGGTCTTACCAAAAAAATGTGGTTTCAATTGAACTTTAAGTTTGCCATTCTAATATTTAGAATTGTAAGATCTAATAAGTCATTTTTATCAATTTGAAAGTCAATTAAATGTTAATCTTAATTGTTCCTTTATTTTTCACAAAACCTAATTTAAGCCAAACCAGCATTACAGAGAGCGTTAATGACACTACTAGGCTATTGTGTAATAGATTCGCAAACCGAAAAAGGATTTTCTAGAAAACAATTTGCATTAACCGACGAAGAACGCGAATACATACTTCTTTCTGAGTTTGGATAAACCATTCAATAAAAATGGTATAGAAAAATTGGGGCAGCCGGAATTTTTTCAGCCGTAGCAGCACATGCCCAGTTGGGTGAATATAACAAAGACACAAACTAAACTGATAGGAAATCCGCAAGGCGTGATGGTTAAAATAGTGGCACAAGGTAATAAAATTAAGTTAACCATATCAGATCGGTAATTCATTAACTGTTACATTTTTTTACATTATCCTTGACATTTTTGGAGATTTAACATTCGATATACCGCCGGAGTCAAAAAAGTTGTTTCTAAAAAATATTTGTGTTTATCTGTATATGTGGTGTCCGGCAGACTAAATATTTCTAGCTTCTCTACAACCCAGACGGATTGGTTGGTCGTATTGAAACTTCATTAAAAAGCTTTTCTCAAAAATTGTACGATCTCAACTCAATAACTTGTGGTTGAAATCGTTTCACCGGAAGTGGCAGCCTTCATGGGAAAGCTTCATTTTTTGTAGCAATTGTTATGAAAAATACATCATTTTCAAGAAAAACGAATATCGCGTCAGACCAGTTTTCCAAAATTAAAGAGTAAATCACGATTTTTGACAAAAAAACTTTTTTTTAAAACAAAACTCCCTATACAAGCTTCACCGATTGATCGATCGCGATGAAACCTCATACTTAAGAAGAATTTTATAATCGTCCGTGAATTTAATTTGTTTAAGAATTTTTCGGCTTTTCGGACAAAATATTATTTTAATGGACACCCATACAATGTTTACGACTATTTTAGTCGCAGAAAACAAAGAGGCCATTTATTAACAATATTTCTACCACAAAAGTAGAAAAAATGCACTCCCCTCCCCCAAACCTTTAACCCCAGGGCGTACTTGTGTACACAAAGAACACAAACCCTTGCAAAAATGAGAACTCCCTTAGGTAGCTTCTTGGCAGCTTGGTTTCGTACTGATAAAAAGTTGGTCTACTCATCAGGTTGCAACGACCAAACTGCAAAAATCCAACTCTTGCTTTGTACCGATAATACAAAACAAGAACATATCGATCTAGCGAATTATATATCACTAAATCAGAAACCACAGGAAATTCTCACTATGTATGTGTAACAAGCCAACACATTTAATTAAGAAGAATTTTATAATCGTCCGTGAATTTAATTTGTTTAAGAATTTTTCGGCTTTTCGGACAAAATATTATTTTAATGGACACCCATACAATGTTTACGACTATTTTAGTCGCAGAAAACAAAGAGGCCATTTATTAACAATATTTCTACCACAAAAGTAGAAAAAATGCACTCCCCTCCCATACTTAAGCTTTGATAACATATGAATTGGAAGGTTTTAGTGATATTTGGCCTAAATCGGTCAAACAAAAGAGACAGCTTACATCCGTAGGAGCTTTATCGCAAATATGTTGAATATATGTAGATAAGTGCGCAACTAAATTTCGTTTTTATGAAAAATTAAAAATGGACAATTTCAATAGAAATATAAAAAATGGTTTATTCAAAGTATTGTCCTTCGCTATCTACACATTTTTGCCATCTCCCTGGCAACACATGAGTATCATGACGATAAAACGACGCGTTTTTCGACCGGAACCATTCATCCAACTAATTTTGCACTTCTTCGAAACTGCGGTCAAGTTTCGAAGAAGTGCAAAACCAAACCCTGCCAAAGCATGCGCCATCAATCGAAACAAGTGATAATCCGAGGGGCTAAATCTAGCGAATTAGGCGGGGGTGGTAGCAGATAGTATCTGAGGGTTTTGATGGTCTCCTGGTTGATGGGAGTGCGATGGCATGGAGTGTTCTCATGCTGCAATATCACTCGAACGTGTCTCGTGTCTTATTCTGGTCGTTTTTGAGCAATGCATATTTCATATTGATGAGGTGTTGTGAGAATAGTTGCTCATTGACAGTTTCGCCTTGTTTCAGCAGCTTATAGTATACGATTTCTTTCCAGTTCCACCAAACGCAGAGCACCGTCTTCTATCCGAAGTAATTTAGCCGTGCCGTTCATGTTGATGCCCTTCCAGGTGAAATCCACGACTTTTTGCATTTGGTATTCTTAAAAAAGATCCACTTTTCATCTCCCGTAACAATTCGACACACGAAGTTCTTTCTTTCATGCCGTGAAAGCAAAATTTCACAAGTTTCTCTGCGATTTCCATCTGTCTCTATGCGGCACCCATTTTCCCTCCTTTTGAATTTTTCCCATAGCATGTAAACTTTTGTAAATACTTTGGCGAGTCGTGTTTAATGCCTCTGCAAGTTAATCTTTAGTTTGCGTATCATATTCGGTGTCTTAAAATGTTTTTGAACCTCCAGAGCGCTTTTTTTCATCAATGTCGAAATCGCCAATTCCGAAGCGTTTAAACCAATCTTCACAGCTAGTTTTCGATGGTGCATGTTCGCCGTACACTCAGAAAAAAAAATATGATAAATACATGATTTCATTTACCATATCATCGTTGTTTGTTAAATACAATTATTTAAATGATTGATTTTATCATACTATGATATTCTTAATCATTTTTCTTGATCTTCTTCATCATAACAATGATGATCACTGAAAAAAAAAATTTTTTTCAGTGATCATCAGTATTATGATGAAGAAGATCAAGAATATCATATAGTATGATAAAATCAATCATTTAAATAATTGTATTTAACATACAACAATGATATTATGGTAAATGCAATCATTTTTTTTTCTTAGTGTATAGGCCTTCTTAATCAAATGACGTGCTTCACCTGCACTGTTTTTCTATTTGAAGCAGAAAAGCAAAGCTTCCCACGAATGCTGTTTGTTTGGCACAAAACTTGACATTTTCGTGCTTAGAAAAAATATTTTTGCGTTGCGATATGTGCTGGTATGATAACTGGTTATCGTTGACAACTGTCCTCGCTATGAATAAAACACGACTTCGGACATAAATGACAACTATGTTAGATGTGTTGCTAGCACGATATATGTGTGGAACCCTGAAATTTATGAGAAAAGTGATTATGAACTAAAGGATTTTAAATTGATTTTGCAAAGATAGCAGTACAGATTTTTTCCCAAAAATTTATGCAGAAATGAACATTTTTGTCAGAAAACTGATGTTTAACAAAAACTCAACCTCGTAGAGCTCAGATGGATAGATTGGTAGGGATGAGTTTTCATGCTTATAAGCTTTTCCATCAATTGTGAGATTCCAGAAATTTTTAAACGAAATCGCTCAACCGGTCCTTCCAAATGACCGGATTATAAAATTTTGTTTAAAAGTGAATTACCAACTCCAATTCAATACTGCAAATAAAAGTTTTTCATAAATAATTAAGAAAAATGGACAAATTAAAGCATTTTAAGGAATTTTTAGTACAACAAAAAGTTTTCTGGGTAATAAGATTACAGCCGCTATTATTTTTAGCATTACAGATATATGTAGGAAAAAACTGTTTCACAGGACACATTAAACGATTAAAAAAATTATGCCGTTTTAGAATCGGTGGAAATAATGATAACTGTTTATATATTTGAACAGTGCAGTAATTTTTGTCTTTTTGGGGGTTTCCTCTTCCATTTTAAGGTAATAATTAAGGATACAAAAAATGATATCTATTATCTATTGGTTATATTTCTTATTTAACGAGAAAAAACTATTTAAAACAAGTAAAGTGCTATGCGAGCAGTATGGTTTCCCTTGCTAATAATACCATGATCTATTAAAGGTGCTGGGTAGCGATTATTCAAACAAAGATTGAGTTATTAACAGATATTATTGTTGGGGACGACTAAATGAAAAGTAACATGGAATGATCATAAATCGATGATGCCGGTAATAAAATGGATCACATTAAACAAATGTTCTTCTTTATTCGGAACATCAGCCTTTAATATTATGTGTAACGATCCTAACGATAAATGTCAAGAATGTGCAAATCGCTGCAAAAAAAAAACATGTTGAATTTTGGAGAAAGTTGTGTCACGTACTGCCATGATCAACCCAGCGCTCTGCGGAGACAACCATTGCTTCATAATTATAACCCAGAACTGAAACATGAGTTCGTGTACTGTTGTTTCCAAAAAATAGTTCAGCCTCGAAAAAATATATTCGTAACTTCTGCTGTTAAATTAGTACCATGCAGTTTTAGAACAGAACACGCGAGAGTAATATTATCCACCCGTCCTGCTATTTTAAATCATAAATATTTATATAGCAGTTTCAAATAACAATTAAAAAAGAATGTAGTTTAAAATACAAACTAAATTAGTTTAGATCATTTTTTAAATTTTACCTGAAATGACGAGTTTCGATAAAATAACTTTATTTCAAAAAAAATTTGCATCTCAACAGTCAGCAGGCCGATTGATTATTTGGCTTGAAACTACTTAAACATTTTCCATCAATTCGAAGATTCTTAAGAAATTTGATGGAAATCTGTGTACCGGAAATAACACCTTCCAAGGGAGCTTTCTCAATTTTTATTGGCTTCTAAACATTGCACATAATAAAAAGTAATAACCGCTAATCTCGGACACATTCATCATTAATTCTAGAGACAATAAAAATTATTTTAATTATATATCTAACTATATCTTTCCATTCTGTGCATTATTTCTAAGTTAAACTTTAAAATCGTGTTTTAATAATTTGATTTTATGTTCCTTTAAACCATGATGCAAAATCTTTTCACGGTTTACAGGAAAACTATTGAGAAAATTAATTTTTACGTTTCAAAAAAATCGATCAACTTTGAAGCCAATGATCATAGACAAATTTTACGTGTATTAATACCTCAATTATTCATTTAGCATTTTCCTTTAAAAAGCATTAGACCAATTGGTAAATTATTGTGGTCGAAACTGATTTCTAGACGGATGTGAGGTTTTCAACAAAAAAAAATGAACAAAACACACATATGCAAAAATTTGTACAAAATAGTACACTGAGTAAAAAAAAATGTCAACAAATTATCAAAACACTATAAATGTCTTAGATACTGAAATATGCAAATATATAAACAACGAGTTATTCAAAATGAAATGATTGGCTATGTGGCCAGTTAACTTAAGAATTGCTCTATGAATGACACTAACTACATATGGATGCGATGATCAGAAAGCTATTGTTGCAGTGTATGAACAAAGAATCATTTCAAAAAATTGTGTGATCTACTGATCAAAATATTGGCCAGCTCAAAATTTTTACAATCATCAAAATTGCTTTCTAATCATGGCACTCATATGTTAGTAGTATCGTTCGATGGCACATTTTCTAAGATATACATTGTCAACGCCACATCTGCGGAAGAATTCTATGACCTAACCAATATTTTTTTCAGTTTATCGTTTAATTTTTCGAAATTTTTATTTGTTTAATTTTAATCGTCAACAAAAACTTTCTGATCATCGCCTCCATATGTTGGTAACGTCGTTTGATGGGGTTCCTAAGCTAACTGGCCAAATACGCCACATCCACGGAATAATTCTGTGAGCTGTTTAATATTTTTAATAGTGGATCACTCAATTTTTAAAATTTTTTGTAAGTTCACACACTTCAACAATAGCTTCTTGATCATTTCATCTTCTCAATTCGTTGTTTATATTTGCATATTTCAGTATCTGGAACATTTATGGTGTTTTAATAATTTGTTTTATGTGACATTTTTTTATCCAGTGTACTGAAAGTTAATTTAACAAATTTTTGTGTGTGTGTGTTTTTGTTGATTTTGTTTTTTCGTTGGAAATTTCAATCCGTATTTCTGGTGCACATCACTTTTAAAAAGTTGAATAACATACAGCCTCAAGCAGGAATAATGATTCTTGATTTACATAACAGTATTTTTCGCTTTAAAAATCCACAACGGTGTATTCGAGATCTATGTAAATATTCGTGGTAAAAGAAAGTCGAGTGTTGGCCATAACAATCACCCCTCCATTTTCATATTTTCGCTCGTCACTTTTCCTAGTGTATACCGTTAAAAAACATTTGAATATGTATTATACAAATTTAAATCTCTCACCGGATTGCTCTGTCTTTAATTTTTTATTTAACCTCTTTTTTAAAAAGATGAAAAGAAAATAAAAGAACATCTTATCGAGTGATATGGAAATTAAATGATAGAAAAATGGAGAATTGTTTTGTATTGTGTTGTTGTTTTTCTGAATTATCATTGAAATGTAAATTAAGACAAAAAACAATTCGGATGAAAAAAAAGTGTAACTTTAAAATTTTGGAGCAAAAAAATTCTGGTAAAGAAAGGCGCCATGAAAGATTTGATTGTTTGAAGATTAAAAAGGATTTAAATAATTGTTTTTGTTTTGTTGAAGAAGAAAGTTTAAATGTTATTCGAAATAGAATATCAATGCCTGGTTATTATCATGAAAATTCCATTTAATATTTGTTTTGCCAACAAGTACAGAATATTTGTATATAATTTAAATATTTATAAGTTACATCTTTCATCCTTTTACTCCCGACTCAATAATAATTTTAAATATCCATAATAAGTACATATTTCACTACTTAATACTTTTGCAAGTCTGCAATATTGGAGATAATAATTAAAATTATTTCATCCCCATATTTGGATCACGTATACAACTAGAGTACTACAAGAATAATGAACCCATAAATATTTGGTATAATTTTATTTATTATGATCTTGTCTTGTTTGCTTGATATTTTAAAATGTTTTTTGTAGACAATTTTAAATTAAATTTAGTACTCGAATATGCAGTTGAATTTACTGTATATACAAATTACGCATAAAACAATGACAGTAGGATATACATTAATTTTAATATAATATTTAATTGAAATTAATTGATAGCCTTCATATTTTTTAAAATCGTTTATATGATATAACTTTAAAATAAATTATTTTATATTATAACACTTAGGGATGGAACGACCTTAAGTATGAATTATATTAGAATTGATCAATTAGAATGATGTGTACAAATAAATTATGAATTATTATATGTATACAATATATTTCAATCGAGAACGGATAAAAATATTATGCCCAGCCACTGGTAATTCTATTTAAAAAAATAATATACAATTTAAAATTACTCTATATATACAAATAATTTAAATAAAAAATAATTGTGTGCATTTCAATGACAGAATAAAAATCACGTTTTTCATTAAAACCAGAACGAACAATTTACAAAACAAACATGAATATTTATTTGCATACAGCAAATAAACCGCGGAGAGCAATTTTTGTTTTTGCAATTATCTTAACATAAATAAATTTAAAATACAAAAAAAAAACAAAATGAAAAACGAGAAAAAATAAATTTTCAAATTTCACACGCATGTCAGACTGTATCGTGTACAATCATACATTTATTGTAAATAACGTTTTGCAAATGTCATATTTTTGATAACATTATATGAAACATTTTATTTTTGTATTGTTGTTATAAATTTTTTGTTTGTAATTTTTTTCATTTAAATGGAACATTTTTTCGCGGAAATAACACAGACCACACTGATATATGTTGAAATATTTGTAAATTATGTGTTGCAGTATAATGTGACATTTATTTACATGTTTCTAGAAGTATACATAAACATTAGAGGGTATATTCTGAGTTATGCATATATTTATATATCACTAATTATTTGGAAAATTTTAAGGAGGTCAAAATGTTAAGATTTTATTAAAACTTAAACTCTGCACTTGGATTAAAAAAAATTCTAGTTATTGACAATAAAATTTGTGGGGGGGGGATTTTTAAATAAATATGGAACCGTCTGTATTCACACTTGCACATCATGTACGTGTTTGAACACAGCGTCAAAGAAAATTGGTAATCAATTTGAAAACCGTTTTAATCAAATTAAGGAGTCATTTAATAAATTTGATGAAATATCTTCAAACTTAATATATTGTTAGAAAATATTCGACTTATTATTGATTAAAATGCTTCAATTAAATTTAATTATTTAATATAACTTCTATCAAGATTTCCTGTATAATTAAAGAATTTTTACAATTGTGCTTCTACGTGTTTGTTGAAATTGCCTACAAGTTGGTTTCGAAAATATCGTAGACAATTGACGTTTGCATAGACGACGTTGAGAATTGTAGAATATGTGGATAATGTAGATTATTGTTTTTTTCAGTAGGAGATCAGCCATTTATAATTTTCCAGTTTAAATTGAGGTTAACACATATTTTGGAAGTCGAAATTCAAATTTTACGAAACCAATAGGTAAGATTTATACGTGTAAAATGACTCAAGATCGATTTGGATCATTCCAACTGTTAAAAAGTATATTTTTGAAGTTGTAAGTATCAATTGTCTCTCAAAAACCACCGGCTTTAACTCTTTGATCGGTGTACAAATTTGTATATTTAAATTTAGTACAATATAGCAGCTCAAACCTATATGCAGTAGGTTCAACAAGAGCGTGTACGGCATAACTTTACTTAAAACTATATGAACAAATATGGGCGGGGCTTATATCGGCTTGGAATTGATTCCTCTTGGGCGCTCTAAAACAAACATTAGTTTAACTGCAACTGTTTAGCGGATAACATGAAAGAAATAAGTGCGATTTATTAAAGTCGATTTGAAGCGGTGTTTTCAAGTGCACATCCGAAAGGGCCAAAAATATCGGTTGCAAGTGCAGCAAAATAAATAAAAAAGTCGAAAACATTTGAACCTACACATTATTCAATGTATAAAAATGTTGTCGATTTGCAAGATAGAGGCCATACCCAAACCACTACAAAAAAGGAGGATGACGCCATCACACAGTTATTTGATGAGAATTCTTCGCTTACACTGGATGCAGATGTGGGAAAATTGACGAAAAAGAATAATATTATACCAAAAATTACCATACGAAATAGAATTATGGTGCATGGCTACGTATATGGAAATACTTTGGTCAAACCAATGGTAACACAAAAATACATGGAAAAGCGACTACAGTGGCAAATTTTGTGAAAAAATTTTGTGTTTACCGAAGAGTCATTTTTTGGGGTTTTAATGTCAAAAGGCGTGTTTGGCCAACTAAGCAAAAAAAAAATGATTGTCCGAACTGTGAGGGGGGGGGGGGGATATATGGGGATGCGTCACTCAGCAAGGTTTTGGTAAATTATTCGTTTCCACACGGAACCTAAACGCACTTTTCATGAATAAAATTTATTCACGAGGTTTGTTACCATCTGTACTCGAATGGCTTGGAATGGGAAACTCTATAATTGGATCTTGCAAGAAGACAAGGATCCAAAACACCATAGAGTATGCTCTCTGTTCGAAATTTAAGCTTAAAAAGGGCATCACAACATTAGATTGGCAATATCAGTCATAAATAATAAGCTGAATAATAAGCTGAAAACGTATACCACATACAAAATTTGAGCTGTCTTATAGCGCGAGCTATCCGTAAGATATGGAAAAATTGATCACTACAGTATATGCAGAAAATTTAGTTGATATTATGGAGAAAAGGGGCCATGTAATTATTAACAGTAATGATGACTTTACTGTGATTAGTTGATAGCCCTAGAAAATACAACAAACTTTCATAATAAAAACAAAAAAAAATCGTAGTTTTATTTTTACTTAGCTTTTGCCGTACACGCGCAACAAGAGCATACTGTAAATGTTTCTATTGGCTTATGGATCTCCCTGGGCTTTGGGCATTTGCTTATTTGTTCAATCTTTAAATCATTTAGAAACTAATAGTGTGGCGCCATTTTTAATAATCATTTACTCCGATTTCTTTACGCAATACTATTTGAAATTTTCAATCACTATACTAATTTAATCGATAAAATTTTCGCCTAGTTCCTACCCTGGGCCGACATATTGTAACTATCTTTTTCCGCTTCGACGAAAAAAGTGAGCTACTTTGATGAAAATGTAAAAATTTACATGAAACAAAAAATATTTTTACTTCTAGAATACCGTTATTCTATCGAAAATCTATCGAAGCGAAAAATGTGATAGGTACAACAAGTCGGCACTACAATATTTGTTTGTTGTCAAAGTGGAAGCAAAATGTCAAGCTCTTAAAAAATATTAAAATTATTAACTAAAATAATTAAAATTTTATAAAATAGTTAGTGGATTGTAGTAGTTGGTGATAAAAATTGAAAACTTAATTAAAATGAAGTGTATTGTGGAATGCTGCCTTTTGTGATAACTAAGATATAAAATATTTAAATTAAACGATGGCACGAAACGATGGCATCAAAACTGGATTCTGGCAATTGTGTACCTATACAATTTGCTGTACAGACCAACGTTGATTTTATTAAAATTTTATCGTATTGCATCGAGTGGTTACTGAAACCATCGTAGCTATCGTTTAATTTGCCGACTTGTTTTATCCTATAGTTCCTGTAATGAGGCAGTGCAGCAGTATACAAGCAAAACTGACAGCTCAACCTTCTTTTTTTTTAACCAATGTTTTCGATATTGGTACAACCATATGCGATACCGTTTTCTTTCGTGCAACTGCCGTAACTTTGACTCGGATTTTTACATAATCCTTTAACATTTGAGGATTTGAAGTATCGATGGCCAAGGCGATAACGATATCCCTAGTTGGAATGTTGAATTCAGAAAATAGAAGAATATTGAAAGAATTTTTTTCAGCGTCCATTTTGGCAGATAACATCCTTAACGAGGTTAACGTGTTTGCATGAGCTTGATCTTAACGCTGTACGAAGCTAAATCTGGCTATAGATTTTTAAAGAAATTTTCAGTGTGTCGTCTGTCAAAAACATTTTTGAAACGAACACTCACAACCACCTTGCATACACAACCAAAAGTTGTGTGTGGTTTTATCAGATTAAAATGGTTTGATTGCTGCGATTAATCCTTTCTTCAAAAGGAACGCAGGGCGGGCTTTTTAAGCCTTGCCTTATTGTGTGCCAACATGATTTTTAGAGAATTATCTAAAAATGCTTAAAAGTTAAAAAAAAAATCCCAAGTTAGGCTCACTAAGGCTAAAAACCATCATCGCAAAAAACATCTTCGATGTCAAAATTTCTAATTTAATTATTTTCATTTATTTATGTGTAAATTTTTCCATTTATCAAAATATTGTTGTGTAAATCATTTTCGATAAATTGCGAACTGTGCGATAACATTTTTTTGCCAATTTTTTTAAACATACATAGACATTTATCGATGACGGCTTATTTTGAAGCAAGAAGCAGTGATTCGAAATAAGCCGTCATTAGATAAATCACAGATTGCGTTTACGCACTTATCAGGCGCGGGGAGTGTTGGACCCCACTCTCTAATTCCAATTTCAAAAACAATAAACAAGATTCAACAAGTATGAAATAGAGATCGGCCTCTTGGCATTTTCAGCAGGTGTATTGAGGAGCACGATCTTTGGCACTCAATGGGTTAAACATAACATCCATATTATTTCAGTTCAGTTAAAATGTATGATTGACCACGCAATTCACCAAATGATTATCTATCGCGTCGATTATTTTTCTCAGTCATTTTTCACGGGAGTTATATAACTTTAAAATCCATAATCACATAGGGATTTTGAAACAACGAACTCGTTCGATCATACGTTCTGAATTTTTGTCTGTGCTTTACCATTTTATTACAAGGTGATGATATTTTTTATTACACTAGGCACACTGACAGTTTGACAGCTCTTGGGCGAAATCATGAATGTTGCCCAGGAATTTTAGACGGTTTTCAAATTTTATATGGAGAAAAATAACAGTTTTAGCAGGTTTTCCCCTTGTTTCAGCTTTGTACTTTGAACGAATTTATAAATTTTTTATTGAAAAGACAGAATAAAATGGGCAGAATTTTCATTTTTTCGAAATTATATTAAAACTATTCAGGCATATTATGTGGGTTGATAGTATATACTCTGTGTTACAGTGAAAGTTCGTAGTCGTAAATGTTTTAACTAAAATTGGAACAAAGCTCAAAATGTTATGAAATTGGAGTCCTATGTTCCCGAAATGTTTCATCCTTCACTCAATGGACCGCTTTTCATGATATTAATACAAAGTCATTTGGAATAGTAGGGGCCAACAGTTCTACTAATTTTCACGTACATTTTAATTGTGCCTCTCATGTTGCTTAACTGACGTGAATAAATGAAACAATGGGGATGTTGGTGAAGATCAGGAAATAATTTTTTAACATCGGACCTGTGTATAACCGATTTTTAATCGTGTAAACGACGATTACTAACAAAAGCAATAATTTTAGAAATTGTTTACATTGTCGGCGCTAATTTGTTTATTGCTTACAAATGACGAATATTAATTTACTACGTGATGTAGACAAAACGGCACAACACTGATAAAATGTTCGTTGGTTTTAAATAACTGTGGATATATTGATTTATTTATTCAATTTAACAAAAGTATTGTTCAATTGATTGAAATAGTCGTCGAATTGGAGAGTGGAAAAAGTAAATAAAAGAAAAATTCACTTTAAAACTTGACTCATATCTATCAAAGTTGTAAATATTTATTTTTTGGTTTTCTGAAAGAAAATGGCTTTTGAAAATTATACAATTAGAGAAAAGTCAAATTTGAGATATATTTTAGTTGGCCAAATAGACTTGTCTGTCCATATGGATATTCTTGCTCAAATGTAGCAAACAAAATTAAAAACATTTAATAGAGTTAATCTTTGAAAATAAATTTCACTCCAGATACATAAAATAATATGATAATATTATTGACAATTTATAAAATAATAAGAATAGGCAGAATAAATGATTTTTAATCAAAAAATTAATCAAAAAAAAAATTAAAAAAAAAAAAAATCATTATATGATTTTGCATCGCACACATTTGCAACATTCCATAACATGTTGCAACATAACCCAGATTTAGGGTTCGCGAAAATCAGTACTCTTTGAATTTTCCTGCAATAAAAGCTCTTTACAATCGATACTCGAATAACCAACTTCACCAAATTATTTCGATCATTATTATCAACGTTTTTAGATAAAAAATGGGAGTATAGGGCCCCACGAGGGGATTCTTTAAACAAATTCCTTCCAAGATATTGTTATAAAATCTTTTGAGAAGAAGAAAAATTGAAAGGAATCCGGATCCCACCAGAGGACCCATCGCATTCGACTTCTGGTCCTCGAAAACCATCCTATAGCAACTTTTGTCATTATAAATGTGTCAGCTATGAGAAAGCAAAACTAAAAATGGAGCCCGAACTCCACCGTGGAACCTCCTAAATTAATTTTCCCGAAATTACACACAATTCATCAATTCGTCAGCTTGCTTCAAACTTTTTTCCTTGTATGTTAAACAATAAATCTACGTATTCCATTTTATATTGTTTCCAATTTCCGAAACTATATCGACCCATGATCGACGCAAACAAGTTTAAAACTATGGGCTTTCCCTTGTATTTTTGGCTATATTTGTGGTGTTAGTATTGGATAAATTTGACAAATTTTTGGCAGGGCACTGATGAATTCCAAATCACAACTAAGATTCAGTCATTTGCGTCAAATCTTTACTTCTACGAAAATTTAAGAAATTGACTATACTTCGGTAAGGTAATCGCTCTCGCCAATCACTTGGATAAAACTACATAGTCAATCGCGTGACTATACCGTCAATCACGAACATCAGAAACAATCAAGTGACCAATATAAAATGAATAACCAATTTTTTTTAAGTTTAATTTAATTTTATTTTCTCAAACATAAAAAATTAAATTTTTTTTTTCAGTTTCGGCTTAAATAAAATTAATTAAATATTTTTATAAACACATTAAGATTTAAAATGATTACGAAAATTGTAGCAGCTTGGTATTTTTTGGTTATTGTTCGTTTTTTACGATACACGCTACACATTAGAGCCACATATTATGACGTCATATCGTCGTCATACCCAAAAGATTTTCGAACGTTTTCGATTATTGTCAGCAGGTTGAGACGGTGTAATGAGATGAGAATAATGAAATTATCTACCTTACTAACTACATATATCTGAAGATGAATCGGAGGCATACCTCTGCCGTCATAACTCGATGAGGAATTGTAGTGGATTTTGCAAATAAAACACTCAAGTTACAAAATTTTTTGCCAATGGCCTTATCACCTTGTATCTCTATTCATTATTTTACTTTTACTGCCATGTTTACTGTTCACTGCTACCGTGTTTACCAAATTTGCGGCCTAGTAAAATGATTTTATCCAATTTAGGCCGCTTAGAACTTGCTTCATTAATCTTTCAATTATATATAAGGTGCATTGCAACGTATGTGAAGTTATCCCCGGATTCTATCCCCGAAATTAAAAAAAAAATCATCAGGCAACACTAACATAATTATATCCCTCTAACTCATGTGAGAAGTTAGTCCCGCCCCGTTTTATATTATATTTCATTACAAAAAGACTTCATATGTGAAGTTATCCCCAAATTTTATTATATGAAAAAAAATGTTTATTAAAATTATTTTAATTCAGAAAACACAAAAAATAAATGTTATAATTTAATAAAATGAAGTAAAATAATTTTTAAAATGGCTCATAAATTTGTCAGATTATAGTTATACGACGGAACAAACACATGAAAATACGTACTGGAACGGTACGTATTTTCGTGTGTTTGTTCCTAGCGAAATTAGGCTCCGAGCAAAATATTTCCATTTAATTTATTTTGGACCAAAAGTGATATTTTATTTTGACATGTAAAAAGTATTAATTTGTCGGATCAGAGCTATATGGTTTTGAGATGGTCAGACCCTTACGTCACTTTTCATTAAATATGAACAAAATCGTACCGTTGCAACCTAGCGAAATTAGGCTCCAAGCAAAATATTTCCATATAATTTATTTCCATATTTTTTTTTCAAAATATTTCCATATAAAAATATCACTTTTGGCCAAAAATAAATTAAATGGAAATATTTTGCTTGGAGCCTAATTTCGCTAGGTTGTAACAGTACGATTTTATTCATATTTGGCAAAAAGTGACGTAAGGGTCTGACCATCTCAAACCCATATAGCTCTAATCCGACAAATTAATACTTTTTACATGTCAAATTAAAATATCACTTTTGGTCAAAAATAAATGATATGGAAATATTTTGCTTGGGGCCTAATTTCGCTAGGTTGGAACGGTACGATTTTATTCACATTTCAAAAAAGTGACGTAAGGGCCTGACCATCTCAAAACCATATAGCTCTTATCCAACAAATTAATACTTTTTACATGTCAAATTAAAATATCACTTTTGGCCTAAAATAAATTATATGGAAATATTTTGCTTGGAGCCTAATTTCGCTAGGTTGCAACGGTACGATTTTGTTCATATTTAGCGAAAAGTAACGTAAGGGTCTGACCATTTCAAAACCATATAATATAAATCATATAAATTTTGGTCGAAATATTTTGCTCGGAGCATAATTTCGCAAGGTTAGAACGATACGTTTTTTTTTCGTGTGTTTCTTAAATGTAAAATATGTATGTTCCGTCTTATTATTATAATGTGACAAATTTATGAGCCATTTTAAAAATTATTTTACTTCATTTTATTAAATTATAACATTTATTTTTTGTGTTTTCTGAATTAAAATAATTTTAATAAACATTTTTATGTTTCATATAATAAAATTCGGGGTTAACTTCACATATGAAGTCTATTTGTAAATAATTATGTTAGTGTTGGTAGTGGATATAATTATGTTAGTGTTGCCTAATTAATTTTTTTAATTTCGGGGATAGAATCCGGGGATAACTTCACATACGTACCATTGCATAATAGGAACGACAGCACTACAATTTAATACCGACCATTTCTTCCTGAAAATTTGGGACTTTTCCTCTTTATGGAGGACTTAAATCTAATGTATGTGTTTCAAGGCGAGCCTCCACTTGCATAGCTTTATTTTCAAACTCCTGCGAAATTTGTATTTCAAATTCCTTGACCTGGCGGGTTTCACCTCTACAGGCTATATATCTACCCTTTCACTTTAATTTTAACATCTTGGGCAGGCTGAATCTGGTTGAATATCTGGACGAGCTCAGCAAAACTACTCTACCTTGCTCTAATCATTATAGTTTGTAGCTTGACTGCACGGATTTGGCGCCATATTTTCTCTTCGGTATGGTTTTCGTTCTTTATTCTTCTATACCGAAATGATTTTTGCTATTTGACCCATCACACCTGTTACAGCATCCTCTTCTATGGTATTCTGCAGCCTCGATAGCCATCATGGTGAAACCATAATTCGTAGTGGAGTTTGCAAATTAAACACTCAGCATTTACAATTTCAAACCTTATTTACCAACACCTTTAACTTTCTCAAAAAATTCAACATTTATTTGTTTGACTTATTTATCACTCTTTCAATTTACACTATTCACTTTTAATTGCTTGACTGGTACTTTTCACTTTTAAATTACAACTATGGCTGTGTTCCAAATTGCTCGCACTTTATTTATTAGATTAATTTTATGTAGTTGTACTCGCGAACTTCCAAGTCAACAATTCACACGTCATGATGGTTAACGTCGTTGTCCAATCACTGTATTTTTCATGATGAAACGGAGGCGATCGTTTAAAATTGCCCTCGCTAATATTTTCATATTCTCCACTACATTGAATAACATTCTATTCAATTCCCAATCAGTATTGAAAGAATACATGATGTTGCAACATCGATCCAAAATTATGAATAAAATTATCCGACTGGACTCGAAAAAATTTCTACGAAACTTTATCACAAATTATTATTTTGTCGGCGACCCAAGATCAAATATATAAATCAATATAGTTTTCATATAAAACACGACGTTTTGAAATTTTCCTATAATTATTTTTTGCGACATACCCACATAGATGAAAATGGTTTTTCATCAACACTGTAGCACGACGGAAAAGTATAACATATAACATCTAACAGAACATCCCCATTTGAAAACTTATGGCTTATGACTTACAACTTATGACTTTTGCCTTACGAAGAGCATTCCCAATTAATAGCAAAAACTTAAAGCAAAGAAAACTTCATTTTTCAAAATCATTTTTTGTTTCCTTGTCAAAATCAATTATTTATAAACAGAAAAACAATACCAATTTTGAAAATGACGTTAGCTTCATTGTATTTCTCATAAGTGAAACGTTAAAAGTTTGATAACTGTTTCCATAAGTTTTTCACCAAATTGTCAAAAGGACAATATTAATAGGCTATCTGTCGGATCTTTATTTACATTTAACAGTCATCTATATATTAAAAGACACGTACAGCTATCTGCTCTAAAAATTTTAGTTTCAATTATTTTTTAGGATAGTCAAGCAACGCACAAAAAACACGATCACATGAAAAATGTTTATTTAGCTTGAGAAAGAACAAACATGATAATTTTTGTGAGCTTTTCTATGAGCATAACTGTTTATTATTTTTTAAGCTCAATCTCAAAAACAGAATTCCCGATCTGCAAGCCACCATAAATTGTGCTGCTAAGGCAGGTTTTAAATATAATGTTATACACTCCTGCATAAAAGACATGTTGGTAACCATATTTCCAACATTAAATTGGGAACAAACAAAAAGATCATTTTGAGATTTTCAAAAATTCAGTTCTATTTTCAATCTATCGAAGCCGATAACGGCGAGCATGCTCATTATGTATTACAACTGGATTATTACTTACTTTTATATAAAATTCAATATTTCTTAAAAAATCGCATCCGACAACATTAACAAATCAAATAATTTAAAATATGGCAGAACAAACAGTATTACAATTGACCATTAAAAATCCCATAGTTTGCTCCGTCCATTCCATTTATGCGCTTGTACATAATCACAACAAGTTATTTTGGTACGAAAGCACTCACGAAACTTCTTATAAGGATATTGGGAATCACTATAAGAATATAGTAAATAAGTTATATTATAGAAAACTAGTTTTGTTTGTTTTTCGTCAACAATCGTAAAGGACATTTTACCTCATTACAATCCATTTAAATTTACACGTTTATTAGTACACACTCCTAGTAATGAAACCAGTTGTTATACATATGAAACTTAATACAACAACTGATATGCCATCGAAGACCAAATTTTTTTCTTTGTGAAACATTTTTTTTATGTAATTTATGATGTTTTGGTTTTTTGTTTGATTTTTATCATAAATAAATGTTTTATTTTAGTAAAAAAAAAAAAAAAAAATTCCTATATCCATTTATCCATTGACGAAGAAGAAGAAGACACGAGAAAAGTTTTTTTGTTGGTTACCGGTTAAGGTTTTGTATTTTGTATTTTTTGATATTTTCGGGTTTTCTCTCTCCATACGAGTAAATGGAGAGCTCCATACATTATGCACAATATATGTAGTTTTCATTTTATTTAAGGGTAAGTTAAAAAAGTTTTATATAATAATAAATTATTAAGGGATAAATTTAATGGTGAAATGGGGAACAAAATATGTTTTATTTATGACAACAAAAAATAAAAATCCATAGATAAAATAAGAAAGGCGGAGAAAGTACATTATAGCAGGTGATTAATGGATTTTTTAAATTGTATATTATAGTTTGCCATCTGATGTGACTTAGGTACAACATTTGCCATTTTTTTTGTTGGTTGATCCTATATATGATTACCAAATTTATATCTCTTTAACACCACGTTACATAAGTATACCAACCAAAATATTTTCAAGAAATAATAAAATGAATGTTTTATGGTAACACTCCATTAGCATCACCATAAACTATAAATTAACGTAAATAAATCTAAATATTATGATTAAGACAAATGAGTTACATCAGTTATTTAAGATGATCTTTCACCGAGTCTGTGTATATCTCTTATAATTGTTTTCTTGGTGGAATTGTATATTTTGTTCTGTTTGCGTTAATCATTTAAAATTGTAAAATCGACAATAATAAACAATATTTTGAAGTGTTTACTACTAAATCGGTTGTTAATTTGTATCATACTTTTGGGGCACCATATTGTATATCTTGAAGTATTGAGTATTGAAGACACAAAAACAGTTTTCCGACAATTATGGGTTAAATCATCGTTCAATATTGCAGGCATATATTGATTTGCCTATTAGATTAATTTTATAACGGAATATGCTTTAAAATATAATAAATAGGTATATTACGCTAAAATATTATATGGAAACAAAAAAGTTAATTTATTTTATGAAAAATTTCTTAAATAAATTTAATTATGCATACGAGTTCAATGGTACCGATCGTGGCGATCTTTTTTTTTATATATGAAAAGATTACGATATCAATAGATTACTAATATTGAATAGTTGCCAGATCAAATCAGATAAAGACATGTTCATTTAAATTTATATACAAATTATGTTTGTTATATCAAATTACCATGTTCGTTGTATTACTGCTAAGAAATGTATTCATTGGGTGGCGCAAAAATTAAGAAACGAACATAAAATTTCGTTCAACCGTTAATTTTAAATTAATCCGCATTGTATTGTTGTCGAAACGATTTCGATCTTTGCCGCATAAAGTACTAAGACTATAAGACAAAAATACATAAAAAAAATCATGGCAAGATGGTTACAAATGCTACATGACAATATAAGCAATTAACGATATTTACACACTAAAAAATTTTCGGATATTCTATAAATTTATTTATACTTTTGTTCAGATAATTTATATTTATATGAAATACTATATAAAAATTATAAATATTGAACCTATATAATTCGTTTATATGATTCTGTAATATATTTTATACAAATTCATAGTATACATACAATTTTTATACTTCCATTTGTATACTTTTTATAACCTTCAGTATAAAATTTCACTCTTTATCCTTGATTGGTATGAAATTAATATATTTATCATATACAAATTTTGTTTTATACGATTAGTTTTATAAAATTAATAGAAAAACGAAATTATTTTTGTTAAAAACGGGATTTTTATACTTTAAGCACCATTTATTTTTTTTTCAGTTCTGTGGATATCGTGTAGTGAGTAGAAGTGTTTTTAAGTTTTATTGTAGACTTGTGAAGTTGTGAATAGTAACTAATATAATTTGTTAACTATGTAGTGAACTATCATTAGTTAATTATTCGATTTATTATTATCGAATAATTAACTAAACTGGAGCACTGAAAGAAATTGTGCGGAGATATTTACACATTTTGCTGTGTAAACCCAAATTGGTAATTATTACCAATAATGTCTTAATAAAGTACGAGCCTGGTAATTTGTAGTGCAATATTTACCGTGCATTTTTAAATATTAAAATTTTTGCTGAGCATCGTCTTATATGACAAATTAGATTCATGCAAATCATTAAATTCTACCCTATTTTGCAATTTTTTCTCCAAATTTTATTTAAAATTTCAAACAAAAATTAGTCTTAAAGTAAATTTAAACCAGTACACAAATTGCCACAAAAATGCGTATTCGTCTAGTTTCTGGATTTGTTATGAAAATGGTAATTATTTCAAAATAAAATAAAATATAAACTATTTTTATTTTTATCGTTCATTAGGAGTTTTTTTTAACCTTACTTCACGTTGCATCAAATGTCCGCTGTAACTTTGAGGATTAATAAATAAAAGTGCTGAAACGATATATGGTAAACACAAATTAAATTTGCAAAACTTTATGTGCATTAACTTCTGTTTGTTGCTTTCTTGTTTAAATTCCAGAATTTTATAAAGCAATTTTAGAGGACTGGACGAACTCAGTTCCCTGAACATTAATGCTTACATATAAGCAGAGAATTTAATTATTAGCAACATTATAACAATTCAATATCTTTCAAGGCAGTAAAGGAAAAATATATTTGATCAAAATTTACAAGTAAGTTTATTGGAGATGTAATTAATTATCATCTTTATTTTAAGAAAAATCGATTGCCTTTTGTGAAAGTGAATAAAAAAAAAATTTATTATAAAAAAAGTGTTTCATTAAAATTGGTTTTTAATAAATATGTTAAATATTAAATTCTGTCTCCTCAAACTCTCCTCAAGTTTCGAGTGTTTGCTTCTATGGAGAGTAAATATTTATGCGCTGCAATTTACTAGATCCGAAATTTTAAAATGCATTGTAAACCATTAACCTTGCTGTCATTATTTACCATCCGCTCGTTCTTGATTTGCTAAAATCGCAGTAAATACAAAGCGCTTGTATGGCTCAATTTTTAATCAGTCTTCATTAAATATTACTCCGTTTTTTTGGCAATATCACCGATTATTTTTTTCGGTGGAGGTATTGTTCCTATTACTATATAAAACATTTCTTAAACTATTTGGTTTCAAAGAAATATTTGACTTATAACCAAATAAATGAAAGGATTAAATGTTTTATATTTGAGTACAAATCGAAAAAATTATTCCGACTGGTTTAGTCGCTAAGGTTTCATTAACTTTCTCAGCATCTCGATCGTGGTGCTTGATCAACCACTATCCACTTATTTTTAGAGATATGAATTTTGAAGATCTGCATTCGAAGTGGCAAATAAAATAAAATAGTGGCATTAAAAATAATAGACATTATTTTTGCAAAAATAGTCACCGTTTCATCTGTAAATAATTTACGAAAATTGATAACGGATGTTATTTGTCGGCTATAGTGTCTGAATTTAAGGTAGACCTAAACATCATATTTTAACACACTATCCCAGTATAATATTGAAAATGGGTCCTTAGCTTAAATGTCATCTATCCGTTATGAGTCATTTCACCAATATTTTAAAATTTTAAATAAAAATCAAAGGAATTTTAAAAATGTTTAAAGAAGCTTAGCAATTCGTCAACAATAAAAATTTTCAACTCTTATATAAAATTTAAATCTAGAAGGAAAAGTGGAAAATGGGAAAAACACTTTATTTAGTAAACAATTTATTCAAGAAAATAATTTATCTGATAAATCGTTAAATATATCGTGTATTAATTATGATGCACACTATCGCCCTGGACTATTCTTCGCCTCACCAGAAAGTGATGACGACTACCATAACGAATTTTGTGAAATAAAGTTTATAATTTTAGAGAATGAGGGTATAGCTATTGTATTTTTATCTCAAAAGAATTTAGCCACGTTTGACGATTTTCATAATGCATGTGAGATACAAGCTATGGCACAGTCAATACTAAATAAATTATATTTGAAACATTTTAAATTCAACAGAAGTTTCAACACTGCCGTGTCACGAAAAAGAAACAAAACATATATTATATTAAATAGTATCGTATAAATTACTTTACACTTAATTTAATTCTAGCTCTTGTATACTTTTGTAAGTAACACATGGGCTGAAAAGTCCCGGGCCTAACAAAGAAAACACGTTTTTTTGTTCAAAATTGGCTTTATTCAACAACGTAATCTCTATCAAGAGCAAGACAATCATTCCAGCGCCGCTCTAACATTTCAATACCACTTTTGTAGAACAGATTATCTTTTGCCTCAAAATAGGCCTCAGTTTCAGCGACCTCTTTATTCAAGCAGAATTTCTTACCGGAGAGCATTTTTTTGAGGTCTGCGAACAGCCAGTAGTCGCTGGGAGCCAAATCTGGGGAACGCGGTGGATGTGGGAGCAATTCGAAGTTCAATTAATTTAGTTTTGCCATTGTTTTAATTGACTTGTGACGAAATTGTTTTTGATCCATTGTTTTGAAACTAACAAAAGTAGCGTTCCGAATATAATGAATAGAATATAATGAAATTTTGACAGCTGTTTTTTGAAGGTTATTACCAACTGAACAAAAAAAATTGAACAAAAAAAACGTGTTTTCTTTGTTAGGCCCGGGACTTTTCAGTCCATGTGTTAAAATTAAAAAATCATAACACTTAAAAAATAATATGGTTTTAACAAATATATCGACTTTATAAAATAATCTAAAACTGTTTATTTATGTGACAAAAATGTATCTTAAATTTCATCAATAATGAAAAGTGAGTTCGATTCTAACATATATTGTAGAATTTTCGAAAATTCTATACTAAAGCAACTAATTTTTATATACGAGAATCAGATTGACATTTTCTATAAATAATTTATATAAATTTAATACTAATCCCTTATAAACAAAAATTAACATTTAATGGATAAACTTTATATTTTGAACTATATACAGATATTTATACGTTGGAGTATCAAATTTATACAAGTGACCTATAAAAATATTTATATGGAGTAATATACATTTTATACAAGATTTTATAACATTTGTTTATAAGTTAAACTAATATAAAATCTATAAAAAATTCGTACGGAATTATATTTATATTATCATCGTATTAATTTTATACGAAAATTTTTTAGTGTGTATGTGCATTTATTAAACGAACTTTTTTCTTATCGAAACTTTATTTATAAATATACTAGCGGACCCGATAAACGTTGTCCTTCTCGAACGTTGGTTTGCCTTCTATTAGTGGGTTCGCTGCAAATGTTTTCTCGATTCGAATTTTTGATTAACTATGTACTAAATGACATTTCACATTGCGTTGACATTTCAATAGTTTCGTTTCGTAATTGTGTGATTTGTTGTTGTCCAAAACAAAATCAAAAAATAAGAGGAATTTCTCGTTATCCTGCGCTGTTCAATTTTCACGTCATGGCCGGACTAAGTTTAGCGCTTCTCATTGGCACATTTGGCGAAACAGGCGGTACTTTTCGTGAGATTTGTGGTGTGAATAATGTGATTGCAGTGTAATAAGTGTAATAATGTGATTGCAAAAAAGATATTGCTGTTGTTGTATGTGCGTAAATATCTGACAGTTGTGTTTTTTCATATGTGTTATAGCTGTGTGGAGAAGACTGTGTGGGGCTCAGTTGGTCGGTAAGCCCATAATGATCTACACTTGACTAAAGATGTACAGCGACTCACGAAAATGGAGACGCTTCTACGCTGTGGATCCACTGAACCATATGTATAAACCGAATAAGTACTGCGAGTAGCATAGAGGAATGTGACGCCCTACCAATAACATATTATTCAATTAGAATTTAATTTGAATTATAGATGGAAATCTGCAAGAATCGCAACAATCAGTTTCGAACTTAATGAGATTATTGATTTGAAAAAATCAGTCATCTCATCAGGCCGCGGCGACTGACGTTGATATTTTTACATAGGAATATTGTCTATAGAACAATACCATGTAGTTGTACTACTAGCGAATTACTGCATAGCCGTACGAAATTCGATTCTTTCATATTCTCCATCTATACTTCATTTTTACCAATTAACTTTTCGTTGTGTACGAATTACTTTTATATTTTACGTTGTTGTCGTTTTTATTGTATTCATTAATATTATTCAAATTTTAACGATTCCCGTTTCGATTAATTAATTTTTAATCATAAATTATGTGGTGGCATGCCCGGTAAATCCAGTGAGTTCAAGAATTCAGCAGGATACGGTTGAACGGGTTGACTGCTTCGTCAGGATCGAGACCGGTGTTGGTAGATTTGAACGACATTTCATTGCCAGGCAATGTTATATTTTAAAACTAGTAGCGTGATCATCTTTTAAGCCACGCATGATTAATGTATTTAGCGTGCAAATCTGGGGATATGTTTCCAATCAAAGCATCTTTCGTGGCTTCCTTGTTGTAAAAATTGCCTGACAATAATATGATGCATTGTGTATTTCCATTGCCAATCTTGAGCAATTGTTCAGAGAGTAGTAGTTGAACATGGATATTTATGTTAAGGCATATAATGTATTGACAATTCGCCATAGGTATGATTGTTTCAAACATGTGTTAATCTGGCAATGTCTCTTTGAAATCACCGGACAGCAACAGTAGATCACCACCGAAAAGTCTGGTATTATCGTTGAGATCTTTCATCGTTCTATCGAGAGCTTCAAGTGAATGCTAGTGGACCATAGTGCAATTATCCCAGATAATAATTTTTTAATTTTGCAAAACTGTATGTATGCCGGAATTGAACATCGCTGTTAATGATGTCTGTTGTGGTGCGGTTAGACAATGGCGTACCGAAATGTACGGCAGTACGGCATCTGTATGGCAGACCCCAAAAGACGTCATCTTTCAGCAAATGCAATCCGCAACACGCATCGTGGTAGGTGTCGTACAAAATACCATTGACTATTCGCAAGTATTGGAAAGAAATCTGTCCATGAACGTCATTTTCCATGAATATGCTTCGTTTTCGTGGGTGGGGCTCACATTTTTCATTGTTTGTTTCACGTAAAAAAAAGGTGACATATTAAATTTTAGGGTTATATGTTCTGATGTGCGAGAAATCTTAAATAAATAAAATAAAAAAATTTCGTTAAAAAATAAAATAAAAATCCTAGAACCCGATAGCAGTGCCACATGCCGAGTCCAATTATGAATCTAAACTGCCCAGGAACACACAAACACAATTTCATTAAAATCGGTCCAGCCGCTTAGGAGGAGTTCAGAGACTTACACACGAATGGAAGAATCATATATATAAAGATATCTACCCAACTGAAATATGTTCCAAAAAATACGAAATTTGTTGCATGCAATAAATATTGCACAGTGAACAGGTTGTTGGAAAAAATTTCAATTAAGAAATATGTTAAAAAAATTTAAAAGCATGACATATGGGTAGGTTTGCTGGAATGGTTGTGTCATGATCCCTTACTGAGGCAAAGGATTTCTGGGGTTGGGGATATAAGTCACGGGCCTTTTACAATGGGGTTGTTGCAACAAATTTCAATTAAGACAAATTTCAAAAGTTTGACTTCTGGGTAGGTTTTCTGAAACGCCCGTGGCACGATATATTACCGGGACAAACGAATCGAACGATTCCTGGGGTCGTTGATATAAATAACGGGTATTTTACAAAGGAGTGGTTGCAACAAATTTCAATTGTAAAAGACCCGCTATTTATACAGCCGACCTCAGAAATCAATCAATTCGTTATTACCCGCTAAAAGGCCGTATTATGAGCATTTTAGAATACCAACCCACAAGTCAGTTTTTTGAAATTTGTTATCACCGACCCCATTAATCTTTCAATTTGTTTGTCTGGTAAAAGACCATATCATCAGCGTTCCAGGAAAAATTGGACAAATTTCGGGACAAACTTCTTAGCATCTGTTTGAACCGGTAAGAGACCATATCATGAGCACTACAGAAAATTTACCCACATTTGAATCTTGTGGCCATAAACCATGCGTATGTATCCTTTAGATGTTGACCCGTATAATCATTTTGAAAATTGGTGAACATTGAGAGAACTTACCCGCATATACATATGTATTGCATTAAAATTTAGTTTGTGATTATTCGAGAAAGCGTAACCAACATTTTTTTAATGTAAGTTTAATAATGTCGAATTTCGTACCAACCAAACGGCAAAACGAAACATTCATGGAAGTAAGGTTACGTTGTTCATTTGGTGGGATCAGAAAAGAGTGGTATTGTGAGCTGCGTAAACCGAACAAAACTATTACTGGTGAACGCTACCAACAACAATTGATAGATTTGAACCAAGCATTGAACGAAAACCGTCCGATTTCAGCCAACACACAGCGTAAAGTGATTTTGCTGCACGTCAATGCTCGACCACATATCGTAAAACAAGTAAAAAATACGCTGCAAGTACTCAAATGGGAAATTCTACCGCATGCTTCCTATATTCACCAGATTGTACCCCATCAGATTACTATCGCATCAAAAGACAAATAATTTATTTTCGATGGAATCCATAAATTGCCAGAAAGATGATCGAAAGTCATAGATAACGATGGAAAATATTTTATTTAAAATAAAATTTACCATTTCTTCAAAAGAAACGTGTTTTTTCTGCAAAAAAAAATACAAAAAACTAAGTGATACTCCCAATACTTGCCCTCTTTATAGTTTGGTGGTATGCTTTTTATTTTATTTTCTAATAGAAGTTTTGTGTATTTGATCCGTTTTGTTTCCAGCATATAAAGTTTAATCATACAATGCTAATGAAACAACAGTAATAATAATGAAATTCTTTGCAATAAAATCATTGGAAATGACGCGCTGAAAATCTATAATTTATTTTTATTTCAAATCAATCGCATATGGTTTTGGAAACGGCTCGAACGATTTTCATGAACACTACTTAAAGGAGCATTTCGAGCATCATAAATTGGTAACGATGGGTGTTGGTTTGAGGAATATTTATTTAGGAGGTTTGGCGGTGCGACTCGGGTTCCTTCTTACATTTTTCTCACCTCAAACGGCTTTATTGAAAATTGCTGAGGGGATTAAGTACCAGTCTATTGCAATGAATTAAGATTTTGTAAAAATTGGTTTAGGTTAGTTTCCGATGGGGTCCGGGGCTCGGATCCCATTTTCTAATTTCTTTTTTGTTTTACACGATTTTATTTAAAAAATTTGAGGATCATTTGAGGATTATTCTTTCACACGGTTGAACTGTAGGCCCAGATAATTTCTATAGACTTTGGTGAGGAATGGTTTGTTTTGAGTTTAAGAAATCGATTGCGATGCGTGATAATATCTGGAAAATCCGTACACAAGGTCGTCCGGTCGAACTCGAGTCATATTTTTCGGTTCGCACGATTTTTATAAAAATTGCTACAGCGCAGCTTTATCGATTACTAACTTATTTTGATGGCTTCTTAGATCGAGAAAATTCATTTAGGGGCTATCCGGTGTGAGCCGGGAAGCATGAAGCCTTCTTCTACTATTTTCTTTTTGCCAAAATGTGATGTTCCACCATGTCGTATAATGTTGCACCATGTTGCATGATATTGCACAAATAATTAGGCGAGACAGCGTTTTCGAAAGCAATGAAATGGTTATGGAGTTCTGATTTCTGGATGATTCGTTTACCTTTCCTCTAGATGGGCCGTCACTTTCATCATGTTGTGTAATGTTTCACCTTGTTTCATAATTGTTCACTATATGACTCGATGATGCATGATGTTGCACCGTGTTGTAAGATGTTGCACCATGTTGTTTGATATTGCATCATATTGCACTTTGTTGCGTGATCACCTTGTTGTTTGCACCATGTTGATAATTCCATGGTATCACACACAATGTATTAAAACAACAACAAAGTTAAAACAATTTCAACTCGAGTTTGGAACTTGAAGGCGTGACATAAAGCATTTCACGTAATTTGATTGGTTTTGAGTTTGTTAGCGAGTATGCGGAACTATTTATTTCCCATGTCATATAAGCGACTTAAAACGAATTTATTTTTGATTTCACTGACAAATGTACTAACAAAGTCAAATCATTGACCATCATCGCATCTTGCATACGTAACCTACGGCTGTGTTTTATTTATGTAGTTTCCAAAGGACAAGTACATTATTTCTTACTATCCATGCTATACAACATTGAAGGAAAATTTGATTGGTATATACATATATACGATCGATGCAATTAATGCAATTTTTTAATATATTTATGTAAGTCTCCTCAAACAGCTAATATATTTATATTTATGTAAATCTCCTCAAACAGCTATGAAATTCTCCTCAAACAGGTAATAAAAGTTGAGTTGGTTTCAATATAATTCCTCTCAATGGTTTTATAATGATTGATAACGATTTGAGTTATCATTTGTTATGCTTTCCCAATAAAAATTTTGCCCGTAAAAATTCTTAATGTACCTGATTATATTCCTGCGATTATTTGGAATTAATTAATACCCACAGCAAATCATGACACATTGAATAGTTTTATAGTTTAGTTTTAAATTTTATATTTAAAAAATAAAACAAATTATCCATTTATCTAATCCGATCATTACTCTAATCCCATCAACTTCGTTCCAAATAGATTACCCGAACCTACTAGCACAAACAATTTTAGAAAAACTAGTGAAAAAATTGAAAATAAATATTAAAATAATTACGAATAAGTTGCAGATATTAGCAAACATTGTTTCCTTTCCAATTGACTCGGTTCGTTTCAATGGACTCAAAACTAAAGAGTGATGTTTCTTTCCAAATCGATGTTATGGTAGTCCGTAGTAAGGTTTTTCTCACCAAATCCATAAATTCATAGCCCAAAATAAGTTAGTATGTAGTTTCCTAAAAATATAACATTATATGATATTATATAGACATGATAAGCATAGGCCTAACATTAAAAAAGATTTATTGAAAAAATAATTTTCCGTACTTATTTATTTGGCAATTTTTCGAGGACTGAGAACGAGAAAATTTAAAGCAATTTTATCAAGCGAATTCTGAAAAACAGCGAATCCACTATAAATCTAATCAAACAGGAAGTGTTCCAGCAAGACCCAGCCTGGTTACGTCATAGAGGAAACCCCCGACTATACTGGCATGACGAGGTCAAACAAGACCCACGTATAATTGGATGTCGAAACTAAGAGTGAGAGAGATGGATCGAGGCGGTTGGAGGTTCACCGTGCAAGCGGCTTCAAGTGAAGTGGAAGCTAAAGGGACAAAAATTAGCAATTTAGACTTACCAGTAATTTGTAATTCCTTTTATTCTAGGTATTGCCTATATAGACCAAGCACCATTAGCAATAATTTTTTCATCAATGATCAATAATAAATATGCCATTAACGGAATCTCTTCGCGAAATCGTATTCCGAAGCATATTTTTCAAAATGGGATTTCAAAAAGATGCGAGGGTACTACGATACCAGATTTACTAGGTTCCCAAAGAACCTTTCAATAATAAAGGTTGAAAAAAAATTACAAAACGGAATTTCTTTTTTGAATTTAAGATTATTGTTTTTTAACCAAAACTCATTATATTTTTCCTCATAAAGAAAACTGATCTAGGCCGGTATTGTTGCAAAATTAATTTAGAATCTTTTAGTTTTTGAGGGCATTCAACTATGAAATCACTAACAATCTGTCTGAATTGTTAATGCCGGGGCGGCATTAAAGTCACCAACTAAAATTAATTCACATTAGGCATGTTGGTTGGGAATGACAATTGTCTATTAAACCATCGAATAAATTAAAAGTTTCTGAATCCGTCTGATTGGGGATCTTTACAAATAAATTAAGAAGGGGAGTTAACTAAATTGGTTTTTGTGAAAATTTCGTACTTCTGATATCGAACGTGCGATATGTGGTCTTTAACCAACATGCACACTCAAAATTGCAACTCGAGTGCTTGTTTGAGGTAGCATTTGAAGTGAGATTTATTCTCGCAGATGTAAATGAGATACTTTCGTTTCCGTTAGTATTAATATGTTGGTCGGCGTAATTTGAGATGTTGGTGTGCACAATTTTTTTTTAGTCACGAGTCCTCAGACATTGGCTAAATTTATAGTAAGGCTTTCGATTTTATCTTTAGGAGGATTATGCCTTGCTCCGCGATCCAAAAAGTCATATATTTTGGAGATTTTCTTTTATTATTATTCATTGTTAAATAAATTACATTTTTGTGCATACAAACAAAGTAAACCGGTCAAACAAATGATACAAAATCCAATAATAAGAGAATGGCGAAATCATAAACTGAACTTAAATAACAAATACAAAGAAGAGAAAAGAAGAAGACGGATCAAGTTGAAACCGCACAATCTAACAATTTTAGTGGCCTCTTACAACAAGCAAAGTGTGTTGTGGTGGAATTCTAAGCGTAAGCCTCAACCACAGGGGTCAATATGCACAGTTACACGTCATAATGTATGATTGCTATGTTGCCATTTTCATGCATTTTAATATGGCAGGTTTCTTAAATACTCAGCTCCTACATGAGTTACGACTAAGCCGCCTAGCCTATAACCTTTCCGTAATTGAAAATTAGAAAACAATATTTATTATAAATAATCGTAAGAATTGTAAATTAACCAACGAAAAATCGAAAAACTATAATCACTCTGAATAGTGCATAAAACAAAAATTTATTGGCTTGTGGTTTCTGCAGTCTAAAATTATATAAACCGCTGTAAAATTTTATTTCAAAACTTTAAAATAACTTAGTCGTATATCTCCATATACATGCATGTATATAAAATGTGATTGAACTTTTGTCATTTTATGACCTCATAAAACGACCTTATCATAAAACTATTAATATTATATATATGAAATTTAAACAAACCATTATATAAAATAATTTAAGCGTAATCTCACCATTAATTATTATTGTTGTCAACAACAGTAGTAATTTACTATCCCAGAATATACTTTAGTTTTGTAACTATGTGTGCTTATATAATTTATATTATAAAACAACGTAATAACCATTTATTCGACACCCTCAAATTATTAATAGTAAAGAAAACTACAAAATTATTTATATAAATAATCTGGCAAACCCTTTACCAAAATCCTTCCTTTTTTTCTTGTATATATAGAAATAAAAAAATCTAAATTTATTATTATTATCGATTAAACATGCCATCTAATATTTTATCCAAATTATTTAACCCATTCTTATCCTATTTTATTTGAAAATACGAAAATTTATAATTTTCATTACGTAATATTCTTATTTTAATAAAATAACTACATTAATCTTGTTTCCTTTTTAAAAGAATTTTTTTCACCCAATGTTGTATTCTTATAAGTCTACACACATACATGTACGAATATTTGTGTATACCGATATCTATACACAGAGTTATACAGAGACAATTTTTTATATTTTAAATATCAAAATGGAAAATACAAGAGAAAAGAAAGAAAAATTATTGTAATTTATTACAAATTGTCTAAGCAGAGTTATTGCCACACCTTTCTTATAATTTGTTGGCTGGCTCATTTTGGTTTACAAGACTGTTATGTTATTATAATTTCTAAAAGAAAAATCTATATCACATACCTTAGTTCTTTTCTTTTGTTATTTTCTTTAGAAAGGAGAACTCTTGAAGATTGGAAGAATGAGAATTAATAGTATGTATCTTGGTCATTGGTTCTTTGTATTTTTCCATGTTTTTTGTTGTTAACTAATTAGTAAATTTTTGCTCTGAGATAATTTAGAAATTAAAGCATCAAAAATTTATTTACGAGCTAAAAAATGTAACGGTTCCTTAACATCTTTAAATTTGAATTACGTGAAATTTCACCGTCTCTCTTAACTATTAGAAACTTCAAATTCCTACTTTAAGGGTCATTGTTTTCAGTTTATAACTGCTTGATAATTTTGAAACAAAACCAATGGTTAAGGACACAAACTCGATGCCCCTATTATATCTCGTAAGTCTTAATTAATTAGCTGATTAAACTTTCAACATACAACATTCTGAGGAATAAGGTAAGACTAGCACAAAGTAGATGTTATAGTTGGTTTCGAACTCCTGGAAGAAGAATATCTCAATGAAACATTGGTCTTCTCATTAGACTGCAGTGACCTGACCAACTACAAAAATAATGTTTAATACTTTATAACTATGCATGAATGCCTGGTGGCACAAGCTAAAAGTAGTTTAATAAAACTAATTCCATTTAAAGTTTTACAATTCGTCATATTCCTTCGATAAATCAAGGTGGTTAGTATTTTTTATAATTGAAATGCGCGAATTAAATAAAATAAAATTAATTTAAAGTGAGAAATAATTTAATAATAAAATTTATGTTTTAGTTGAATAAATAGTGTTGTAAATTTTATTCATCCTGCGGTCAATAGAATTGTTGGATCATTGTAAAGTGCCTCATTAAAATTCGTATAAATACTCGACCATTCTTATGTACCGAATTTTAAAAATTTTTGCTAGAAACACGAACTGAGCTATTAAATTGGAATATTGTATTAAAAATTGGAAAGAATTTTCCCAAAAAAAAAGTCGCCATTTTTAAAAAAAATTATTTGTTAAAGTTCTTCCATCCATCAAATAAATTATATCCCTTTTTCTACGAGAGAAAAAAAATGTTTGCTTCAATTTAAGTCCAACTCACACAAATGTGAGAGTAAACAATGACAGGTTGTAATGCCTTCCGGATTTTAACGGATCTAAGTTAAATCGGAATTATTTTTCAAAAAAAAACATTATAATTTGATAACATATAAATTATATAACATATTAATTATTTGTTTTTGATAACAAATTAATTATTTTACTATTATTATAGTTATAGTGTTATTTTTTGGACGAAAACGAATTGAGTGGAATGCAGAAATCTGTATGTGGTTCAAAATACATACAAAAATAAATGTTTGGCGTGATTTTTTTGCATTACCCACACGATTGAGATAGCAGGCAGGAAAAAAATATAAAGTTAAATTGGTGACTGGTGTTTTACTCACCGAAAATTAATTTGCCGAACACATTAATACCAAAAAGGATTACTTATGACAGCGCAAATCGTTTGTAAAACAAGCTGCTGCAATTGCTTAAGCAACTTGGTTTGTAATAGTATCAGAATTATCAATAAAAAAGATTTGTTTATTATTCAATCAAATTTAATTTTATTGCTCTCAGCCAAAAGAAACCGAACCTGCTATTTTAGATTGAGATACATAGTCGAACATTTGCTGATCCAGCTGTGCAGTGTACTCCACATAATCGAGATAAGGGTGATCCAACTAATTTCCGAGGCACATTTGATATAACTTAACTAAGTAACACTATTGTGAAGCTAACTGCAAGGAGGGGAATCCTGCCTTTTAAAAATATAATGTAATTAAGGTATGCGAATCAATGAGAAAAAAGGACAAGTGCACTACGCCGTTCAGAAATAAGATCATTCTGACTATGCATAAAGTAATACCTAAGCTGCTTATTTGCAGATAATGTCATTGATAACTTGTAAAACGGCTAAACTTCGTGGAAAAAATATTAGTACGGCTTACAGAACATATATCAGAATTAATTTACCTCGGTGTTTAAAAGAGTTCCCCAATGTGTTGACCGTTTTTGATTATTCGAAAATTCGAACTGTCACATTTTGATGTTTCGCTGTAGCATTTTGTGTTTCAGACCAATTACTCAATTTATGGCAAGCTTCGAGACCCAATCCCGCAAATAATTTTGTGCCTTCGCGAATAGGCCGTTTAGTAACTAGTAAATTCACTTTTTGAATAGGTACAGAAATATTATTTTGGTTCATTTCAACAAATTTTGATTGTGGTAATCTTCAAATACAAATAGATCCTTTAAAATAATAACATTTACTACATATATTTAAAGTAAATATTTCAAATTTATTTAAACGATTCAAAGTTCCTTATATACTTTGTTTTGTATTCAGCGACAGCCTCAAATTTTTATTTATTATAGGTTAATAAATAAATTAAAACACATTAAGAAATCTGTCTGCTGTAATGGTTACAGAATTACAAAAAAACACAAATAGCTATAGAAGTTTGAATAAACACAAATGTCAAAAAATAACGTGGAATTATATGTTTAGACCGACCGCTTGCAGAGCACTTTGGCTGTTCACCAATCAGTAATATAATCCCCTAAATGTTTTAAACCGTTTGTAATTTTGAATTTATTGAATGCGTTTTATACATAAAATTTAGGCTTATTCCGGATTAAAGTATCTGAATTATTTGGAGGTGGTTCATATTTTATGCAAAAGCATAAAGTATTAAACCTTAATCTTGTAGTTGGATATATTTAATCCTTCTAAGAACCCAAATTTTCATTGAAAAATCCCAACTCAATTTAGTTCGTTTCAGTGCACCAACTTTTGATAATCTCCTCACCTCCTTATAAAGTGTCAGGTTATTTTAAAATCGGCGTAAGTATAACTTTTAATTTATCATAATAAAATACGTAGAGTTGAACTATAGTTTATTAATTTATCTAAAAATTATATTTAATAGTTAGTTAATACGACTAACTCAATTCAATAAAAAGGAGCATAATAAATTGAAAAAAATCGATTTTCATATTTCAATCCGCCGTAAACATAATTATGTTAGCTGTTTATTTTGAAAGTGGCTTAATTGTCTTTTTCAAAAAATCAAGTTAATGTTAAACTCGGTTACAATTTAGTGGTATCTCTCATTTTAAAATAATTTCCAATCAATATGACAGTCATAATGATTGAATAAAATATTTTAAATATCACGGCCGGAACTTCGTTTATACCAAGGCCTATTTTCTTCAATTTTTACAATATGTTTCGACACGGAAAAGTTAAAACAAGAGTGGCTGATATCTGACCAAATTTAAAAAAGAATACAGGCTAAAAAAAATTAGGACTTATCGAAAACCTTTCCTGCTGCTGGAGTACTTCTGCTATATTTAACATAAACGTTTGTGAAAAAAGAAAAAGTTTTAAAATGAAATTTAGGCTCAACTGGAGAAACCCTAAACGTTAAGCGCAACATTTACATTTGTTAACTTTGAAGAAATTTCTTGAAGCTGCATAAACTTTTAAAGTAGAACCCACGCTCCACCAGACGACCTTTAAATGAATGTTCCCGTCCATCAGAATCGACGTTTTTCCCAAAATATTCTTTTCCCCTTTTCGATAAATTCTGAAAATTAATATTTTCTTTTTTTGAGTGTAGTAACGGTTTTGAATACGTCTCTTTCGATCAAAGTGAGTATTCGTGTACCTTAAAAAAGTTCTAGATTAACGAAAAACGCACATAAACCAAATTGAAATTTTGCCGACAAATTTAAAGGGATTCAACGAAACTTACTTGAACTCGAATCTCTTTAAGTGGTGTAGATCCGACAAACTAATGAAAAAATAATAAAACTGCAGCCAATGTTTAAAACGAATGTTGATTGAAAAATTATACATAAAGAACCATTGGTGGACGAAACTGGTGAGAAAGAACTAATTTTTTCAAAATCGTTCAACTCGAAAAAGTTTTAAAATAAGATTGATACCAACTTTACGATCTTTAAACGAATAATCCCGAAAGCAAATTTTATTTTACTAATTTCCTAGCACTACAAAACCTATCACAAATTGAAATCTTTCTAACCGAAAAATATTTAAATATAAGATTTTACATTCATCAGAAACACATTATTGACAATTTGTTGAATGGAGTACTTACTCTCACCAAATTTTTATTAAAATAGTTTTAGCTATTGTTCTCAAGCGCATGATAGCATAGCACTCTAGTTACCAGTTTTTGTCAAAATTGTTTGAAAAGCATGAGACGCAAAGGATTTTATTAAATCACCTGGACTCAACCAGAGGATCTCCTAAAAGAATTTTTTCAAAATTTGGACTCAAAACAGTCAGCGCAATTTTCTTCAGTATCTCAAGCCGCGTTTTTTTGTAGCCTCCGTGTCGGATCCGCCTGAAAGTGTGATATTCTAACCTAATTGTAACCTTCTAGTCACGGAGAGAACAAACTGAAACAGTTTTCGCATTTCTTAATTCTGGGCCACACAACAATAGTTATCCTCTTACTCCATTGGACATAACCGGCATTGTGGATTACATTCTATGAAGCTAAACCGCGAAAAATCTGTGTGCCCTGTCAAAAACTACCATGGATAAAGTCGATTTCCCCATGTCCGTGATCGATCCAGAGGTACCATTCTTTTATTAATTTTTGACATCGGTAGGCAACCGTTGACCCTCCTCATCGTTTCTTTCAACTTTTATTGAACCCAAAACCAATGGTCGGTACGAGTATTCAACTGGAAAGGTTCCACCCGTCAAAGATCTGCATGAAATACCGAACCTTGCGCTACTCCTGATTTGATGTTTCTCATCCTCGTCACACCTTCTAATGACCATTTCAAAACCCGTGTTGTCTCGATTATAAGTTCCCTGCTACATGTGTGGCCGTTTCTTAACTTGGCTTTTGAAACTTCTTTAAGAGCTTCCTCATAGTATTTAGCGTTGAAAGAGTTCTTTATGCAGAATTTATTCGACCGGTATTAAACTAGGCACAGCAGTGTTCTTCGTGTATATGATGGCTACTGCAGCTCTATTGAAGATATCCGCACAGAAATAGAGACCCCTACAAACTCTGCTATCATGTTTGGTTCTATTTCTACACAGTGCGTTGGAAACAGGGCGTCAACTATATCATCCACAGTTCGCGTTACACCTCTTTTCAAATTATTAAAAATCAACCTTGAGAACACACTTAATTGCAAATCTTCCTCTAGCACCCTGATGTATTGTGCCTCACTCTAGAGTGCATTAGTTTACATTACCGGCGACCACAAAATTTCCTGCAGTATATCTAGCTAGGTCCACTAAATTTTGGGCATTTTAGTTTTGATCAAAATTCCATATTCTATCAGTAGGGCAGAGATAAATACTAAACAAAGTAAACTTTTAACTTCTTACCCATATATGCCCATTTCCCGAGCCACGGGCATATACACTAACTCTGTGGTGTTAGGCCACCCATATTGCGGCAGGGGTGTGAAGATAAGTGTACCAATTTGAGGAAACTCTATTTCTATACTCCTTACAGATCACAACAAGCTTGCAGTTACTATATTTTACAAAGGTACGCTTCAGGATATATAGATGTGTTATTATGTTCGCGTCAGGAGTTCGCGTCAAGATATAGTCATGCGTCCGTTCATCCCTTAACTATTCTTCAACTTACTACTTTCCGATTGATCTGCAGCTCCTTTCTAAATGCTTCATAAATATTTGTCCCCTTCACCTAGTTAGACCTAATGTTCAGTGTCTGGTTTTTAGCGCAAAGCCGGTACCTAGGTTGTCCTGTGCATATAACAGTTTTATAACCGCCTTCGGCGACACGTATAGCATTATTGGACCCATTCGATTTTAATTTGCACTGTTTTAAATCGTGCTAGTTTGCTCTTTCGTTTAGCTAGATACCCATCTCTCTCAGCTCCCGCCTATCCGAACCAAACATAGAAATTTTAATGTTTGTGCTTCATTACCGCAATCGCATGTCGCCTTCACTTCGTCCTCAGTTGTAACTGACAGACTACCTATAGTTTCAGCACACCCATACCATAAAACATTCTTTGAGTCCTCTTACTTCACAATTTGCCTGCTGTGGCGCTTAAAGCTTCTTGCAATTTTCTTGTGTCCATGCTTCGATGCAGCTCTAAGAGCAACCCGCTCTTTACCGTTGTCTGATTCTATTGGATCAGCTGGTTCTCCAGTTCCCCCATCATTCAGGCACATAATACTCTGAATGGTTCTTTAAAAGTCGGCATTCGTCTAACTAGTGGCAGATTTAATCACAATGGTGCTATTCTGGGCTTTCTTTCTATCCTTATTTCTTCTGCTTGCCCGCCTTCAACTTTATGCAACCTGTACATAAGTGGAGCCTTTATGTATGAGTACTTACGAATTATATTCAACATGCTACGATATTAAAAGGTTATTGTTTCCCAGTCAGCAATTTTTTTTGGCTCTGGCCTATTTAAATTGCTTTTGCGCATTAAAATAAAGTATATAGTAATCGCTTTCCACAGTCCAGACGGATTGACTGGTCGAGCTAAACTGCATTCTTAAGCTTTCTCTATAAATATTTTGTTAAAAGGATATGACGAAAAAATGATTAAAAAGAAAAAGATTGTAAATTAAATTTCATGAAATTTGTTCAGATCATTTTTTAAACTTTACTGCTGAATTCGATTTATACTGTAACTTTTTTTCTTCGGCATAATATTGCAGTTTTTTCAGATATTTGTAGATGTGCCCCTGATTTGGGGCTCTTTGTCATATTTTTGTTGAATATTCCTGCGAGCTAATCCTGTTTCACCACATCACATGTATGTATGTTTTTTAATAAACTTATTTATGATTTTCTGCCCACTTCACAGCGCCTACATCTTCTATACAATCTTCTGGCATTGTTTCAGTGAATTTGCACTGTTTTTCTGTTTTCACGTCTTTTTACCACATATATATCACTAAATGTAAACCTCCCAAGCCTTGGCCACTTCGATCCCGATGCTTTGCTTGTCATATCAAGCAAAGAATCTGCACACCATCGCGTTTAATCTCAATTTACATCTCTTGACTTGTCATATAATAATCTCCAGAACAAATTTTTTTTTTTAATATATAAAATTGGCTATTCCTTCCATACGGTTTTTTCCTGAGATGAAGGAAGGAATCACATTGTAATTGTATTATATTAGCATTCCCAATCTGGGCAGCCAGCAGCCACTATATTTTTAAAACTTCAATCTGCGTAGTTAATTCCAAATAGTAAAAAATAGACTGCATAGCTACAGAATCGACAATCATTAACATTACAGATTCAAATTTACATTAATTTCAAATAAATGAACTTTATTTTGCCAAATTGGCAACGTATATGAAGTACTGAATAAAAGATCAACTTCCGTTAACTCAAAGTTGCTGAAACACACACAGTATATTATTGCATAATTATATTGATTTTATCTGCAGCAGAAACTGAAACTACTTAAATCAAATAGCAATTTTACCCATTTTCATCGTATTTATTTTTTATAGTAAATTGTCTCAGCATCCAATTAAAAACTTAATAAAATTTTACAACTTTTTTTTTCGATACGACAGAAACGAAAAAGTAATCTTTTTTTATTTTATTTATTTATTCGTTTCATTTTATTTTTGTTTGACAAAAAAAAACTGAAAATATAAAATAAAATCAATAAAATTGTAATAAAAAAACAATTTTCCCTTTTTTTATTCTATTTCGCTTCTGTCGCTTTTGCCAGTTTCCATCCATAAATACGAGTACAACTTTCCAGCTTTATCTCTCAACCATTTCGATTTTGTTTATATCTGTTATATACATATTGGATGGATATACAGTTATGATCAAAAGTTTTTTTTTCGCAGCTTTTTATTTAGCAAATTTTACATTAAATGTTTTAATTGGTGCATTCAAGGAAATAATGAGTCACATTCAAATTATTTTAATTAATCGCGCTTCATGAATTATTGTGAGGCTTTCGATTTATGGGTTACTATACACTATGCTTACTGTATTCATCCTTGTAGTGGGATTTTTTCCACCAATACGATTTAACTTTTTACAGCGATGGCTTTGAGTGTTCTAAATGTGACTGTTATATGAAAAAATGGATACACAATTTATGTTGGCTGATTTCCTCTGTAAATATATGCCTCTTAAAGACACAAAGCATTTCAAAATATCGATTTGAATATTTTAATTCCAAATATTATAAAAAATAGCATAACAAGAATATTTAGATGTCTCGTCGCATAAAAACATACAACTGTTATGGTTTTCCCGACCTATCTTTAGACAATTTCCCAAAAAGAAAATATGTATACGATGTATAAAAAACCTACTTCAGAATCACAGTTTTATTATTATTTCATTTCTTTATAGTTGATTTCTTGTTTTTCAGTTGACAAAATATTTTAAATAAAAATCAAATTAGATTCGACTAACTTGTAATATTTTATCGTACTGTACAGCGTTTACTTTATTTTTCGTAGCGTGATATATACATTTTCAAAATTGAGATAATTTTATATATTCATTTATCTCAGCATATAATACGAATACATAGTTATACATAATGTGAATTTATATACTTCAAAGATGTTGATATCACGAAAAATATAGAACTTGATGGCAACATATAGCAAAGCCAATCAGTATCTGCATTGCTCAGTTTGATTTTAAATGTTTTCACCATTCTTACAAAGAACACTATCAAATATTATGTTTGTTATCGAATATTGGATATTATCTCAATGTTCATCAAAATAGACTAATAAATTATGTAAAGCTCAATAACAATATAGCATATGATAAATTGTAATGGGACACAGATTCTTATTTATTTTGAAAACAACAAATTCTTAAATTACATTCAAGCATATATACAAGTCACAAACATAATAGGAATAACAAACATAAAATTATGTGAATTTTGCGTTTAGAGACAGATTTATTTGTGTTTGCCAAAATAGAGTCGGAATTCTTGCATTTATTAGGTGTATGACTTGATTTTTACAGGTTTTTTCTTCGAGATTAAAATTATATTAAAATAGAAATATTTTCACGGAATTCTGTGGTTTTACAGGATCGGACGCAAGGTTTCAGAACACCGAACGACAAGTCTGCGAGAGTTAAATAACCTATGAGAATAACAGAGTTTGCGATGGCAACTGATAAACAGCACATTCGGCACTTCGTTTTGGACACACGGGAATCCATTTTTAGTGTTCTTGGTGCCGACGTTGTCCCTTATAAAACGCATAGTTGTATTGGTACAACACTTTTTAGCAGTGGTGAATTCGATTTTAGTGACCAGCCGCACCCTGGAGAGTCTCAAAAGTTTGAAGATGCGAAATTACTAGCTCTACTGGATGAAGACATAGTTGAATGAGTTCTTTCGGAACGTCCCGTAGAGTTGTATGAGATTTTAGTTTCATTTACCGATTCAACAAGGAAAGTTTAATCTTTTGTTTTGTGCAAAAATTGTTAAATATTTATCACGTCGAATCTTATACCCCTCTTAAGGTTTTTGCATGCTACTGAAGGACGCAGAAAATTTCAGCCGAATCTGCATTATTGGCATATTTTGTATCAGATAGTAGTACACAATTCTGCACTAGCCGAAAACTACATATTATTGAAGTTACACTGCGCGAAATAGCAATATGGGGCAATATTTGTTTTTTGTTTTTTAAAGAAACTCTTATTTTGTTTTCATTTGCGTCAGATCATTCGCCAATGCAGATGCAAATAGATTTCAATTCGGTTAGTTTTCATTGTACTTACCTCGTTATAGACAAAACTTAGAATTCATTTATTTTATTCATTGAACAAAAATACTAGAAAAGTCCATTTTAGTAGTTTGTACGACTTTCGGTGTTATTAATAACATCCATCAATCATCGCGGCATTTTATTTATTAACGTTTGGAGAACCGAAACATCAATTTTTGCCCATTCCTCTTGTATGACTGTCTTAACCCATTCTAACGCCTTGTACAATATTTTGTACATGGACTTGGGACGCACAAAGCAGACTTAATATATTTTCCTTCAGAAATGTGTGTAAAACCATTTTTTTATGTACTCTCTATGGCTTTATTATTCTTCAAGAGTGCGATTCAAAATTAATCAAGCACTCCAAAAAAACCCAAAATATTTGGTACTTTATTATTTAAAAATGACGTTCGAAAGAGTTAAGCTCTGCTAAAGTAATAAATTGACCTCCATTTTTGTAGACTCCCTAACTAAGAATGCTCCACAGATTTTTCATTGAATTTAAGTTCGGACATAGCAGGCCTTTGCAATACTGGTATATTTCGTGACCGAAAAAAAACCTTGGTGTAATTAACAAAGTGTATATCAGCATTATCCAGTTTCAAAATTTATTAAAACGTCGTCTAATAACTGCACATACTTTTCCGCATTCATTTTATAGGAAACAAAACAAATTGGGGTCTTGCCCCGATAGCAGAAACCACTCCATGTCATATGTAAACTTCCTTAAAAGTAGCGCAAATGACGAACGTGTTTCCGATATCTCAGATAAACATCCTTTTTCAAAATGCTGTTGTTTTCTTATGAAGATGCCTTATTTTAATTTTACTTCTTGCGCCAACATTAGGCTTTGGTCCTTGCCGCTTTATTGTGACATATGTTTGGGGATTTGTTAAAAAGTTTTCGATTGTATTTTTATTTCTCCCGGATTTTGTGGCTAGAGTACCACAAGGTAGTGTGATTGGCCCAACGTTTTAATTTTTACTTCAGATCTACCAACGCCTTTGCAAATTCTAACGTCTACTTTCGCAGATGATACGGCAATCGTATGTAGCCATAAAAGTCCACAAACGGCGTTCGAAACTCCGCAACAACATAAATATGACATCGAAATACGGCGAAAGAAATCGAAAATGGAGATTTATGAAGAAAAGTCGGCCCACTCCCTCAATCAAATGGAGCAAAATATCTAGGCGTCCATCTAGATCGACGGTTAGCTTTGCCAAAAACATATTGAAATGAAACGAGACCATATCAAATTAAAAAATTGACCAAATGCACTGGTTGATTTTCCATTGCTATTGACCTACACTCTAAAAAATTTTTGTTGAATTTTACTTCAATAATGGAGTGTAACTAATTACACTCAATTATTGTAGTAATTTTAAACTCGAAAGAAATATTCAGCTTCCGGTTTAAACGTCGACTTTTAAAGGAGAGAATTTAAACAAAAAAGTTATTAATAATATTTTGAATATTGTTGAATTATTAACCAAATGTGTTTACCATTAGTCAATATAAAATTATATTTAAACACTTTTTAAACATTTTTACAATTAAATTGAAACAAATTAAATTTGACTTTCAACAATAGTTGATGAAATTGACATGTAAAATTGTTGAATTTTTAGAAGATATATGCTGAATTTTTCATAAAATTTGTTTTATCTCAATCACTTGTTCTTCGAATTTAAACTCAAAATTGTTGATATTTTAGTCCAAATTTACTTTTATTTTTAAATTTATTATATTTAAATTATATGTTATATATATATATAATATTTCATTCAAATAACAATTAAATGCTTAGATACATTTTCCAATTATACATAGTAAATTTCTAAAATGAGCTAACATAAAATTTCGTAAATTTTCATTTAATACAATAGTACTAGTATAGACATACTAAATTCAATTCAAAATGAAATTTTAAATAATTAAAGTGAAAAATTTAAATAAAAAAAAAATTAAATATTCTGGTAGATTAAATAAAACAAAATTATAACTTGAGTCTTTCTGGCATTGCATCCAGTTTCCGAACCAAATTACTTACATATTTTAAGCCACAGATACATGGACTTTTTAGGTTCGCGACGTTTTGCTGGAGCAGAAATCCAACCATAAAATCCAAAGATTGCGAAATATCCTTCGGATACTGTATATTAAAATTGTAATAGTAGCATATCGCTTCGATAATCAATCCACATAGTGATGTATTTGTTGTAGTGTTGCTGACCGATTTTTTTTCAATAAAAATGTACCCGATTTTTGTTCCCAAAGTTTCATCTAAGGAGTAAAAATATACGTGTTACATTTTACATCGAACTTGAAAAACATCACTTACCAATTATTGCGATCCGTGGACTATTCGTGGGAATGGTCTTGACGACGTCTTCCATTTTTGTACCCTCCTATAAATGATAAAATTTTAATAAAAAACACAATTGTTTTAAAACAGTTTTTACCGTAACTTTATAGACGCTTGCTTTACGCAAACTATTCGAAACGAATAATCTGACACGTATTGGACACGACTTTATTATTACAGTATTTTGATAACATTTTATATCGTACTTACCTTTAAGAAAACATATCACACAAACTACTTAAATACTTTCTTGATTTTTAACTTTTAACGTTTGTTCTGCAGTCCAGTCGCTTCAGTTTTAATGCATTTATACAATATGGCATCTAACTCTAAATGAATTTAGTCAATTTTATGATTAATATTTACCACAAAATGGTTTTATTCAACATTTCTACTGAAAATTTATCAATTGATTAAAGTTCAACAAACGTATTGTTTAGTTTCCATCAACAAGTAAATTTGCAACATATTTGTGATGAAATTTGAACAACTAATTGAAAAAAGTTAACATTTTATTGAATAAATAACAAAAATTTTCATTACTACATTTATTGTATGGAAATTACAAAAATAATTTAAATAAAATTAATTGATCTTTAGTTTAGATTTGATCAAATTTTTTAGAGTGTAGAGTACAAATTTCTCCTGTATAATACAATGATTAAACCAATTTGGCCGTATGGGTGTCAATTATGGCAATCAACTTCAAATTCAAATATTGACATTGTCCAATGAACACTCTCAAAAATTCTCAGAATGATTACAGGAGCACTCTGGTTCATAAAAAACAAAAACATACATAAAGACCTTAGCATCCTAACTATCAAAAACGAATTAAAAAAGATGCGGATCAGCTATGGAGGGAAACTGGTATCCCATCCGACTCTGCTGGCGCGAAACCTAAAAGATATACCTATGTCTTCGCGATTAAAAAAGGTGAGTAGACCAACTTTTTATAAGCACGAAACCAAACTGCCAAAGTGCCAAGAAAGAACTTGATTCATTATTTTTTTAAGGGTTATGTATATTTTTACACAATGTCCCTGGGGGCTAAAAATTGGGGAGGGTAGTTAATTTTCTACCTTTTGTGGTAGATATATTATGTTATGAGTGAGTAGATGATCTCTATGTTTTTGCTGACTTGAATAGTCGCAATTCGCAAACATTGTGACTTTTGTATTTGTAAAGTGTATTACGGATTAATTTGATTTAATAAATTGTTAACAAATAATTATTTAAAAATTAAAATCTTTTAACGCTAGCCAATAGATTTTTAATCTTAAAAAACAATCTCTTAAAATTTAAGAAAACTATTTGACAAAAGTAAGGAAAGTATTTTTGAAAATAAAAACAATTTTTTTATTTTTATAAACAAATTTTGTGAAAAATTTTATTTTAAAATTAAAAAGATTATCTATATTTTTAGATTATATGCATATTTTTTTGATTTTATATGTACCTATATTTTTTTACTTTTAATTGTTTTTTTAATTGGTAATTGTATAACGCACCTAATGGCAAAATATTGTTGGCTTCAGCTTCAAACAAAGTTAACGCAGGAAAACGTGCAGGTAGTCTCGAAATTGCCTTTAAACTTTTGTTTTGTAAAATCTCAACTGTCTTAGCTTAGTGTATAACTAGCAGTTCCATAAACAACAATCCCGTAAAGAGTTCTGGGATGAATAAACGCAAAATGCATTAATCTCAGAACATATTTAGGTACATAATATGAGTGTCTTCTCACAAGCCCAACCAAAGGAGCCATTTTACTACAAGTTGTGTCAATATCTTCATCCCATGTCATACGAGAATCAAATATTACGCTTAGGTAATTGAAATTTTCAACTCGACCCACCACGTCCTACGTCATAAAGATGTTACTGTAAATGTTGGTTAATGTGGTGAATGAAAAATCATAAATTTAGTTTTTGCTAGATTTAATGAAATCATGCTAGACTTGAAATATTCTAATAAAATATTCATTTCATGTTCCATATTATTATTTATAACAGAATGATCCTTTGTTTCGTAGATAACTGCAGTATCATCCACAAACATATTAATTTGTCCAATCAATGGCAAAAATGAAATATCATTAATGAATATTAGGAACAACAACGGCCCTAGCACAGACTCCCTAAAGCATTCGATCTTTGCTCGTTCATCGGTCGATAGTTGCGTTCCTCGCGGCATAATTCTTTAAAAATTACTTTTGAGTAACACAAAATTGTACTTTTATTGTTAACAATAATTAACTCTTTTTTTTAATGCTATCGAATATTATTACTACACAATAGTAAAATTAACAATAAAACACTTTTAAAAACGCACTTGTCCCATATAGCTGTCAAAAGCAATAAATTAACATATAGGTAATGCTAAAAAGGGACGAAAATAAATTTTAATTTCAGTTTGTTGAGTATATATTAACAAATTTTCCTAGACAATAGAATAAAATCAACGAAATGGTTTTGAAGAGCACAATACAGGTTAATTTGTCCCATATTGCTATTTTGCATAGTGTAGCAATACATTTTGGCTGAAGTTAGACAAATTCGTCAATGGCTGGATCCCATGTTTATAATTTGTCGTATTATTGGACAATTAATTTGAGTTGTGGCACTAACAGTGAACACCTGTGCCAAATATCAGGATACATTTTATGTAGCATCATAGTGAAAATTAAAAGCTGGACAAATGTTTAGGATAATTTGGACTGGCTGAAGTTAGAACAAATCGTAAATGCAAGGGATTCCACATATTTATAAGCATGAAGTCCAGCCATTTACAAATTGATCTAACTTCACCCAGTACAAATTAAGACTAAGGATGCGTCCAGCTTTTAATTTATTTCACTATGATGCTACATAAAACATATGACCCTAATGTTGCACCAGCACTTGTCGCACAATCCAATGTAAATGGTACTGGATTTTTTACAAATTTGGCATTAGACTAGCTACATTACACTTTTCGTATTTTTTTAAAATATTTATTGCATCGTATACTGGAAGTGGTACTGCAATCTTTTACAAATGTATTAGAAGATATCGGCATAGTTTAGCCCCCTCCCCTCTCCCCCACCAAAAACTAACCCTAAGGCTGTGCAATTGGGAAGACGTCAATCAACTCACACTCGTAAAAATCGATCATAAAAATTTCACCAATCAAAGGTAGTTTTTTGGGGGTTGAACTATACCGATAACTTGTAATTAAAATTTGTAAAAAATTCAAGTAATATTTCTGGGAAATAACGGGAACTGTAAAAAACGTTCTAACTATGTAACAAATTTGTAATTAATTTGTAAAAAAAATCCAGTACCATTTTCATTGGATTACGCTACAAGTGCTGGTGCAGTATTAGGGTCATATAAAATATGCCACATGTACTTATTGCAGTGCTGCCAGCCACTATTGACTTAACGGTCGACAATTATGGAACCGAGCGAGAACTCAGAACATTACCCGATTCCAGATCACAAGCTTCATTTATAACTGAACCATGTTCTCAACAAATAGGCCTCGCGACTACTGAAAGCGCTTTAGTTCAAACGGACGAATGATTATCACTGGCATTGGTTATACATAGCTGACACGGGTGTCTTAGGAAATCCCGGTTTTCAAAATTCCTCTTTTCAAAATTCTGGTTTTCTTTTCTTCTAGTTCTAATGTCGTGATTTGTCATTCGACATAACTGCGTAGTATATTTAAATGGAGAACGACGTCCTTATAAAATGGAAAGTATTTTTGAAATATTGGCTGATGGCACACGTAAAAAAAATACCAGATTTTTCCTCGTTTTTTTCCCCATTTACATATGATACAAGTTTCAATTGCGACTTTAACAAATTTTCTATGCAATCACACAACTCAAACATAAATTAAATAAAAAATATTTCAACAACATTTTTGACTTCTTTTAGTTTAAATTTTATTTAAGAGAGAGCAGAACAAAACAAAATAAAACAAATATACATGTATACATTATCTATTACGACTAGTTGCCTTGAAAAAAATACCAAAATACAAAAACCCTGCGTGGAAAGCTAGGTTTAACCTATACGTGAGTGAAAAAAAATTATTTTAATTTGATGATTAACTTATTTTTTCTAAGTTCGTCCAAGTTGTAACACTTCTCATTTTTAAGTATGATCCTAATCTATATACTAATTGAACTAGAAGTTCTCATAAAATTTAAAGTTTTTAGTGGAAGTAAAACATACAAAAATAGACGTCTAAAAGGACAAAAGGTACCCGGGTACCAATGTCACTCACATTAGGGTTAACATTTGATGTTTTATTTCTTTTTGACTTTTGTAACTCTGCTATTTGTTTTCGAATATAATTGATTATAGGGGCGGAAGTCGAATGTCAAAATTCCACGTTTCCAGTCAGTGATACATTTTGATGAAGTAAGATTTTATCAAGCAAATTCATTAATATTTGATATAAATAATTTCGGAATATTCCTTAAAAAAAATTAAAGAAATTATATTTCCAAACACGAAAAGTAAGCCTTTTGACACATTTGGCCCTTTGACACTTGTGACCTTTTTAGACATTCGGCCCTTCGTAATTCTGCCCCTTGACATTCAGTCCTTCGACATTAAGCCCTTTGATATCATACCGAATTGTAAAGGCTTTACAAACTCCGTTTAGTGGGAATGGTCTTGACGACGTCAAGGCCTCCAAGGGCTTTAGAAAAAAATTCCAGGAGAGCGGGGTTCAAAATCATGTCGGAAATAAAGGAGCAGTTATACTAGTTTTATTCTAATGATTCGAATTCAAAACTGATTTTTTGATACAGTTCTAGAATATGGTTGATATGGATGGATCTTGACAATTTATTTACTTATGTTAAAACTCAAGTAAGGTCTAAATGGGATTGTAAAATGATTTTCTGCTAAAGCTCTAGAATATGGCTATTAACGACAGAACTTGGTTATTTCGTGACAGATTATGATAAAATTCTACATGTCTGATGAAATTAAGATTCTAAAATGATTTTTTATCGCCTTTTATTAAAAAATCATTTAATAATCCCATTTAGATGGTGTCAAATTTTGAATTATCAGTCGCCAATGGCCAAATTCCATCTCTACTGGTCCTATTTCACAGCTTTATCAAAAAATCATTTAAGAACCTCATTTTCATCGCACGTGACGATTTTCAACATACTCGATTAAGAAATGGCGTAGGTCTATCCCTAATGACAATATTCCAAAACTTTATGAAATATCATTTTAAAATTTCATCGATTTGTGACATAATCGGTTTAGAAATGACCAGGTTTTATCCCTATTCGCCTTATTTAAGAACTTTTTAAAAAACGCAGTTTTTGAATCCCATTTAGGGCCGTCGAATTTCAACTAAATCGGTTAATAATGGCCTATAGTTCCATATCGATGGCCATATTTCAGAACTTTATCAAAAAATTCTAGTTTCATCTCTATAGACCACTTTATCGAAAAATCATTTTAGAATCTCATTCTAAAATGATTCCATCCCTATTAGCCATTTTATATAACTTTATCGCAAACTCACTTTTCAATTTTGTCAAAAAATCAATTAAGAGTCCTATTTTCCCACATGTCAAATTTTAAAAATTCAAACCGGGAATTTATAAAAAACGGGATTTTGACAAACCAGGATCTTGAAAATCGGGATTTCGTTACACACCCAGCTGAGACATCTCGAGGTATTGTGACAATTTGCACGAATCCAAGACTACAAAACCCAGGCAATGGTTCAATGGTTATTCCAAAAATAGCTGTTAAAACGCCCGAGTTAAAGAACCAGAATGACTTGAAGTGACTCGCTCCTATGCAGCATTCTCATCCAACGTGCTATATTATCATTCAACAAGCATCAACATATTGCAAGGGGTTGACGTATTCTTTCAAATCAATGGTCGATTCAAATCACTCATAAAGCACCATGGTTGGCCAAAACAAAAAAGTTGAGTGGAAAGTTGAGTGAAATTTTGACCAGAAAGCTCAATAAATCCAAACACACTGACTTGTTTTGATATAGAACACATACATTGCGGCAATTTCGAGACGTGGAAGATGCTTGCTAGAGTTTCATTGTTTATATTTATCATGATATTTGATGCAACTTATGCTAACGAAAAGTTTCCTATTATGATATAAATTGTATAATGGTAATTTAATCGATGCTTCAATTTTAACTTCGACTTAGTTCTACTAACACTCTTTTTTTATTAAACCTCACTTGAATTTCGACGGTCAGGGCCATAGTTTTACATTCTGATTATTGGACATTTGTTTCAAAGTGGGACCATAAAAATTCTTATTTGACGATTTCCGATTTCCTAATATAAAATAATTTTTAGGGATCGTATGATATGAATTTTAAAACATGCATTTTTTGTTATCGAATAATTGACGTTTTTTTAAGTACAAAAAATTTAAATTTTATATTTAAATGTGCTCGATTCATATTATTTTAAAATAAAAGTAATGGTCGAGCTTTAAAATTACTAAATGTTTTCATTCAATATTTCGAAGCCTTAATGTTTCAAAGGGTTTCAGCCAGATCTAAAACAAATTCATTTAGTTAGGTAGTACAGAGAGATTGTAAAATCAGTTCAACAGATTTTAATGACAATTGTGTTTATGTGGTTTTACAATGTTTGAAACTTTGATAAATGGTCCTAAATCATGTTCAAAAAATTATAAACGATTGAAGTGTGGATATAGGTTTTCTGGAATGCAACTTGCACTACGAAGATAGTACCACAACAGAAAATAATTAAAAATAGACGATTTTTAAGGATCTCGAAAACGACTATCGTGGCAACAGTTTAGTGGTGCTGGTGATAGTTATTAGAGCACGTTTATTTTGTTCATATTAGGAATATTCGCTTAAAGACGTATCGCGTCTGTACACATGAAAGATGTTTTAATCAGAACGCAGAAATCAACTTAGTGAAACTGATCTAAATAAAGAAATTTAATTGGTCATCAAAACTGTATCGCTTTTGAGTGCAATAAGCTGCATAAATTTGTATAAACCGATAACATATATCACACGTATTTCATCAGCATCGTATAATATTGCATATCGCATAACATATACACAACATAAATATGAATGCCCAAAATTTTTTAAAAACCAAAAAAATTAATAAATTTTACCATTTACTATAAACCTCAATAGAGTGATCTGATCTGTATTATGATTTTTATAAACTCGGCTAAACATAAAACAAAACCGAAATGAAATTATGTTTATATGCAGCATATAATCGAACATAAAATAATAACAGAGTTAAACAAATTAAGTTAAAAATGTGAGAGACGCGCATATATAAATATAAAATTAATAAATAATTTATATCTCCTAATCGATTTTTGTTGGTTTAAATATTGTAAATACGCTGAATGAAAATTTAAATGAAAAATTAGTAAAATGTTAATTAACCGTATGCTGTTATCTTAATTGAAATGGACTTTTGAAAGGTGTGTATAAAAATTTTAAGTGGTGCTTATATAAACAATTAATAAGATAACAAACTTTAAAATCTACTTTTTTTATTTTACTGTTTCAACTTTTATTTTAAAAGCTATTGGGCAAGTTTTTTTGAACCCAAATGTACCTTATCTTCACTGAACGAAACAAAAAAAATCCGGACATCAGGAGTAAACAGTGATATTATTAACACTTCTCACTCAAACTGGCATTAAAATTTTGTTACTCAACTACATCAAAGAATGCAACTTGAGATGCATTTTTACCATTTGTTGAAATATAATTTCAAAATATATCTGATTTTTCTTTAACTGCAGTTATTTTTAGCATGAAATAACATTTCACTGAATATTCCAAAACATTTATTTTCTATAGTGATCTTCAAAATGTTACATTTAAAATAACCTTTCAAAATTAAAATAAGCATCGATTTTAGAGCATTCAGCACTCATAATTTTGTTATTTGTTGCAAACTTCATATTCGTCAGTAAAGTTCTTAAAATTTCATCAAAACCGCATATGTAAACTAAAAAATCTGAGCTAGATGGTGCATGATCCGGATCACCCAAACAGAATGAGAAAAAGACCAAACAACTTTGATCGTAATGAGCAAATGTGGAAAACAAACAACTTACAAATAGGGCAAAAAGATCGAAAGCATTAAACATCGAAAAATCATGATTTAATAAAAGATAGTTTGTTAAAGATTACAACAATATTGATTTCAGTTTACCTCAAGGAAAATGTAAAAGAAGAAGTTGGATCACAACACGTCTGATTTCAGATTTTAGGTGGTTTCATCGTGTTACAAATTTTCTGTGTGCAATGATGCCGAACTTTGGTATTTTTTTTAACTTCGGCCATATATCGAATGGTAAAACTGCAAAAAATTTACTCTAAAAATTTTCTAAAAATGATCTGAACCGATATTGTTGCAAATTTAATTTAGAATCTCTTAGTCTATGTTCATTTTTCTCATAAATGCTATAATTTCCAAGTTATTTGCAATAAACTAAATTCTCTGGGATCTCCAGATTTATGAAAAAACCGTTTGTCTCAATACCATATGGCTCGGTAACCTCGGCACAGTAAAAGAGAAAAATTTCTTGAAATATTGTTTGGTTGAGAAATTTTAATTACATTTCTGGTACATTAAACGATGTCCACTCAATAAATAATACATTATCAGTACCTTGAAAACGTACAGAGAGCGCAGGGGTAAAATTGTTAATTTTATAAGCAAGTGGAAGGATGATGTAGACCTTGGTAAAATTTTTTTAATTCTTAGGACTCCTTTTAGAATAGAAAGCAAGGGTTTGATATTTGACAAGTAAACACCATCCAACACGTTTATTAAGCAGACACATTTTAAACAGACACATTTTAAAAATTGTGGGCTGCCAATACTTCTCTATGTCAAATAAAATTTTTAATATTTGCCTAGTTACTTTTCAAATTTTCCACATGCTCTTTAAAATTTAGCTGAGAATCCGATTTGAAACCTAAATATTTTAATGAGCTTAAGCTTTCAATAGATAAACGAAAGAATTTCAATTAGACTCTTCAGAAGTCCGTCAATGATAAGTCATAGGATTTTGATCGCAGATAGAACAACTTACAGTAGAATACATCATTTTGGGTTTACAGCTCAGAACAACCATTTCTTTAGCATTCTCTACGGATATTATTAGAAATCGTACGAAAAATTTCACGATTACTTCAAACACACTTATATTCACACTTGGTTGAGCAACGCCTTATTAATATTAAATTAGATATTTTCATAGTATCAACCGAATTCGTTACTATTCGATTGAAAAAGTTCCTCGTCCCGTCTTATTTGTTTATTTTCCAAAATCACACCGGAACTCATTTTAGAATCCTATCCTATGTTTAACATACAAAGAGTGTTGTATCCCAATCAGTTAAGAAATGGCCTATAGGTTCATTTAATTGACAATTTTAAAGAGACATGCCCCAAATTTATATTACAGTTTGATCATGTTATTTGAGTTTTATACCCCTCGATTGAGAAATAACACACTTATAAGGACTAAACCGGAGCACATTTAAACTAGTTTCCTGAAATCACGATTCCATCACTTTTCCTGACACTCAAAAATACCCTCTCAAAATTTTTGTCAAAATTGTTCGATTTCTTTTAAACAGCGATTTCAATCCCATTTGAAACCCCTATAAACAAATTTTCATTAATTCAGGACTCATCACTATCGATTCACTCGGGAAATGAAATTTTTCACTCGAAACCCCCTCTGACCCCTGTTCAAATCGGAAAATTGCAATCCATTTCTGGTATTTAAAAACCCCTTGTTACCGCAATGTTTGAGTAAATCGGTCGAGAGTAAAAAAATCAATAAAGGATACCACTATTATCAAAAATTGAAATCGATTTCCAGCATTTAGGGATTTCACTTCACCAATTTTTATCAAAATTTCGCGAGCCGGAAGAAAAATTGATAATGGGATCAGTCCCACCGAATAATGTTCAAAATGAATTTTCCCGAAATCAGCACGATTCGCAATCGGTTACTGTTACTTGAAAACACCCCCTCAGCAAACTTGTATACAAATCATGCGAGCGAAATTTAAAAAAAGAGGCCGGGAATTGTAACGCAATATACTGCAACATCATGCAGCATTGAACGACATGATGCCACATTCTGCAAAATTGCGCAACTCACTCAACATAGTGAATCATAACACAACATCTTTCAATAAGATGAAACATTAAGCAGGGTGGTGCAACATCACACAACATGGTGATATAATTCGCAACAAAATACAACATTCCACAACATAAAGCAAAGGTGTTAATCAAGTAACATGGTGTAACATCATGGAAAATCGTGCAACTTGACACAACATGAACCAACATTACGCAAACACGGCAAAATCACGCGACATGATGCAACAAGGCAGCCCATCCGGAGGACTCCTAAACAGTTAGTAAATAATTTATTTGCTTTCAAAAACTCTTCCCCGTCAAATTTTATGAAAATCAGTAAAGCGAAAAATGCCAAATGTTAATAGAAGGCCCAAAGCACCACCAAGAACCCATACGCCAGATATGTAAGTAATTAAAAACACAGGGCCCAAAACGAAGCAACATTATCCTACATGGTACATCATAATGCAGCACCACGCAACATACTGCAACATCATGCAATATGATACATTGATGTAACATCCCACAACATGATGCTACATTCTGTGAAATTATGGAGCTCACGGAACATATTGAATCGTCATACAACATATTTCAACAAGATGAAACATCAAGCAGCATGGTGCTATGTAACACAACATGGTGAAGTATTTCGCAAGATGAAGTAACATTACACAAGATAAAGCAACATTGTGTTACATCATGAAACATCGTGCAACATGCTACAAAATGAAGCAACGTCACGCAAACATGGTCCAATATCACGCGACAATTTTTATCAAAATCAATAATACCAAATATGCGAAATTTTAATAGATGGCCGAAGCACACTGAGCATATAGCCTCAAGGCGAGAGCAAGAACATTTCATGCTAATATTCACGACCACTTCCTGTTTTCTTAGCCAACTTTAAATTATTGTGAACAATAGTAAGCTCGGTCACAATAAAACTCAGATTTTTTAGTTCCATGGAAAATTGATTGCAAATGGTTTCTGCAAAAAGAAAGTGAATGTAGATTTGAACATGGTCAAATGAAAAGAACTCCAACTCAAACTGTGTACTATTGAAACCATTTGAGCCTATTAATTTATAAATATTGGTCAGAATTTTTCTTTTTAGTTTCCACAACCCTCTTCAAAATTGGTTTTATTCTACATTTTCGCTAAAATTTTGAACGAACTATAAGTTTTTTTGACGGCAAAGTTCAACAAAGTTTTG